>JAPFBL010001921.1:812500-1412500 GCA_026182355.1 Hermatobates lingyangjiaoensis | reverse complement strand
AAAAACTAAAAATACAACAAAAACTTTCAAAAATGTTATTATTTTTTTATGTACGTAAAGTGTACAAGTAGAAAAAATGAAATCCTGATTATCTGTAAACTTTATCTGAGTAGTTCAAACTGTTATACCTGGCATTCTTCAGATATGTTAGTTTTCAATTTTGATATAATATATCAATAACCACTCAAAAACAAATAGTTTTGATGAATACTAAAAAAGGTGCCTTTATTTTTTATTTTGTATTTTATTCCAGCATGTTGCACTATGTATTACATGCATCATCGTCGAATTTTACACAATGCTTCTTTCATTAACACTACAAAATACTTATTTTACATTCATTTCTAATTCAAAATTATAATTTTGTTTTCTTAAATGTCTATGCTGTACAAAATTTTACAAATTCTTTATAATAACGTTTTTTAATTAATGAGGAAGGCCTAACGGGCCACTCTCTCATTTGATCTCGAGATTTTGACGGATTTATTACAATAAGTAAATTATAGTAAACATACATGTATTTGATCTCAAGATTTTGACGGATTTACATGTTTTGAAGTCTGAATCAATTTTTTCAACTTTCTTTTGTTATATTGTTTGTATGAGCATATGAATGAATAAATATCAAACAAGTTTATATACTCGGAAGACTACATCAGCTAAGTAATCATTGTAAAAATTTGCACATTAATATTAATAGTTTTCTTTTATCAGATGACTAGTATATTACTGTTTTGGTAAGCTTACATCAAAGTAAAGTTCATTGCGAATGAAGAAAAAAATTATCTTATCAACCAAAATTAAAATTGAAACTGTCCATAAAGAATCAACCAGAAATTAGATGTCTGAAAATAAATTCTAAAAAATTTATATTATTTGAAAAGGCCCAATTTGTTTACTATGGTCTATATCTAATGAAATGAAAAAAAATGTTACCGCAAAGTAATCCTTTTACTTTGAGATATTTACATATCTCATCACATGCAATAATATTCAGCAATATTTTTTTTATTCGATAATGAACCGCACTGGTATTTTGAATTCATGATCAAATGAGTATTGAAGCATGAAACGGCGCATTAACGTACTTTGCATTATGACATCATACTGTGTTCAAATTAGTTGCTAACTTTAACTGCTCTTCTGCTGATTCCAGAAACATAATAGTTTGTTAAGAAAGAAACATACACAGAGGCAAATAAACACTTACATATCGTGACTCTGAACACAAACATATAATTACAGAAATATCAAAAATTATCCTGAACTTGCCAATGCACGTGAATCCCTCAAATGTAGACACTTATTCTGCACGATTCTTTTATTTTACGTCAGTAATATGAAAAATTATGAACATGCAAATTGTTAAGTCTTTAACATTTTTACAAATAGCACAGGTCAATTTAGTTATATAGTAAACTCAATGAAAGAGTGAAACCACATTATTTTTGTAAGATATAATTTATTATTTATGTTAGTAAATATAATAATTTTTGTTATTAAAAATATAATTAGTTTAAGTTTAACATTTTAAATTATTAATGAAAGAAACTGGAGTAATTAAACGAAGAGTTTTTTTTATTGAACAGAAAATTAAAAAGATTTTTTACCTTTTCAAAGATTACAGTTAATGAGAAACAATGTTTACATAACTCTACAGTATCAGGATAAGGCAGAAAATTGTTGAAAAGCAGAAAATTAGTTATCTAATTTTAATCTGCAATCTACTTTCCTTGTTTTGTTTACACTTCTTTCTAAGGGAATTACAAAGACTGCTCGGATCAAATTTATTGAACCTTAAAGTTTGCACGGTTTTGTAGTGGATTAATTAGTCGAATAATTCATAATATTAAACAATTAATATCATTTTCATTGAAATAACAATAACCATAACCATATTTAAACATATTTTTTCACACTTTCCATAATGAAAATACTTGCTTCTCCGTAATCCGATGTATATTGTAAATGTAAGTAATAGTTTCTGCACTCACTTTTTATTGTTACCAATTTTTTTTGTGATGAGTGGTCGGTATTTACTGCAGTGGATTAGGACAAGGCATTTGATTCAACACTAAATTAAACCATCTGGTTTAAATCAATATAATAACTAAAGAAATTAATCAACGCCCCAATTGGGGCCATGCAGCTATATCCGCAGGTTGCATTGGATTATATATATATCACAGGTTCTCTAAACAGGAGCAGAAAAGGCCACTGACCTTACCTGTAGCTAAGCAGGTTCAGTAGGACCTTTGGCCCGGAGTTTGATCCGAAACTCCTAAAACAAGTCGTTACTACGGGTGGCAGGGGCCCATGGAGGGGTTCTCTCTCCATCCCTCCAACTGAGGTTGGATTCATAGTGGCTGTTGGTTCTCATCCAAGTTGGGTAGACCCTTGTAGTCGCTGTGTGTGGAAAGTGGAAAGATAGTAACTTCTTGGGAGGATGCCTGCTTAGCATATCGGGGACCTAGAGACCCTAAACCCTTACCAGTGGGAACGGACCTTGAACTTAGCTAATGAGACTGGACAACTGGTACTTGCCTAATAGAGGCTCGGCTCTGAACGGGAGCTTAGAGTGGAGACGATTTGATACACCCCTTCGAGCCCTTATATGTTCAGTTCACATAACTAGCACAAACCAGGTGGCGTTTAGCCAACTAGAGGTTTTAATCCAACACTCGTCACAATGACGCCTTGATAGGGTCCGATTAACAACTAGTAGCAATCCATGGTCCCCGGGAAACAGGCTTTGCCCTCCCCTCAAAACAAAACATAAAACAAACATCCTAATGATTTTAAGACTACATTTGGTTGGTTTTGAAAATTGTCTTAATACTCGTAGCTTTAGACTTGTAAAAGTTACAAGGTGTTGAAATACTAGCAGCTAATCAGTCATTGTCCTGTAAACAAATGCCCACCCTCTTACCCGTCACAGCTCTGGAGTAGTCTGAAGTGCAATATCTAACCACTGTTTAGACTTCTACATTGTAATATAATAAATGTTACGATGCCTATTGAAACCAAAAGTTCGTTAAACCAATTAGTTTTTAATTCAGTTACCTAATTTTATCTCTTCAATTTTTAAGTACAGTTTAATAATTATATTTAATTTGTTTATTATTATAGTGATTTATGTTGCAAACGGAGTTAAAAACACCAGATTTTAATAGCATTTCGTTCGTTCACCTGATGAATACCTTGAACGAACTAGGAATTTATTAAATCTAGTTTACTTTTCTGGTTTACTAAAGTTAAAAGGTGAAGATTTTATCGCAAAGTTCTGAATAGTTAAACACATTACAATGCTGGCTAATGTGGTCGTCAATCAAGTGGCAGAACCGTGTAGACGTCTAGAAACTCATCAATTATTTATTTTCTTCCCACTGAAATAATCACGAGATTTCAATGCGGAATCAAAATAAGCCGTTCACTTCGACTCGACTGTTAATGTATTATTAGTTCACGTGGCCAGGTAGCACTACTGGCTCTCCGCTGCAATTTCATTACCGTGCCCTTTAAATATCTAAATCACCTCATAAAAGTACATGATTTGTTAACAATGAACAAGTACTAGTCATTAGTGAGAGAACAAGATGGTCTTATCATGAAACGGAATGAATAAAAAATTACGAATTAATCTATAAATATTAAAACTTGAAATTACTCAAAACAGGACACAGGAAAAAAGATAAAATAAACACTTACTAAACTCAATATTTCGAACTGTTGTTCGTCATCAGGAGAATACTAGAAGAGAGCACGAAGTGAGGGAGATATCCCCACGCGAGTAACAATATCTAAAATCATTTTTATAGTTCAGCTATAACGCTTTCTTTAAAACTCAACACTAAAAAAGTTCGGCTCTGACATCTCAATGCCACAGATTCTGATTCCCCAACACCAAAAGTGTCTAGCTCTCTTCTCATCAACGTAAAAAATATTCAAATCTTAATTTAATAACAAATTCATAATTCACAACTAACAAATAATTGTCACTTCAGAAAATTTATGATCCTGACTTGAACATTATATAACTTTAAATTGCACAAAACAGTACACAGAAAAAGATAAAATACACTCTTAATAAATTCAATATTTAGAACTGTTGATCATCCTCTCTTCAAATCTTCTCCTGATGACGAACAACAGTTCGAAAATTTTAATTTAGTTAGTCTGTATTTTATCTTGTTTCAATGTCGCGTTTAGTGTAATTTAAAGTTTTATATTCCGTATGGACCGTTTCTTCAATTAGTATATTTAAATATTAATACTGCTTCAACTTACCATTTAATGATAATATCATAAGTCTTAATGAATAATATTATTCCTTTTGTTAATTCATTATTTTATGTATTAATGTTATTCATCTTCAGGACGTGAATAACTTCTTGGATGAACATTCTGGTTTATTATATATTCAAAGTGGTGACAGTGGGGGTTGTTTTTTCTCAAGCATAAAATGAGCTGGTCGTTAATCCTATGGGGTGAGTGGCCTCGCGGTCCGAATTACTATCTGTAAAGCTTTCTGGATGCCTGCGATGTGAATTAATTAACAGACCACGTTAAATTTTAAGGATTAATGACCAGCTCATTTTAAACTTGAAGAAAAACAACCCCCACTGTCATCACTTTGCATATATAATAAACCAGAAAGTTCACCTAAGAAGTTATTTACGTTCTGAAGATGAATGTTAATCATTAGAAACAAGTTGACTATAGGAAATATACTTTATTGTGTAGACAAAATAATGAAAGTGTTATTTAGATTATTTGAGATGCTTGTTAAGAAACAGGTATCTACTAAGTTTGGTGTCATTTTTGATTTATTTATTTATTTGTTGAGGGTAACTGTAGTACTTCGTCCTAAGAACTATTGTACTTTCCCCCCCTTCTTTACTATAGTACCCCAGTTAGCTTCAAGGTCTCCAAGAAGCTCAGCACTTTTGCTGGGTCCAGCGGTAAAAGCTCATCTATGGTTTTGTTGAGTGTTCCGAAGCACCTGCCTCTGTGTAGCACAGTGGCTTGACAATCAACCAGTAAATGCAGCGGTATTTCTTCCTCAACTTGGCAGAACCTGCATAAGCCATCATTGATAATGCCCATTTTCCGCACATGGCCATTAAATTATCATTTTTGATAATGTATATATTATATTTGCAAATACTGGAGGCATTATTTATTAAAAAAAAATTCCCCTCACTAAATTGTCAAATAAATGATGTTTGTCTAGATTTAAATTTGTAAATAGTAATATTGTTATTCATCTACTGAGCGCTAGCTAGTAGAAAAGTTGTATCTTTTCTTATATCACCTGTTATCTGTCCATGATTTTAGCCTTATTTTAACACTTACATTCTGTCCTTAGTATTTTATTCTTCTTATTGTATTAATTTATAGTCCTGAAGATGGCAAGTGAGGCTGAAAGCTAGATTTAGATTAGATTAGTAAAATTAGGTTATCAATTTTGAAGTGATAAATATGTCCCTAGATGAGTTACTCCACCAGTTAACTGTAAACAACGTAAAGTGTTCAGTAAAAAGGAGTACTTCCTTAAAAGGATCGTAAAAGCAGAAACCGTTCTGATTTTCAGTAACATTTGCATTGAAGAAGATTACTGCCTATATATATATATTGATAAAAGTATCGACAGTGGAATAGAAACAAAACTAAAGTTTATCAGTAGTTTCAAACTAGACAGATGTTGTTGAAATTGTGAAAATGTATATTGTCTATTTGTGACTATAAAAATGGTTTTAAATAGAAACTGAAACGTTGGATATGAGTTTAATTTGAACCTGAAGAACCTACCGGTCCTGATAAATTTTAGTTTTGTGTATATATACTCGTATATTAATAAAATTAGTATAAACAAAAGAAAATTTTATCAGGACTCGGTCAGTTCTTCAGGTTCAAATTAAACTCTCATTACTAACATTTTGGTTTCTATTTACCACCATTTTTGTAGTCAGTAATAGACAATATACATTTTCACAATTTCAACAACATCTGTCTAGTTTGAAATTCGCAAAATGTTTTTTTTTTAAATCTCTTAATGCAATAATTTATTTTTTCTGTTTCAAAATTTTATACTTTTGCATATGAAAAAGGTTCTAAATAAAAACTGAAATATTTGCAATGAATGTTTAATTTGAACTTGAAGAACTGACCGAGTCATGATAAAATTTTATTTTGTATATATATAATGTACGTATGTGTGTGTGTGTGTGTTTGAGTGTGTATGTGTGTATTTGAGTGTGTGTGTGTTTGTGTGTGTGTTTGTGTGTGTGAGAGAGAGAGAGAGAGAGAGAGAGAGAGAGAGAGAGAGAGAGAGAGCGAGCGAGAGAGAGAGTATAATAAGAAGGTTAATGAGAATAAGGTTGAAACAATAAATACAACTCCCTCACCAACTTACTTTGATTAAACTCTTGATAGCAAACATAGTTTTACTTTAGTCAAATCAAATTATTTTATAAATTGACATTGATTTGTTAATATACAGTATTCAACCTATAGATGAATCTTTACTAAAAATGAAGAAAAAAGAAGAACTCTGTAATATTGAAAGGGAAAATATTTGACTGTCGCTTAAACCAGAAGCAATAAAAGGACAGGGTTGCAAGGGAAGGGGACAATATATAATGCTTCTCGGATGGACTGATGACTTCCGTTATATGTTTAACCTCCCTGAGGTAGTAGAGAGGTACAGCGATAGAGGAGATGGGGATGCATGCAGAAAATAAACTGTTTTATTGCAATCCAGCCCCCGCCTATTGTAAACAGTTCTGTTTCATGTATCACTTGACTGCAAACTGCCGTTCAATTTTAAGAAAAATACATAATTATTTTTAATCTTATTATATATCAACAATAAGAATATATTAATTGTTTTAATAATTAAACAACTTATTGAATAATATACATTAATTGGTGTTTCTACTTATATATCCATAACATTATAATCTTATTAATTAATATAATAATATTAATGTTAAACCTGAAGATGACCAGTGAGCTCAAAAGCTTGATTAATCTATTAAAGTTCTTTTGCTTCAAATGTTTTTCCTAATATGTTCTTCGGGGAGTTACTTTTTCAGTTGCCTTTTCAATACCGTAAAGTGTTTAGAAGAAAAGAACATGTTCTTAAAAAGATCGTCACCACTGAAGCCGCTTTGACCTTCAATGATATATATATATATATATATAAAAATTTCACATAAACAAGTGAAATAACAATCAATGATGAATTGTTAAACACTACAACGTCAAACATTGTTTTTATTTTAAATTTTATTTATTTTTAAATTTTTTTGTACAATATTATTAAATTATTTAAATTAATATAATTTTGATAATTTACATAACACAAATAATATCTATTTATCCATATTAAGGCTTTATTAAAAATTCTTAAATACGGATTGATATACTGGATTCCACAAGTTAACGTTTTTGTGGTCTGATACGTATTTATTATAAATTTATGATACATTGACGTTTTCTCGCAGAATTATTCCAAACGAAATAGCATTAGTACTTTCCTGGTACTCCCTCTAATTACATAGCTTCTACCAAAAGACTTCCATTGATTTTACATAGCTTCGTTAATACATTTCCAGTCTGTTATCCCTTTTCTCCAATGCAATTATCTTCAAGTAACCTTTGTCCTCAAACTCCGTTAAATGTTGGTTTTCAAAATAACATCTCAGTTATTTTCAAAAATCAATTTAAATGTTGACATAGCTCCTCAAATTGCTATAACTGACTGATCATTTTACAATGTATTTAGAGCGTGTTGTTCTTCTTGTATATCCACTTTATATTATTTAGGTGTTAACAAGTCAAAATAATCTAAGAATTAAAAATTGTATTTTTGCCTGCTAAAGAATACTTTTGGATGTTATATGAAAAAATAATAAGGATTACTTTGCGTTTAATTTTATCAAAAAATTTCAATAACATTATGATTTTCTTTGGAAGATTTTTTATAGATACCAAATTGTTTCTTAAGTGGCAGAAAAATATTTTTTTTGACAGTGATGATTTCAGTGCATTTCGTTTCGAACAGAGGTGTTCAATCACTATATGTAATGCAATCTACAGGCAAAATCTTTATCAAATCAAGAGGCTCTAGCAGGAATAGGTATATTAAAATGAATTAATGTATTTATATTAACATATTGTTATGAAAAGTTATAGCTGGTGTATGGAATTACTGCTGTTGTTACAGATGTTCATCTACATTGTGCAAAGTGCCTTGATTTTATGTATTTTTTGGATAAATTTTTGATTTCGATCATGTCTGGGAATAAAAACTGAGATTCTGCCATTATTATAAAAAAAAGTTGCCATCCAGTAATCCAGAGAGTAATATAGATTTAAACTCTCATACAAGTTCACTAATTCATTAACTGTGGAATCTATTATAGTGTGGTATTTACTCATATTGGGGAAAGAAGAACATCAAGTGTTCGAAACGCGTTGTCAGTTTCATATAATAAACTTTTTTTGTGTGGAGACTTAATACTTCCCCAATATAAGTTCATTTATCTGTGGTTGCAATTTACCTCTTTCCAACGACTATTGTCGACATTTTTTTGACATTTTCAATGTCAAGTGTGCTTAATATTTTGTAGTTCAGTAATTGTATTTCTGGGAAGCTAGTACAGTAATTTTAATAAAACGATCATCTAAATTTTGCCGTTCGCATTTCAAATATGCCAGGTGTTTGCGAGAGTGATTCAGATTTTTAATTTGTGGGTTATCAATTGCTTCCCAACGCTACAGAGGTACATCATTTTCATTGCAAAACTTGCCCTTTTCCTCAGGATATTGTTTGAATAAGGTTTGTCAACAAAGTTACTCATTTCATTCCTCCTGCTATCACTATATTATTCTTTGTTTGGAAACCCTCACAGACAACTTAATTAAGTGATATTTTGATATTCAAAAACATTAGACAATCAATTTGTGGCAACTAAGATCCTTCAAGAATAACAATTTCTGTTAGATATAATCTCTTCATTTCTAAAAAAGTTTAAAACATCATCAAATTTAACATTACTATATTTTTCAGGTGAAGTGTCCAGAATGCAGAGCCGAACATCGAATACCTTATCAAGGCATTCAGGGCTACCCTACAAACGTCACCCTGCAGAGGTTCTTGGAGCTCCACATAGAGATTACGGGTGATCTTCCTGATCCAACCAGGTAACATACTGTGCACATAGTCCATGCTTTTACATTATTCTCTAGTGATAACTTCCTTCATTTGCCCATAAGATTAAGGTTTCTTTAATTATTGTTTACTCATTAAACATCAAATTTGTGAAAATGTTATTGGAGCCTTGAGTTATTAATTTAACGGTATGAAAAAGATATTTTCATGAACTGAGCTGAAAATATAGTAAAAACCATTGACTGAATTTTAATTCTGTCGAGTGTATAATACTTATAATACTTTTAATTTTATATTGGATCTAGTTGATTATATAGGTGATGTTATTTCTCTTCATACATAAGAGAACCCCATATATAAGAGGCAATGGTAGCAAGGTGGTAGAGCGCTCGGGCGTAATTTGGGTTCCAATATCACTTTGCGCATCAATTTCTTTTATCTCTCGAGAGGTAAAAACAATCGTTGAATGTCTTTAAATCGTCGGTTTAACCATACGATGCAAGGTTCTTGTTAATGATGTTTAATCGAAAAAGACTTCAGTTAGGCAAAATTTGTGGACGAGAGTAGTCCAGTGGTTCGCGTACGAGTATTTGCCTCTGGACTGGATTTGAACTCACTCTGTACCATCATTTATTCACGGGGGAGGTGATTAATCTGAGCTTGCCGTCCCTCAGAGAGTACGTTAAGCCATCGTTTCCGAGTCTGTAATGGTAGTCTAGCAGTTCATGTATTTGCCTCTGGACTGGATTTGAACTCACTCTGGTCCATCATTTATTGACGGGGGAGGTGATTAATCTAAGCTTGCCGTCCCTCAGAGAGTACGTTAAGCCATCGTTTCCGAGTCTGTAATGGTAGTCTAGTGGTTCGTGTATTTGCCTCTGGACTGGATTTGAACTCACTCTGGTCCATCATTTATTCACGGGGGAGGTGATTAATCTAAGCTTGCCGTCCCTCAGAGAGTACGTTAAGCCATCGTTTCCGAGTCTGTAATGGTAGTCTAGTGGTTCGTGTGTTTGCCTCTGGACTGAATTTGAACTCACTCTGGCCCATCATTTATTCACGGGGGAGGTGATTAATCTAAGCTTGCCGTCCCTCAGAGAGTACGTTAAGCCATCGTTTCCGAGTCTGTAATGGTAGTCTAGTGGTTCTGTATTTGCCTCTGGACTGGATTTGAACTCACTCTGGTCCATCATTTATTCACGGGGGAGGTGATTAATCTAAGCTTGCCGTCCCCAGAGAGTACGTTAAGCCATCGTTTCCGAGTCTGTAATGGTAGTCTAGTGGTTCGTGTGTTTGCCTCTGGACTGGATTTGAACTCACTCTGGTCCATCATTTATTCACGGGGGAGGTGATTAATCTAAGCTTGCCGTCCCTCAGAGAGTACGTTAAGCCATCGTTTCCGAGTCTGTAATGGTAGTCTAGTGGTTCGTGTATTTGCCTCTGGACTGGATTTGAACTCACTCTGGTCCATCATTTATTTACGGGGGAGGTGATTAATCTGAGCTTGCCGTCCCTCAGAGAGTATGTTAAGCCGTCATTTCCGAGTCTGTAATGGTAGTCTAGTGGTTCGCGTATTTGCCTCTGGACTGAATTTGAACTCACTCTGGCC
This sequence comes from Hermatobates lingyangjiaoensis, assembly GCA_026182355.1. Taxonomy (NCBI): domain Eukaryota; kingdom Metazoa; phylum Arthropoda; class Insecta; order Hemiptera; family Hermatobatidae; genus Hermatobates; species Hermatobates lingyangjiaoensis. The sequence goes on along the minus strand of JAPFBL010001921.1, from coordinate 1,401,713 downwards.
CATCATTTATTCACGGGGGAGGTGATTAATCTGAGCTTGCCGTCCCTCAGAAAGTACGTTAAGCCATCGTTTCCGAGTCTGTAATGGTAGTCTAGTGGTTCGTGTATTTGCCTCTGGACTGGATTTGAACTCACTTTGGTCCATTATTTATTTACGGGGGAGGTGATTAATCTGAGCTTGCCGTCCCTCAGAGAGTATGTTAAGCCGTCATTTCCGAGTCTGTAATGGTAGTCTAGTGGTTCGTGTATTTGCCTCTGGACTGGATTTGAACTCACTCTGGTCCATTATTTATTTACGGGGGAGGTGATTAATCTGAGCTTGCCGTCCCTCAGAGAGTATGTTAAGCCGTCATTTCCGATTCTGTACGACGCTAGGTAGACTTAAAGATTCTTACGCTAACCACACTTTAGTAACGCAACATTTATGACTCTCAATGAAGAATATTCATTATGTTGTATCATGATGGGACATTTGGCCTGTGTGCGTTCTCTTTTAGCACAGCCACTGTAACCTAAACTAACATAGTCATAATTTAGAATAATGTAGAACCATTATCGAGATGATATTCCTTTGAAGAATTAATGTTTGAAAATTGAGGTGTAGCTTTCCAGCAGACGCTCAATACCACCGTTGAAGGAAAACATCCTCGTATATAACCAAATTATATAGAATAAACAATTAAATGGTATCACTTCCCTTCCAAACAACACATAATGAGATATTATTTTATTTATTCAACATGAAAGATTTATTGAAACCATCGCTGCAGGGAATAAAATAACTAATATCTCTAACCTAAAGTGTCATTAAAGCAAAAATTCAAAAATCATTAAAACACACAGATAACTAATAAATCATTTAATTGACTTTAATCAAGTGATATTTTATCATACTCTTTATATTTGAAATTTCTAAAATAGTGACTTTCATTTCTGACGTTGCGGTTTTTTTTTAATGAAAAAACTACCTAATGAACTACTTTTTTTTGTTAACACCTCACTTTCTCAGTTAATCTTAATGAACTGTTTAACTGAAAGTTTATTCCTGACTGTTTTAGAGTTAATGTATTACTTTATTTCTTTTTGAATACCGTTGAGATGTTAAAAAATTCTCTCAACAGAGAGTTCGGAATAATTTTCTAATCCATGATATATGTCATAAATCATGGTGAAGCGAAAGTTTTCACTATTGAAATTGAAATCTAACTTTGAAACAGAGAGGTATGTATGTTTAAAATTGGTTGAGGAGCTTCTACTTGCCTTTAAAATTGTTGTGTTTAGAGTTTGTAACATGATTTGAAGGACAATGGATATTGCTCAACATTATTACATAAGACTATAGTATTGTTATAAACGGTCACTAACACTTCATCAGGTCTGTATTTTGCCAAATATTAATTTAAATTTACGAACAATTCTAATTTGTTGCATATAATAGTAAATATTCTATGGTTTCAATTGTTTCCCACAAGTAATCCCTATGTGAAATTTAAATATCTTTGGGATGTTGGCACTTCTCTAAAGAGAATTAGGTAATATCCGATCCCCCCCTCCCCCCACACAGTCAATCAACTAAAAGTCTGCAGATACTCCTTTATACATAACTAATTTCCTCATAATGTTTTGTTTGATGTGATTTCAACACCTTAATGGTTTCATATAGATCTTGCATAGCTAGCATTTAAACTCCAGGTTTATTAGCTATGAGTAAATAATAAACATGAAAAGCTAATTTCCTCTGATGTTGAATCAACTACCTAGCAAGGTTCTTCCTACAAATGAGTCAGAAATATTTCCAATTTATATCTGAAATGAGATGACTAGTTTTCTTTCAGTTGTACCCATCCCAATTCTCATTTCTCACTCCCTAATTTCCCATCATTTTCTTATACTAATCATCTGGTTTTTTTTCCTTCTAAATTTCCGAATTCTCCAACGTATTTTTTATTTAAACAAAATTATTTAAACAACTTGTATTTTATTTTCTGTAATTAAACAACTATATATTTTTAAATTACTTTCCCATTTTTATTTACATTGATTTATGAAAATGGTTCTGAGTAATGAAATAAATGGAAAAATATTGTTTACATAAGAGACTATTGATCTTGTAATATATATGTAAATACACTGAAAATAAACTTCTAAAACACTCAAAACTAATAAAAAAATCTGGAGTGGCCTACACTCTACTTTACTATAAGTAACTCAATGTCAAATTTCTTGAGTATATAAAACATAACGTATCATTTAAGCATCACATAAATATCTAAATGGAATATAATTATTAGCATTGCATTCGTGAGGTAGTACAGATAGTGATTGAAGGACATATCAATTTATAAGCTTATTTTTGTACATCACAAATAATTTATTATTTGCAAATAATTTCATTAGTATAACTACAGCAGTAATATCATTTTTGAAAAACCAATGTGAACATTTCTTGAAACGAAATATTATCCTACAAGAGAACATGGCTATTGTTCAAATAGCCAGTAGATTTCTTACATCGTTTACTTAACATCCTTCTACATTGAATATTAATGTAAAATTTTCAAATTTAAAACAGGAAAATACCCTTTTTTTCTCTGAAAAACATCTTAAACAGCGAAGAAAATGTTGTTTTAAGGTGATTTGTTAATTAAAGATGTACGATAATTACAGTTATTAATCTCTAAACGAAAGATTTATATTTTGAATTATCTTTTACATTTTTGGTTTTTAACAGAATTATTATACTGGGAATTTTATGGCTTCTTAGTATTTAATAAGATCATTTTCCTTCCCCTTTGTCAAATAACATATATACGAATTTTTATTAATGAGTGTTATCATTTACCTCCACAATATTCTTACTCTTACATCTCTTATAATTCAATAATATATTTTCATTTTTCCATTAGAAACATCAATTTTATCTCAGTGGATTCGCTCAAAAAATTTCTAAGTCAATATAAACAATGTAAAAAAATACAAAAAATTCGACAAGTATAGCAGGTGATCTCTTAGTCTAGGATAAACAAAGAGTTTTTATATCGTTATTGCTCTTTTCCGTAATTGAAACTTCATGATTTTTTTTTTATGAATTGTTAATTTTTTGTTCCATTTTTGTTCAAATTTTCATTATTTTTTAACGAGCCGTTTAGCGTCAAAAAAACATTTTCTGAAAACACAAATCGTACTCTAACGCCCCTTTAGCGAATGTAATTTTAGAAAAAAATATCTCAACTCATTGTCCATATAATGTTCTATTTATAGGCATAGTTTCATTATTGTCCGTCAAACAGTATGGCTTGTATCGCTCTCACAAGGTTTGAGATTGATTTATAAGTCAAAATTTGTACTTTTATTGAAAAAAAAATATTTCCTGTTGATATAAAATTTTGAATATATTTTTCGTTTGTTCCATTTGTAACCTCAAAGATAATGTCAAAATCTCAAAACTCTAGGGTTATTAGTTTAGGAGAAATAAATGTTTTAAAAAAAACGGTTTTTGGCAAAAAAAGTGACTTTCCCATCATGCATAATTCTTCCCAAACAATAGGGATCTTCGTCTAAATGGGGCCCATTTTTGTGTAAAATATCAACTTGATCCATCAAAGATTCTGGACCGTAGCGTGGTAACAAGCAATGCTAACACACGCACCCACCCACGCACCCACCCACCCACCCACCCAACCACACACACACAGACATCATCGTAAAAACTTCATAAAACGACTTCTGGGACCTCAAAACATGTAATTCCGTCAAAATCTCGAGATCGAATTTTTTCACGATCACTATACTTTACTTATAGTAAAGTAATAAAAAGACACTAAGGTTGAAAATAAAGAATAATCATACTAACTGATTCCAAGTTTTAAACTGGTGAATGAAAATATAAATATAGTTGTGAGATCAAATTACGTTTTGCCTTACTGTAAAAAATACATGCATATTGTTAGTGCCACAGAGGTTAGTAAATAAGATATTATTATCAAACGCCATACATCGTCTATCGCTGGTGAAGACGCTCGACCGGTTTCGCAATGGCTACATCATCAATGGGACTAAGGTTACCTTCCAAAATCACGGATATAAATACCTATTTTAACTCAATGGTGGCAGTATATATGCTTAAATTTCCTACCTAACAGTTTTATTTTATTTTATTTTGTTTAATCTATTTTTTGTGTTTTAAACTTTAAGTCGTCTCTGTCCTGTCCGTCCTGTCGTCTTTTCATGCCTTTTATAAATAGTCAATATTTTTATAGGTGTCAATATATTGGCACCATTGAGTTAAAGTAGGTATTTATATCCGTGATTTTGGATGTTACATTAGTCCCATTGATGATGCAGCCATTGCGAAACAGGTCGGGCGACTTCACCAGCAATAGACGAGGTATGACGGTTGATAATAATATCTTAAAAAATACATTATTAAAGATAATTTATGATCACTTACGAATATGGAGAAGCAAAAAGTTTATTATGAAACCTGACCATATGCACGGACTAAATATGGTAATCACTTCAATTGATATAGGAGCACACCCTGTAATAATCCAATGCTATGTGATATTTTAAAGTTTAATTTCTTATTCATGATTGGTTTATCACATATTTCATCGTCTTCTTGTCAGCCAAAAAAAAAAAAAAATCTGGAGTGGCCTACACTCTACTTTACAATAAGTAACTTAATGTCAAATTTCTTGAGTATATAAAACATAACGTCTCATTTAAGCATAACGTAAACATCTAAATGGGATATAATTATTAGCCTGTCATTCCTGAGGTAGTACAGATAGTGATTGGAGGACATATCATCTTATAAGCTTATTTTTGTACATCACAAATAATTTATTATTTGCAAATAATTTCATTAGTATAACTACAGCAGTAATAACATTTTTGAAAAACCAAAGTAAACATTTCTTGAAACGAAATACGAGGATTCTCGTAGTATCCTACAAGAGAACATGGCTATTGTTCAAATAGCCAGTAGATTTCTTACATCGTTTACTTGACATCCTTCTACATTGAATATTAATGTAAAATTTCAAATTTGAAACAGTAAAATATTCTTTTTTTCTCTGAAAAACTTCTTAAACAGCGAAGAAAATGTTGTTTTAAGGTGATTTGTTAATTAAAGATGTACGATAATTACAGTTATTAATCTCTAAACGAAAGATTTCAATTTTGAATTATCTTTTACATTTTTGGTTTATAACAGAATTATTATACTGCGAATTTTATGGCTTCTTAGTATTAATTAAGATCATTTTCCTTCCCCTTTGTCAAATAACATATATACGAATTTTTTTTTAATGAGTGTTATCATTTACCTGCACAATATTATTCCTCTTACATCTCTTATAAGACAATAATATATTTTCATTTTTCCATTAGAAACATCAATTTTATCTCAGTGGATTCGCTCAAAAAATTTCTAAGTCAATGTAAACAATGTAAAAAAATACAAAAAATTCGACAAGTATAGCAGGTGATCTCTTAGTCTAGAATAAACAAACAGTTTTTATATCGTTATTGCTCTTTTCCGTAATTGAAACTTCATGAATTTTTTTTTGTGAATTGCTAATTTTTTGTTCCCTTTTTGGTCAAATTTTCATTATTTTTTAACGAGCCGTTTAGCGTCAAAAAATCATTTTCTGAAAACACAAATCGTACTGTAACGCCCCTTTAGCGAAAGTAATTTCAAAAAAAAATATCTCAACTCATTCGCCATATAATGTTCTATTTGTAGGCATAGTTTCATTCTTGTCCGTCAAACAGTATGGCTTGTATCGCTCTCACAAGGTTTGAGATTGAATTATAAGTCAAAAATTTTACATTTTATTGAAAAAAAAATATTTCCTGTTGTCTTAGAATTCTGAATATATTTTTCGTTTGATGCATTTGTAACTTCAAAGATAATGTCAAAATTTCAAAACTCTAGGGTTATCAGTTTAGGAGAAATAAATGTTTTAAAAAAAACGGTTTTTGGCAAAAAAAGTGACTTTCCCATCATGCATAATTCTTCCCAAACAATAGGGATCTTCGTCTAAATGAGGCCCATTTTTGTGTAAAATATCAACTTGATCCATCCAAGATTCTGGACCGTAGCGTGGTAACAAGCAATGCTAACACACGCACCCACCCACGCACCCACCCACCCATCCACCCACCCACCCACCCACCCACCCACACCACACACACACAGACATCATCGTAAAAACGTCATAAAACGACTTCTGGTACCTCAAAACATGTAATTCCGTCAAAATCTCGAGATCGAATTTTTTCACGATCACTATACTTTACTTATAGTAAAGTAAAAAAAAATTCTTTGGTTTCTAGTCCATTTTCGATATCTCACGATTATTCCTTGTATTTAAATTTCTTACATCTCACGATAGTGAGATGTATTTAATTATTATGAACGAACTCAATTTCTTTTGTGCAATTCATTTATCATTAGAAGAATTAAAACAGGTAGTGTGACTCCTCATAACTGAAATTGGCACCAAATGATTAATAAGAACGTGACTACTCTGTCGCGATACCACGCAGTAATTTTGCATATTTACTGAGTTATTATAATTGAAGGAACTGCTACCTTGGGAGCAAAAATTAGACTAAAGAAGGCGTTCAAACTCCGTCTATCTTATAATAATATATGTTGTTGATTATTTCTTCATGTCTCACCAGGAAAACAGATTACATATAGTAACGAAAAGGTAAACAAAGATACTGAATTTTTAATATAAGAGATAGAAGAACGCTCAGTTTCTGTTGTGGAATTCACATATCATTAGAAGAATTAATGGCATCCCATTAAGCGAGTTTTTGCTTTAGGCTAACTTTTTCTCTTTAATATCTTTGGAACTTTCCAAAAAATTTCTACAATTATTATAATTATTCTTGTGATTAATTAGATTATTTCAGAGTTAACTGAAATTTGTCTTAACAACTTTCATAAAACTTTATTATCCGTAGATCTAATAAGTAGCCTTCTTAGACTAAGTTCTAATACCCACTTACTTATTCTAATTGTTGCAAGTTGTTGAGCTTGATTTGTTGAATGATATCTCAAGTAAGATAAACTTCAATTGAGCTGGACAAATGAATAAATGTTTATTTGTTGTTTGAAAGAAACAAAATTCATTAAATGACGGAAAAGTCAACTTTAATATATACGCAAATTATTGAAAAACTGAACTAATCGATAAGACACATTGCCAGAAAAATACAAGTTTGGTTCTCCAAATAATATGTCAGATTATTTATATATGGATTTTAAGATATATTTGTGTTCAGAAAGCTGATATGAAATATTCACTGCTATTTTAAGAAGATACAAATATATGTTGATTGTTCTTCAATGTCTCACTGGGAAAACTGAGTACATATAGTAACGAAAAGGTAAGCAAAGATACTGAATTTTTGATATAAGAGATCGTAGAGCCAATTCAGTTTTTGTTGTGTAATTCATATACATTGGAAAAATTAAAACATCAAGGTGATTTGTTTGTTCAAATGATTTATATATATCATACTATTGTTTCCAGAATAAGGAATAGATGAAATAATATAAATTATCTTGAGCGGACAGGACTTGGAGAGAGGACGTAAAGCTGTCTGTCTCGAGCCTGAACGATGTCAGAGGCATGTCAAAGAGGCCTCTTCTTGAAAGCTTGAATGAGGCTAACTTTATGGCTCTCGGTGTAAAATTAACCAACCAGATAATGTGACTCCTCTTAACTGAAATTAGAGCCAAATGATTAATAAAAACATGACTGAACGCTGTAGCGATGCTACGCAGTAATCTTGCATGTTTACAAGGGTTATTATAATTCTAGGAAATGCTTCCTTGAGAGCCAAAATTAAACTAAAGAAGGCGTTCAAAACACTGACTACCCTATAATAACAATTTCCTTTCGAAGAACGGCCGTTTAATGAAAATTCTCTACACCAAACAATTACTCCATTTAAGAAAGTTAAACAGAGCTAAAACCTTGAAGGAACAAATCTTAGTGTTTTATTTCAATTTTTTATCAGATAACTAATTAAAAAAATCTGGAGTGGCCTACACTCTACTTTACAATAAGTAACTTAATGTCAAATTTCTTGAGTATATAAAACATAACGTCTCATTTAAGCATAACGTAAACATCTAAATGGGATATAATTATTAGCCTGTCATTCCTGAGGTAGTACAGATAGTGATTGAAGGACATATCAATTTATAAGCTTATTTTTGTACATCACAAATAATTTATTATTTGCAAATAATTTCATTAGTATAACTACAGCAGTAATAACATTTTTGAAAAACCAAAGTGAACATTTCTTGAAACGAAATAGTATCCTACAAGAGAACATGGCTATTGTTCAAATAGCCAGTAGATTTCTTACATCGTTTACTTGACATCCTTCTACATTGAATATTAATGTAAAATTTTCAAATTTGAAACAGAAAATACCCTTTTTTTCTCTGAAAAACATCTTAAACAGCGAAGAAAATGTTGTTTTAAGGTGATTTGTTAATTAAAGATGTACGATAATTACAGTTATTAATCTCTAAACGAAAGATTTATATTTTGAATTATCTTTTACATTTTTGGTTTTTAACAGAATTATTATACTGGGAATTTTATGGCTTCTTAGTATTTAATAAGATCATTTTCCTTCCCCTTTGTCAAATAACATATATCGAATTTTTTTTTAATGAGTGTTATCATTTACCTGCACAATATTATTCCTCTTACATCTCTTATAAGTCAATAATATATTTTCATTTTTCCATTAGAAACATCAATTTTATCTCAGTGGATTCGCTCAAAAAATTTCTAAGTCAATGTAAACAATGTAAAAAAATACAAAAAATTCGACAAGTATAGCAGGTGATCTCTTAGTCTAGAATAAACAAAGAGTTTTTATATCGTTATTGCTCTTTCCCGTAATTGAAACTTCATGAATTTTTTTTTATGAATTGCTAATTTTTTGTTCCATTTTTGGTCAAATTTTCATTATTTTTTAACGAGCCGTTTAGCGTCAAAAAATCATTTTCTGAAAACACAAATCGTACTGTAACGCCCCTTTAGCGAAAGTAATTTCAAAAAAAAATATCTCAACTCATTTGCCATATAATGTTCTATTTGTAGGCATAGTTTCATTCTTGTCCGTCAAACAGTATGGCTTGTATCGCTCTCACAAGGTTTGAGATTGAATTATAAGTCAAAATTTTTACATTTTATTGAAAAAAAAATATTTCCTGTTGTCTTAAAATTCTGAATATATTTTTCGTTTGTTGCATTTGTAACTTCAAAGATAATGTCAAAATTTCAAAACTCTAGGGTTATCAGTTTAGGAGAAATAAATGTTTTAAGAAAAACGGTTTTTGGCAAAAAAAGTGACTTTCCCATCATGCATAATTCTTCCCAAACAATAGGGATCTTCGTCTAAATGGAGCCCATTTTTGTATAAAATATCAACTTGATCCATCAAAGATTCTGGACCGTAGCGTGGTAACAAGCAATGCTAACACACGCACCCACCCACGCACCCACCCACCCACACACACACAGACATCATCGTAAAAATCTGGAGTGGCCTACACTCTACTTTACAATAAGTAACTTAATGTCAAATTTCTTGAGTATATAAAACATAACGTCTCATTTAAGCATAACGTAAACATCTAAATGGGATATAATTATTAGCCTGTCATTCCTGAGGTAGTACAGATAGTGATTGGAGGACATATCATCTTATAAGCTTATTTTTGTACATCACAAATAATTTATTATTTGCAAATAATTTCATTAGTATAACTACAGCAGTAATAACATTTTTGAAAAACCAAAGTGAAGATTTCTTGAAACGAAATACGAGGATTCTCGTAGTATCCTACAAGAGAACATGGCTATTGTTCAAATAGCCAGTAGATTTCTTACATCGTTTACTTGACATCCTTCTACATTGAATATTAATGTAAACTTTCAAATTTGAAACAGTAAAATATTCTTTTTTTCTCTGAAAAACTTCTTAAACAGCGAAGAAAATGTTGTTTTAAGGTGATTTGTTAATTAAAGATGTACGATAATTACAGTTATTAATCTCTAAACGAAAGATTTCAATTTTGAATTATCTTTTACATTTTTGGTTTATAACAGAATTATTATACTGCGAATTTTATGGCTTCTTAGTATTAATTAAGATCATTTTCCTTCCCCTTTGTCAAATAACATATATACGAATTTTTTTTTAATGAGTGTTATCATTTACCTGCACAATATTATTCCTCTTACATCTCTTATAAGTCAATAATATATTTTCATTTTTCCATTAGAAACATCAATTTTATCTCAGTGGATTCGCTCAAAAAATTTCTAAGTCAATGTAATCTAAGACAATGTAAAAAAATACAAAAAATTCGACAAGTATAGCAGGTGATCTCTTAGTCTAGAATAAACAAACAGTTTTTATATCGTTATTGCTCTTTTCCGTAATTGAAACTTCATGAATTTTTTTTTGTGAATTGCTAATTTTTTGTTCCATTTTTGGTCAAATTTTCATTATTTTTTAACGAGCCGTTTAGCGTCAAAAAATCATTTTCTGAAAACACAAATCGTACTGTAACGCCCCTTTAGCGAAAGTAATTTCAAAAAAAAATATCTCAACTCATTCGCCATATAATGTTCTATTTGTAGGCATAGTTTCATTCTTGTCCGTCAAACAGTATGGCTTGTATCGCTCTCACAAGGTTTGAGATTGAATTATAAGTCAAAAATTTTACATTTTATTGAAAAAAAAATATTTCCTGTTGTCTTAGAATTCTGAATATATTTTTCGTTTGATGCATTTGTAACTTCAAAGATAATGTCAAAATTTCAAAACTCTAGGGTTATCAGTTTAGGAGAAATAAATGTTTTAAAAAAAACGGTTTTTGGCAAAAAAAGTGACTTTCCCATCATGCATAATTCTTCCCAAACAATAGGGATCTTCGTCTAAATGAGGCCCATTTTTGTGTAAAATATCAACTTGATCCATCCAAGATTCTGGACCGTAGCGTGGTAACAAGCAATGCTAACACACGCACCCACCCACGCACCCACCCACCCACCCACCCACCACACACACACACAGACATCATCGTAAAAACGTCATAAAACGACTTCTGGTACCTCAAAACATGTAATTCCGTCAAAATCTCGAGATCGAATTTTTTCACGATCACTATACTTTACTTATAGTAAAGTAAAATCGTCATAAAACGACTTCTGGTACCTCAAAACATGTAATTCAGTCAAAATCTCGAGATCGAATTTTTTCACGATCACTATACTTTACTTATAGTAAAGTAAAAAAGTAATGAATAATAATTAAAATGTTTAATAGCACTGTGAGTGTGTAACTTGCCTCTCATGCACTCCATGAAAGATAGAACTTATCTAAACGATGATTTAATACTATTAATTTCTGCTCGTTTTATTCATTTAACAACCTGAAACCCAGATATACTATTAACAGTAGGTATCTATTAAGGATATGGACCGTTCAGGTCAAACATTAAAGTGAAGCAATAAATTTTTGGGATGAAATCTCATAGAGGTGACAAACTTTTTGCTATATCATTCATAATTCTTCAAAAAAAAAAAAAAAAGAAGTAAATTTCCAACAAGGTACTTCTTTTAAATGTCTACAAACTTTATGCATTTGTTTACTGTGATAAAAATCATGCTAAAGTAGAGCTATTAAAGATTTTCTCTTAAAGAATTTAACGTGAGCTATTATATTAGTAATATTTTTAATTTGCTAGCCTATTAGACTTTAAGAAGTATTTTGAATACAGAAAGTTAGATCAAGATGGCATATAGGAAGTGCCTCAATAGCAAGGCAAAGATGACTGAATATTACAGAACAATGTGACATCTCTATTCGGTTCAACCAACCATTTACTTCTCCTTCATTTTTATAACTAATGCCAGTTATGATGTACTACGTTTAATTTAACATTTTCATCAATTTTGTATCAAATATATATTTGTAGTGTTTCATGGTTATGACTTTCCACAATACGTCAAATACAAATCATAAATAAAGAGTAATAGCACCACACTCGACACTGTTCAAGTTTTCATTATTGTTATTGATTTCTTCCACTATCCAGTTTCATTCTTTTATATATAACAGAAAATATTTTCTTATCAGTAACATTAGAGTTTCTAATTATATAATTATTATTAATTTATTTATAATATAATAATACATTTTACTTTACCATAATATTGTTTGACGAATTTTAATTATAAATTCGTCAAACAATAAAATAGCATAATATTTTCCTCATTTTTAAGTCTTCTTTTATATTTATATCATTGAAGGCTGTTTAAAACACAATAACAATGTACAAATACACGCTAGCATTCCTCGCACATATCTATTTCAAAAGTGTACAAGATATATTCAAATATACGAAATAGAAAAGAAAATGACTAAAATAACAGCAAGAAGAAGTAATTAAATGTGGCAAATAGTAAATATAATAATGTATGATCATAAAATAAATAATAGAAGATATACATTTTATTTAATGAATACAATATTATAACCTTTTTGAAATCATTGTAATTAGATGTATGAAAATTTATACTACTATTCCTATTGTTAAGAATTACGGAACAACGATTTTATTATTTAGGTGATGCAGAGTAGGTTATTTTAAAATTAATTGCAGAAGCCATTTTAGCTTAATTGTCCTTGCGGATGGACTGTTTATGATATTCAGCCCTTAAATTACGCAGAAGTTAATATGATTTCTCTATAAATAAATATTTATAAATAAGTAAACTATTGATGTAGCTTCTCGACCACTGATTCTTCAAATATTAATTTGGCTATTGAGGATTAGGTCCAAAATTAATAAATTACGATTACAAGCCGATGTTGGCCGAAGTTTGTTCGGTATTTTCATGACTTATTGAAGGAACTATTCAGTGCATTATCCATATATCATATTTTTTCAATATATATATTATCAAAAATGAATTTAATTGATATAGAAATTTAGTAACAACGATCATACATGGTATGTAAGTCAATATGGTCGCTAGTCACTATGTTATGATGGTGTTCACTAACATATCATTGTTGACAGCTGTTAGAACAAATTTCCATGTCAAGTCAATTCCATTTTGTTAATATTTATTACAAAAAGAAGAGATATGGGTAATGCCTTTAATAAGCCTTGAGAATGCTGAATAAATTTCGAAGGAACGTCGACTTATAATCAAAAAATTTATTTATCGGCTCAATAACCAAATTAGTATGTTTACAAGTAAAACAATTTTTATAGTATTAATCAATCAAAAAATTATCGCTGATGAACTGAAACCTGATTCCTAGATCACTATCTTTGACATATATTATTGGAGCTCTATTCTCCAGACAATGCCCAGAGAATGCTTTCCTTCCCTCTATTGACACTTGTATAACTCCCACTCCATATAACCAGAAGTAGTTAATATTGAGTCGTTATCAGCTTTTGGAGTAATTCAGATATATCTTCCTGGTGACGAGACCATCCAAATAGAATAGTGAGTTTCTTATTGGGGGTCCGCGCTAATTGTAAAATGGTTTCATGATTTTTCCTCAAATAGTGCGAGTTGAAAAGTTCATCTTTTTATATATTATAATCAACCTAAGAGTTTTAATGGTCTCGTGATTATTGCAACCTTAAAATTTTTTTTTTGGAAAAACCATTATTTACAATTAATTGTATGTGTGCCGCTGTTTGATTATTTAGGTTGAAAACGATGACTGTCTTTTCACGAACAATCTAGGATTTCAATTTAAATTCCTGTTTCATGCTGCTTCCAATTAAATGTAAAATACTTTTTTTTTTTGTAAAACATCGTATCAAGTTGTCTTGGAAAATTCCATTTATTAGTGTATACAGCAATCAGTAGAACAATTTCAAATCCTATACGTTATTTAATTAGAAAAAAAAATCTAATTTCCCTTTAACTGTCTGTACAACAAACTTGAAACTTCAGAATGCGCTAATTAAAGACTGATGGAAAATCTATCTCAAAGGATATTAAAGACGATAAACTCTTAAATCAGTCATTAGATTTTGCATTAATCGATTATTAATGACTGTCGTTTATTAGCTTGTCAATTAATGTCTAAACTCTTTTTGAGTTTATAAATTTACTGATCCAAATTAGGATCTTTCATCTTTTGAACTGTCACCATTTCAGTAAAGTCTATGTATTGTTAGATGTTTTTTTTCAATTGTTGCCAGTGACTTGGTGATATCGGATTTCCTAGAAAACCGATTGAAAATTATGAGGTAGATAATGATAAATGTGAATGTGGTGCACAAGGGTTTTGACAACGTACATTCGTCTTATAAAATCAAGAATAATTACAGGATAATCAACTAAATATCTAATTTATGCGTTATGAGTGTTCATTTATCAGCCCCTAGGTTCGAAAAATTTCATTTCTTTTGTATTTACTGTTCCAAAGATCCTGTGAATTGTGCGTTACTTTTTGAATGACTTATCTGCCAAAATGTTAATATTTATTAATCATGCTATTGTTCATAAGTTACTTCATCATTCTTGGCGCTAGAGCTCTCGTAGAGCCTGGACCTGCCCCACAGCCTGCCTCCACGTCTGACTGTCCTGGGCCAAAGTTCTCCACCCCCTAAGTCCCAGTCCTCTCAGGCAATCTCATCGTTGCTTTCATAAGTTACTTATTTAGTTGAAAGACAAAAATAATGCCCTATTGAACCATGGTTGTGCATTATGGAAATGATGATTAATAAGATTGTTTGTGTTTCAGTGGACAGATGATGAGACGATGTGCTGTTTGTACGGAAAAGAACTACTGTGTTGCTTGCGCCCATTGTAGTAAAGAAGTCTGCCCACAGTGTAAAGCAGCCCACATGGACATCCTCAGGAGAGAAATCAGCAGAATAAACAGCCAGGTGTGTATGTCAATTTTTCTTACAAAACGCTCACACTTATAGGCATCACCTTTAGTGTTGCCTAAGGAAAGAAACTGAGGTTCAACTGTTATTTGTTGGCTGAGCTATACAATCGAGTAGATTCTCTATAAACAGTCCAAGAATTTACTTAACTTTATTAGTGTGATAGCTCTGAACCAACACTTTATATCTTTCCCTGAGAGACGGCATATACTAGAGTTTTCGTTTCCCACATGAAAATTACTGGTCATCGGAGGCTAAGGTATTCTTCTGACTAGGAAGCACCTGGTTGAGAGTACTACCAACCTAAATTCTAATAATGATGGCAATAGACTAAGAATCCCTGAAACACTGTACATTAAAGATAAATTAAAGATTTAAATAAAGAAAATTAAAAGGTCCAACTGGACTAATAACTAAATAACGAAAATAGTAAAACACAAACATAGGCATACAATACTCACTTGTCATCGACCGGCGCCGTCCTCAGGTGGAAGTACTCATGTATCATGTTAGACAAAATCTATAACATAAATAGATTTTGTCAATCCATTAAAAAAAAGTATGTTAAAATTTCTTATCATAAAATTTATGAATCATATAAGACCATAGACAGCTATAAAAAACTGGAAATATATTTATTTTTATTTTTAATACACCAAACACAATACAACTGCACTTGAATAGGAGAGATTTATACATTTCAAATGATTACAGATATAGCATCTTTAATTAAATTAAATGCTATGTTGAGTACTCTCTTGACTAAAATTTAATGACTAAAACTAATTTTATAACTTTTTTTTCATTTTTTTTCTTTTTTATTAATTAAAAACTACTATTAGAGAGATATTGAAACAGGGAAAAAGACAATCTTTCAATATAATTGTAAAAGTGTTCATAGTTAATTAATGAGTTTGAATATTGTTTAAACTAACCATGTTCGAACTGAAGGATGAAGGAATTAATATAAAATTTATAAATGACCGCCCTGTGCAGCAGTGTTTGCTCTACTTGGGTTACCAACCCGACATTAGGAGATCTTCCATTGTTAATGAAGCATTGACTATCAACAGAGCTTAATCTCAACCAACTAACGCTAAAATAAATCAATATAACTCCATTGAAGAAATTTTTATTTACAGATAAGTAGAGAAAATTTTAAAATATTTCTTTTGGTCTTGACATACTTTTAATTATGTGATTCAAAAAGTTAAATTTACTGTATTTTAGTTTCATTTTAAATCAATAAAGACATTTTGAATATAAATAATAAATAAATTTTGAATCATATAAAATAATATTTTATATTTTAAAAAAATTTGATAAATTTTGAGAAATGTGAAATAAATAAACTTCATACATAACGATTGTAGTAGATATACTGCAAATAGTGTTAATGCAGTATAGTAAGGATCTTTAACAAGAACCTGAAATCGTACAGTATTGGCACTGACGGGTTAATGCAGTGTAGTACGGATCTTTAACAAGAACCTGAAATCGTACAGTATTGGCACTGACGGGTTAATGTAATATAGTAGGGATCTTTAACAAGAACCTGAAGTCGTACATTATTGGCCCTGACGGGTTAATGTAATGTAGTAGGGATCTTTAACAAGAACCTGACGTCGTACAGTATTGGCACCGACGGGTTAATGTTTTCTTAACCCGACGGGTGAAATTCAAATCCAGATCCATCAGTTCAGAACCGGGCACGCAAACCACTGGGCTACCTTGGCCACTTAATGTGATTTTATTAATAACTATCACCTTATTATTCCTGGAACATAATTTTGATGTTCTAAAGGCATAACAAACCCTTTTGGGACGGTAAACAAAATGTAAAAGCATTATTATATACAAATAAGTTGTATATTAGTTTAAAACAGCAATTTAAATACAATCAGGCATTAGAGACTATTGGTTTGGAATAGCTATTATCAAGTAAAAAATGACCTTAGATTGCATTTTAAAATGGCTTAAACACTTGCCAAAGACTTGAAGGCTTGACATTAGTCTACTTGGAAACAATGGCAACGATAAAAGATCCAACAAGAAGAGCATCAAATAAACTAAAACTCTAGTC
Organism: Hermatobates lingyangjiaoensis; assembly: GCA_026182355.1. Classification (NCBI taxonomy): domain Eukaryota; kingdom Metazoa; phylum Arthropoda; class Insecta; order Hemiptera; family Hermatobatidae; genus Hermatobates; species Hermatobates lingyangjiaoensis. The sequence goes on along the minus strand of JAPFBL010001921.1, from coordinate 1,384,645 downwards.
CTGGTATACCTAGGCAAAGTTCTTTACTAATTAAGTTTCCCAGTATCATTTCTCTTTTATTTGTAAAACCATTGTCGTTTTGATTGCACTTTCCAAAGTAGTTTTATCAAGTAGAGAAAATATCATTGTAATTCAGAAAGGAAATAAATTTCTCTGGTAACTTGTTCAGTAAATATCACTAAACCATGATTTAAAGGTTTAATTTTTTTCTTTTTTATTATTATTTGACGGTGACTATAGCAATGCGTCTTAAAAATGTAATCTTTTACATTCATAACTAATATATTACAACACATGTTATTATAAGTTATTTACTTTCTTACAAATAAAGATGATTTTAAAGTTTGTAGTAATGTTCCAAATAACTAGAGATAAAATGCATGTCACCTATAAAATATTGAACAAGAATATAATAAACAACAATGTTAATTAAACTATAAAAGTAATGCACAATATAATAATTATAAAAAATTATCATATTTTGCAATCTTTTTATATTTTTATGTTCTAATTACGTTATTAAAATAAGTAAATGCGTGAAAAACTTTAATGAAATATATAATATATATTAATTACATATCAGTAATTATTGTGAAACATCTTACTTCAGAGGGAGTGATTTTTCTGACATAGTGGTTGTACTCAGTTCCGCGTTACAGCAATATTGTATCTTGTAATTAAACGATTTGGATTAATAAAGAAATACATATTTATGCAACTTTATTGAAAAAGTTAAAAACGATTAATCATCATTGATTGTTCCTTGTTGAGAAATATTCTGAGGAAGCCTGTAATGATTTTGACACCCTAATCTCAACAGAAGTATTTAATTCACTAGTCAAGTCACTGTGACGATAAAGCGTTTACAGCGTCCTCGCTTTCTCTTAACGTTAGACACTATTTTAAATTTGTCATACAAACGCCAAAATAATAATTTTAATAATAGCTAGTTTATTGAACTTTGTATTTTGTTCTCATTTATTCGTTTTTTTAGTATTTTTATGGCCAAATATAAATACACTAAACAGCCTTCAGAAACTGGCAACTTATAACGTAGTACGTTTGAACATCTTTGCTACATATTTTTTATTATAAACACAAAAATAATATATATGAATGATGGTTTCAGAAAATAATTTTTTGAACTTGAAAGCATGTCATACGTTTAAAAATGAATATATTTGATTGGTTGACTTGCAACAACATGAAATAAATGTTAACTTTACTAATTAAACAATGTGTTTTTGCCGTTATAATAAACTGGAATGAAATTAATTCCTAAAAGGGTTTTAGTCTCAAAAGATGGCTATAAGCTAACAAGAAATGTATAAGCTGATTACTGAGAAAGGTACCTTCTAAGGGCTTTGTAACTTAATCAAGTTAATGGGATATCAATCAATTAATTATGCCATATTTTGCTTTTATATCACACTTTTTATAGTTCACTTGTGTTGAAAATTATAAATGAGTGTTTTTTAAAAAACAATTACATTTTTAAATCATTTTCTGAAAACAAACTTTGAAGTATGTAACTTCTCCCTGGTTTCTAATAAACCAAAAGTCAATATTTCAGAGTTTCAACGCAGTCACCTAATATACCAGTACTCATGTTCAACAGGGGACTGTGCAACCCTGAATTCTAGGTATATTGGGATGACTGCAACGAAGCTCTCAAGACGCTTGACAATTCATCTCTCAACAGGAGCCCCCAAGAAACATAGCGAGGAAGCCCACGGTATCAAGCTCACAAGAGGCATGTTAGTCGAAGGAACTGTAGTACTTCAATATAACAATGACAAGGATCGATTAGCCATCTTGGAAGCCCTACACATTAAAGATATTAATCTTTACGAGAGCCTTAACATTCAAAATCATGAACTCAATGTTATACCAAGCAGCACCACGTTTGATAACAGTTACAAATTTGTTAGAGAACTTGAATCTAGTAGGGTTGGCAACAATTGAGGGTCCGACCTGAATGTTGTTACAACCCTGCTGTAACCTTCTTTCTTTGTTTTGTCTTACTTTCACGTACCTACCGTATTCTCTCCTGTTTTATTTTTTGTTACACCTGTTTTGTTTAGTGTTAAATACTCATTTATTAATTTGTTATTGATATTATACATAGTTTTAACCTGAAGATGACCAATGTATGGTCGAAAGCTTGTTCCTTTTTAGTGTATCGTGTTTTCAATATAGTCATTTAGTTTTATCAGTATTTTTGCTTCTGTGTCTACATGTATCTGGCCAATTATTTATGAAATTACCTCTAGAGCAATGGACGATTGTACGAAAAATAGAGCCTATCAGTAAAAAAGTCGTTAATGCAGAGGCTACTGCATATTTTAATTCCATCTGTCTCCAAGAAGACCTGCGGCCCACTTATACTAATAAGTGTATATATATATATATGCAACTAAAATAAACTGTGACACATAGAAAGAAACATAATAAAGACTCACTCAGCTGAGTTGTTATCAGTGTTTGAAGTGATTCACCCCTCTGGGGTGAGTGGCCTCTTGGCCTGAGTCACTACCTGCAAGGGTTTCTAGATGAATAGTTCGGGGAATGTTGTACAATTAGGATTTTATTCATTCTTGCAAAGGAAAGAATTACGGCGTAATGATTAGTTAATCTCATAAGCTACTAATTGATATTTGCTAGAATTTACTGTCTCTATGTAAAAACCCTATTTTGATCTTCAACAAACTCATGATTCTGAGGTAAAATGGATAAACAAACAAAAGTCTCCACCCAAATGAAGTTTTATTCAACAGCAACAACGCGTTTGGAACACTTTGTGTTCATCATCAGGAAGATACCAACGACATAGTGCTGAAGGGTTGGTCCAGTGAAAACCATTCATTTGACCTCAGAATGAGAAAATACCACACAATTACGGATTGCACAACTAACGATTTAAAACTCATGATTATTTGTGACTAAACATTTTTTTAAAATATGAAAAAAAAATATTGTTTATTGTTGGACTTAATTGTATGTTTCACTCCAGATATGATCTGTTATTTTTTTACTAAAAAAAATACCTATGAATATCAAATGTTAACACTCTGGTGTTATTGTATTTTTAGGTTTAAACCTGAAGAACAACACTAAGTGTTCGGAACGCTTCGTTTAACTCATTAAGACATCTGTATGTGGAGATTATTTCCTTAGCTTTTTACCCCACATTGAGTAAATACCCCATAATAACTGTCCACTACTTTTGAGTTAAAGTTTATGTTTTTTTTTCTTTAATTATTGACAATTTTAATCATCGTATCTTTCCATTGTCTTTCTTAACTAATATCTTTTTTTCATATATTAAAGTACTTTTCCTTCTAAATTTTTGCTAAATAATAAATTAATTTATCTTTAATAAATCCAATTCAATTGTTTTAAAATTAGTTTGCAACTGTCTTAATGGTTTAAGTCTGCAAGCCATTAACCTGCCTCAGGTATTTTGTCGACCGGTTTGCCAATTGGATTTACGCCCAGTAGTGACTCATCAATTCCTCTTGCAAGTAGGCATTCTTTTAAACGCTTAAATCCATTGGACTAGAAAAGAACCGAATTAATTGATTTATTCTATGTTTCCACCAGACGAATAGTTTTGTTTATAAAACTTACATGGCATATTATATATTATTTTTTCATTATTTAAAAAAATACTGTGAGGTACTTCTTTTTTTCTGGACAAAAAATATTCAATTTTGTGGGTAAAATATCCCTTTTAGGTTACAGAGTATTCTGTTCGAACCTCATAGATAATGGAAAAAAAATGACTTGATATTTTGACATATTTTTCCCTCAGGAGAAAAGATGTTTATTTTTCATTGCGTCCAGACTGACAGATGTTCTTCAGTTTGCAGTTTTAGGCGCTATGTTACTTTTTAAAATTTTAAAACATAAAAAACGTTCATTATTCCTCATCAAAATTACTGTGATAAACACCAATTGCTACAGATTCTAGAAAGGCTTTACTGTCTAAACCGTCTAGAGTCCATTCAAATCTAGAATCTAGAAATCTAGAAAGAAAACCAACACACTTGCTTTCATAACCAATTCAAATTTCAGTTTGAACAGTTACACATATAAAAATTCTGTTATAATATTGTCCAAACAATACTAGTCAAGTATTATTAAAAAAATCTGGAGTGGCCTACACTCTACTTTACAATAAGTAACTTAATGTCAAATTTCTTGAGTATATAAAACATAACGTCTCATTTAAGCATAACGTAAACATCTAAATGGGATATAATTATTAGCCTGTCATTCCTGAGGTAGTACAGATAGTGATTGGAGGACATATCATCTTATAAGCTTATTTTTGTACATCACAAATAATTTATTATTTGCAAATAATTTCATTAGTATAACTACAGCAGTAATAACATTTTTGAAAAACCAAAGTGTACATTTCTTGAAACGAAATACGAGGATTCTCGTAGTATCCTACAAGAGAACATGGCTATTGTTCAAATAGCCAGTAGATTTCTTACATCGTTTACTTGACATCCTTCTACATTGAATATTAATGTAAAATTTCAAATTTGAAACAGTAAAATATTCTTTTTTTCTCTGAAAAACTTCTTAAACAGCGAAGAAAATGTTGTTTTAAGGTGATTTGTTAATTAAAGATGTACGATAATTACAGTTATTAATCTCTAAACGAAAGATTTCAATTTTGAATTATCTTTTACATTTTTGGTTTATAACAGAATTATTATACTGCGAATTTTATGGCTTCTTAGTATTAATTAAGATCATTTTCCTTCCCCTTTGTCAAATAACATATATACGAATTTTTTTTTAATGAGTGTTATCATTTACCTGCACAATATTATTCCTCTTACATCTCTTATAAGTCAATAATATATTTTCATTTTTCCATTAGAAACATCAATTTTATCTCAATTTTGAATTATCTTCAAAAATTTTAAGTATTATAACAGAATTATTATACTGCGAATATATTATGGCTTCTTAGTATAATTATAGATCAGTTTCTTCCCCTTTGTCTAAATAACAATATACGAATTTTTTTTTAATGAGTCGTTATGCTATTTACCTGCACAATATTATCTTCATGAATTCTTATAAGTCAATAATATATTTCATTTGTTCCATTTGGTCAAATTTTCATTATTTTATCTAACGAGCCGTTCGCGTCAAAAAATCTAAGTCAATGTAATTACAATGTAAAAATACAACAAATCGTACAAGTATAGCAGTGATCTCTTAGTCGAAAGTAATTTCAAACAAACATTTTTATATCGTCATTGCTCTTTCCGCCATTGAAACTTAATGAATTTTCTATTTGTGAATTGCTAATTTTAGTTCCATTCTTGTCCGTCAAATTTTCAGTTATTGGCTTGTAATCGAGCCGTTTAGCGTCAAAAAATCATTGAGATCTGAATTATACAGTCAAATCGTACTGTAACGTCTTTAGCGAAAGTTAATTTGAAAAAAAAATATTCTCAACTCATTCGCCATTAGAATGTTCTATTTGTAGGCATAGTTCATTCTTGTCCGTCAAACAGTATGGCATTTGTATCGCTCTCACAAGTGAGATTGAATTATAAGTCAAAAATTTTACATTTTATTGAAAAAAAAATATTTCCTGTTGTCTTAGAATTCTGAATATATTTTTCGTTTGATGCATTTGTAACTTCAAAGATAATGTCAAAATTTCAAAACTCTAGGGTTATCAGTTTAGGAGAAATAAATGTTTTAAAAAAAACGGTTTTTGGCAAAAAAAGTGACTTTCCCATCATGCATAATTCTTCCCAAACAATAGGGATCTTCGTCTAAATGGGGCCCATTTTTGTGTAAAATATCAACTTGATCCATCCAAGATTCTGGACCGTAGCGTGGTAACAAGCAATGCTAACACACGCACCCACCCACGCACCCACCCACCCACCCACCCACACACACACAGACATCATCGTAAAAACGTCATAAAACGACTTCTGGTACCTCAAAACATGTAATTCCGTCAAAATCTCGAGATCGAATTTTTTCACGATCACTATACTTTACTTATAGTAAAGTAAAAATTGATGAGTGTTTTATACATACATATCAAAAATTGTTTGATTATTGTTTTCATGATTATCATATTTCATGATAAAAATGAAAAAAAAAACATGACGTTTGTTATGAGTATAATGAAATATCCATTTTAAGTAGATTATTTCAGCAGACACAAAATTTAAAGTCATATGGTATGCAAATGTAATATCCTCTGATATTCGTTGACTTCACCTATTACCTTTTGAGCATTATTCAGTTTCATTTATCAATAATGAATAAATAAACTTGAAAATGAACTCTAGTAGGCAACATTGATTTATTAAAATCAAAACAGAATAATAAATCAAATGAAATTTCGTTTAAAGTAATATTGAATAAGGTAAAGTGCATTTCATTCGATCCTACATCAAAGAGGAACATATTTCAAAGCAAAAACATACCTTTTGAAAGCATTTGATTAAATTAGTTGAAGGAAGAGTGTTAGAATATAGCAAAATTACAACCTTGTACAAGTTCAACTGTTAAATTGGTGTTTCCAATCAAATAAAGTCGTGGCTAACTGGTTAAATTGCTTTTATTTTAATTAATTTTAATTTGTCAAATTTTTACATAAGTTTATATTTTAGTGATTTAATTACCCATCGTCTAAACCGTTTTGATTATACTACTAATTGTAAAGTCTTAGAGATGTATCAATTTACTAAAGCAAAATCAAAGTTTTTTTTTTGCGGAAAGTTAGAATTGTCAATGAAGTCCAACCAAACGATTTCTACTTAGTATTGTATCTTTAGTGTTGGGTGTCATCAGTATGCCGTTTTCTCAAACTGACTTCTGTTGAATGACTTTTCCGTTTATTTTCAACTTTTTTCTTTAGTTACAATTTCCTCACAAATCTGAAGAGAAAATTACAGGAAACTATTTGTACTTTACAAAATAAAGTAATTTAATGCGAATAAATTACAATATCATGTAACCATTTGATGTTTGTATATTTATAGATTAATAAAAAGATTTCACATCAATACGTGAAACAACAATCAATGATCAAACCGCAATAAGAAAATGGGAAAACAAGACTAAGATCTTAGTCTTGTTTTTCCATTTTCTTATTGTGGTTTGATCATTTATAGATTAATATATTTTCAGGTCTTCTGTTTCAAATTTTGAAGTTGTTTTAATGATTTGTTTGTTTGCTTGTATGTGTGTGTGTTTGTTTATGTGTGCATCTAAAAGTTTGCTGTCACACTAAAAACCTCACTGTTTCATGAACCAAATTGATATTGTACCCAAAAATAACTTATCAATGAAGGAATCATGTCAAGTTTTTAAGAACATGATATTATATAATGAAAATTAAGCCTGCAGATTGACACTTCTTAATGACTGATATAATATTAACTAAAAAAAATTTTTTTTTTTTTTCTATAGCAGAAATTCAGTTTTACATTAAATTTTAATAGTTTTATCCAAAGATACCATTTGAAACATTAAACACAATAGCTTTCCGATTGTATAATTTAATTGTTTATAAGGTCGTAAGAGCTACTTACAATTTTTTAACAAATTCATTGAAAGAATGTTTATCATATACACGTTTAATTTGTATTTCATTTCATTAAATATGACTAATAGAAAAAAAATTATAGAATTGCAACGGATTTACACATTTTAAAGTTTCCTGAATCCATTTTTGTAATGTCTGGATAATGGATAAATGATTATCCAAAAAATATTGTTTACGTGCCAATAGTAAAATTATTTGGAACATTCAAGTGAAATAGTTCTTACATTGCTAAAAAATCTATGTTTTTTTGTTAATATGTATTAATAAACAATAATGGTATTTTAAAACCGTTTTGAAAAAAATTACTAATTTTAATCCATTCTATGTTCTATTAATATTTATTAAAATTTACTTAGGACTTGATAGGTGTTTCACGGGAGAGTTGTTAGGAGGTAGATTGTTAGAGATGTATCAATTTACTAAAGCAAATCAAAGTTTTTTTTTTTTTTTGCGGAAAGTTAGAATTGTCAATGAAGTCCAACCAAACGATTTCTACTTAGTATTGTATCTTTAGTGATGGTAAAACCGTAGTTTTCATGCAATCAGCAACCAACGAATCTATTTTCGCTTTGTAGCGCACGTTGTAATTCCAGACACGGATTAGTTCTAGGTCAAGGATCTACTACTACTGAATTACTGTACTTAATATCATTGTCAAGTCAGTAAGTAATGTCTGTAGTGTTTCCTTAAGTATATCCCTAAAATAATAGTTTCTCTGAAATCAGAAAAGGGTTGAGTATAAAGCCATACTAAAAAGTTTACAGCTCTTATACTTTTCTTTTTTAAGACAAAAATAACTATTATTTATGGAGTTTATCATGGGAACTATAAGAAACTATAAAGTGTATATTGTAATACAGTCTCTGAATATGGTAAGTTTTGTCAGTGGTTTCTTAAAAATTCAAAGTATCTCACTGGTTTCATTCAATTTATATAACTTACACTATATCCTTATTACTTCTTCCAACTTAGTTAAGAAGCTGTTTATATATGTAACACTGTCTATGTTACACATTTGTTACACTACCTGTAGAAATGTTACCCTGGATAATAGTATTCATAATTTTGGTATTGTTTGTAATATTTGTAAACTCATTTAAACATGTAAACTATGTAAACTACATCAAAAAACAAAGATGTCAGAAGTACTGTGAGTACTATATCAGACAAATAAATTTATTGATTTCGGGCTAAATAAAGTCTGCAGTTCAAACAGAGCTATAAACTTTTGACTCTGGTGCACTCCTCACGCCTAAAAGCAGTTTCAGCCTGAATGGGTAAATCATCAGGAAAAATACCACCAACTGACCTTTTTTGATGACTAAAATACCGCACAAGCTTGTTAAAATTAACATTAAAAGGGCCTCAACTTTTTCACTCAAGTTTATTCAAACCTGGTTTTTTGCTACTTGCTTATTCTTCAACCTTTTTCTAATGGATTTGCATAACATAAACTGCTATCACTTTCCTCTAAAACGAAAAAAAAAATAATAAAAATTTAGTTTAAACATAATTTATTTTTCAATTTTTACTTTTACTAGTGGCATATTTTACTAAATTAGTATTCTATTTAACGAAAATTTTTGTACCTGTTTTTTTTTTGTAATATTAATTACTGGTTTCAGATGAATCAATTAAGTTGAAATATTTTCAACAAAGATGAAAAATATATCTAAATGATTTCTTTATCAGTGCATTCACAGTGCTGAATTTTACATCACAGTACATCATATTTTACGAGAATATTTGGACATAAAAAAACTCTCCGCGAGATGCGTGCTGCGATTGCTCACACTTGACCATAAGCGCAATCGTGTGACCACTTCAAAAGAGTGTTTAGTGATATTCAGCCGTAATCCGGACATATTTTTGCGCCGTTTTGTTACTGTGGACGAAACATGGATCAATCACAACACGCCAGAGACCAAGGAATAATCGAAACAGTGGGTTGCTGTGGGTGAACGTGGACCAAAGAAAGCCAAACAGAGTCTGTCAGCCATCAAGGTCATGGACACAGTTTTTTGGGATGCAAAAAACGGCCGCATTTGGCAAAGAAGAAAGTGCTGTTCCATTAAGACAATGCACGTGTGCACACTTATCTAGTCGCGATGGCCAAAATCCACGAATTGGGATACGAACTGCTACCCCATCCAGCTTATTCTCCTGATTTAGCCCCGTGCGACTATTTTCTGTTTCCAAACCTAAAGAAATGGCTGGGCGGTAAGAGATTTGAGTCGAATGAACAAGTCATTACCGAAACAAACGCGTAACTTGAGAGCTTTGAGAAAACGTATTATTTGGAGGAAATAAAAAAATTAGAAAAACGCTGAACTAAATGTATCGACCTAAAAGGTGACTATGTAGAAAAATAAAATGTTTCTTTGCCGATAAAATTTTGTTTTATCCAAAAAGTCACGGACTTATCAAATCACCTTCGTACCTCGTAGAGGTTGCTAGCTACGAGTATTGCTTCCATTGGTTCGACTACTAAAGGAACATTAAGGTCAGACCATTCAAACAAACTTTTTAAAAGTCGTATAATATACTTTGGAAGAGTAATTACGGATGTCAAAATGACGCGTATAAACGGAAGTAACACTAAAATTTGACTTTATAAGAACAGTATCAAGTTTACTAAAAGCTGACTATTCCTTATAATTACTTCTATAATTAACAATAATTAATAACTGTAATTACTTGACCAATAATTAACGACAACAACTTCCATTGATTCCGAAGAAGAGTATCAAGTGGACTGATACTAGGTAATCTTTTCTTCCCTGGAGCTGAATTATCACATTTGTAATCTGCACTGACTGTAAGACTAAAATATTTATTTAAGTATACATTCTACTATGTGACTGTCCAAAGTGCGCGGCAGTCAGAAGTTACGGTATCTGAGAGCATAGAATTAGTGATACAAACAACAAATTATATTAATGTATTGGATACTCAGTAGGTAGGTTAGGTTGCAGTGACAGTCCACAAGGGAACACACTTAGGCCAAGCATTGGCCCTTTGTGATACCACACAATGAAGATTGATTCTACAGTGGGAGTCCTAAATTTTGCCTTACTCAAATGTATTTAGAGTAGGGATCTTTAACGAGTACCTGACATCGTACAGGCTCGGGACCGACGGTTTAACGTCCTTTCTCCGAGGGACGACATGCTCAGATTTATTCACCTCCCGCGTGAATAAATCGAGGGCCAGGTGAGGATTGAACCCCGGTCCTATCAGTTCAGAGGTGAGCACGTAACCACTGAGCTAGCCTGGCCCCCTTGGATACTCAGTAATTATGTATGCTAAAATTCTGAATTCAGAAATAATCTTAAATGACGTTTACCTGTGTCGTTTAATTACTTATGTGACTTAGGTTTATAAATTATATTATGATATAAAGATTCACAGAACACCTTCGGGTGAAAAATAATAATAACAGTAATTGTTTTTAATGTTGTTGTTGTTGTTTTTTTAATAGAACGTCATGCATTATAATCATCGATGGTACATTATAATCCTTATTAAGTACTGATAATGTTGATTACAATAATATAATAATGGTTATATAAGGCAATAATACTATAACACGATAATAATATCAGGATAATATAAAGTAACAATGCGAAAGAAAATAATTACACTGTTGAATTTCAATGTTGAATATTATTTTTGTTTCAAACAGTAGTGTAAGCGTTTTGTTATTTTTCTACTAAAGACTTTCTAAGCTCAAGTAAAGTTAATAGAGACTTGTTAAAATTAAAAAATTCAAAGAAAACGACTGCATTTCGTTGATATAAGATTATATCAATAAATAATGGACTAATGTTTTGAATTAATAGTAAATAATAATATATCAAGAATATTTCTTTTAGTTATTATTGATCTTGTAATGTATCTGGTGAAAATCATACTCATAGATCTCTTCAATATTGTTGAAAGATCTAAGTCTTTTCTTTTCCCATTTCAAAACGCAGTTTGATCATTGATTTTTATTTCACTTTTGTGAAATTTTTGTGTTTCTGTTAAATATTGTTATATATATATATATATATATATATATATATATATATATATATATATATATATATATATACCTCATTAAAGATCTTGCCAACATTAAGTTTAGTATGTTTCCTACATACCTTTTCAAGGTTTCGAATGCTTCTTTTCCATCTTTGTGGTATCATATAAATTAACTCACCGATTTTTTTATCTTTAAATATATTTTTCATATTACATGTCCGACGTTTCGGTCTACGTTGACTATTCTCAAGGATTCTATATACAAGGTTTTTTTAACAATTCTAATAAATACTTATTTACAATAACAATTACATCACTTCTATCAAACATAACTAATAATAAAATATACTTTTAAAAAACACTACCTTAATAAACATGAGTAACAGGTTTGCTACAAAAAGTTTATTAAGGTAGTGTTTTTTAAAAGTATATTTTATTATTAGTTATGTTTGATAGAAGTGATGTAATTGTTATTGTAAATAAGTATTTATTAGAATTGTTAAAAAAACCTTGTATATAGAATCCTTGAGAATAGTCAACGTAGACCGAAACGTCGGACATGTAATATGAAAAATATATTTAAAGATAAAAAAATCGGTGAGTTAATTTATATGATACCACAAAGATGGAAAAGAAGCATTCGAAACCTTGAAAAGGTATGTAGGAAACATACTAAACTTAATGTTGGCAAGATCTTTAATGAGGTATGTTTAAAAGAAGGTCTGCTCCCAAAGTATACCAATATATATATATATATATATATATGATCAAACCACAATAAGAAATAGGAAAACAAGACTAAGATCAGTTGGGTTTTTGACTCTGACGAAGACCGCTTGTTACGGTTGAAAGATCTTTGTCTTGTTTTCCCATTTCTTATTGTGGTTTGATCATTGATTGTTATTTCACGTTGTTTATGTGAAATCCTTATATATATATATATATATATATATATATTTAGGTGTGTTCTCTAATCAGGATTCGGTAATTTTCTAAGATAAAAAATAAAACTCTCATTGCCAACGTTTTGGTTTTGTTTAAAACTTTTTTCATAGGCAGAAGTAAGAATTTTTGAACTAAGAAAATGACATTTACATTGTTGTTCCTTTAAATAATGTAAATTTCATTTTCTTAGTTAAAAAATTCTTACTTCTGGATATGAAAAAGGTTTTAAATAAAACCGAAACGTTGGCAACAAGAGTTTGATTTTTTATCCTGGAAAAATTGACCGAATCCCGATTAGAGAACACACCTATTCTATCAAACGGTGGATGTATTATTGAATCTGCTATATATATATCAGATTCAATTAAACTTATACGACATTTAATATATAACTTATTTTATAACTTATAATAAGACATTTACAAAATAACATATAATATGACCCTCGATGTAATGTTTTAATTTGTTTTCTATTCCAAACTTTTTTTGTTTTATTAACTTTTTTTTTTGTGATTGAACAACAAATTTTATTCCTATATTGAACTAATCCTCTCGAACGTATTTCTAAAATGTATCTATGGAAGAATGTCATTGCTACAAACATTGTTCATATGTTTGAACTTGCTACAAACGGAAACTTTTTTATTAAACATTCTTCAGTTCATTTATAAACACAAATAACCCTATGCAGATTGAATGAATGAATATAAACTCTCTGGTTCATTCTCCTTGGTTGTAATAATTTATGGTTTCAAAGTATCACCCCCAGAATAGAATATTTCACTTTATCAGAATATTTTTCACTCTTTAAAACTGATTTCAAGTCTATAATTCAAATACGCATTGATATATTTACTGTTATTTTCATAAACATATAACATCTCTGTTTTAAAATATGGACAGCCTACTAAATATGATATTGCTACAATAAGTTGTTATTGAAATTCAAAATAATCTTATACGATAAAATGTAAAATAAATTTCAAATTTAAAACTTATGTTATATGTTTTTAAACTTATAACATGGGTAATTTTGTTCAGATGATAGTTAAACTCTGTTTAAAGTTACTGCTCCCTTGGGAAAATCTCGGATGAGGATGACATGTGATTATAATATTCAAAATTTATGCATGCTTTTGCTAATACTAAATCAAAAATTCAATGAATAAAATTATGACAGTTTATTATTAGTGTTTAATAAACTCTGTACTTTACATTATTATCAACAATCATTTTGATTATTATAGCTTTTGATTCATAATAATTAAGAAAGACAGTATAATTTAGTGGATAATAATTAAGTAAATACACAGTTTTAGTAAAAATAATTTTTTCTTAAATAATATGAGAACCAGTTACCTAAATTATAATAGTTTTTATATTCATATTATATCATTTTTTATAGGAAGTAAATTTATAATGTAAAAACTGTTACAAGTTGGTAACTACATTTCACATTGTTTAAAACATTTTGGTGTTCGGTTGACTTTGCAGCTTCCCTTGGGTTCATTTGTGTTTTTTGAGCCCTGAAGATGTCAAATAAAATTGATGAAACACAGGATACATTGTAAAAAAGATGTTTGTATTTTGTTGTCACATTTTAACAATTTTAGAAATTATATAACGATGAAAGAGTTGAAACAATTTAGAATTAAACTAATGATTATAAATAAAAATTAGCCGGTTTAAAGAAGTTAGCAAATGCAAGGTGCTGAATTTGGCAAAATAACGTCCTATCAGAGGGCGATAGACTCTCAGTTATTGCCAAACCTACTTGATCATATCTCTCTAATTAATTTGAAGGTATAGTGGAAATATCTGTTACTAGGGACAGCATTAAAGTCGGAACTTTGGACATTGAGACTAGGATTCTTTTCTTTGATATTAAAAGCCTCTGGAAAGCTAATCGACTAATGTCGCTATTATAATGCAATATTGAGGTTCCTTCTATTAACATTTCTCTAGTAAGTTTGTTTCCGTGGGCTTCTTTTGTATGTGTCTTTGGTGCTCCCGTGGAGAGATGGATCGTCAGACGCCTTGATAGCTTAGTTTCAGTCATCCCAATATACCTGGAATTGAGGGCTGCACAGCTCCCTCTTGAGCAAGTGTATTGGTATACCAGGTGACTGCATTGAAGCTCTGGGGTGTCAACTTTCGGTTTGTTGCAAATTACTAAGTCTCTGGTCTTTTTGTTCTTATAATATAGTCTAAGCTGTAATCTATCTGCCTTATTAGTTGTCTGCACATTATTCTTATATATATATATATATATATATATATATATTAATGACCAATTTAACTTTCAGATTAGATAATGAAGTCAATAGCCCAAAGTAAGAAGTAAAATGTTACCTACCTCTTTGGTTATGAGAATTATCAGATTAGAGACACTGGATGTGAATAATTCATTGACGGAATGAAAGTTTTGTTTAAAAGTTTGCATAAAAAGTTATCCTTGCAAAGCTAAATCTGAATCTAAAATCACGAAAGAACATTTCCTGGATTGAATTTTATGCTAAAAACTTAAAATATTTTTGCAATAATGTGAATCTACTTTTTTTTTTTTTGAATTATATAATTTTAAAGGAGCTTATTTTGTTCTTATATTCTCCTCAGTAGAAATTTCTATTATTTCTTTAACAATGAATAATTTAAGTCATCAATAAGTCTTTTAATGCCAATATTCTGGAATAAGTTAATACTTACGCTAGAACATTTGTATAATACTTATATTTAGTAAATGTTTTATTAAAGTCTACATTATTGGCAACAGTCGCCGTCTTTTGACTTGATCTTTTGAATTTCATATTTTTACACCATTTTTACGAGTTTTTTATAATTAAGAGATAGTTGGATTGGAAATTGTTCAATAGTCATCACTATAAAGAAAAATAACCTTAAAGGTATTTAATGAAAAATGAACAGATGTAAATAAGTGGATAATATGCATGGAGTCAAGTTAGCAGAAAAGATGAAATAAATATTTCATTTTTAAATATAAATTAATAGAAGTTATAATACTGTGTTTAATGAAGAAATGAATTTCTTTATGATTAGATTAAGTGGTAGAAACACTAGGTCTCCATATAAAAGATTTTATCCAACGTCGACGTGTTTCGAACACTTAGTGTTCATCGTCAGGTTACATCCGCCTCACCAAAGTGATCTAACCTGACGGTTAACACTAAGTGTTTGAAACGCATCGACGTTGGGGTAAAATATTGTGCTCAGACTTAGTATTTGTTCTCTTTATTCTAATCAAGGGGAAGTGCATGATAAATTATTGCATATCTCGTGAGTTACATATCTTTATCTGTAAGTAACCCAACTGACGAAGACCGCTTGTTGTGATTAAAAGATCTTAGTCTCTTTTTTTCCCATTTCATATCGTGGTTTGATCATTGATTGTTATTTCACGTGTTCATGTGAAATCTTGTTACATATATATTCAGTTACTCATTTTGTTTTTACAATATTTATATAATCTTTTTATCTAAAATGATTGGATGAATTATTTTAGATATGCACTTATTTTGATGCTACTTTTTCATTTACCTTTTAGTTTTTTAGTTATTTTTTAACTTTTACATGATTTTAAGAAATGATGTAAAAGTTAGAAAATATTAGTGAAAGCATGGAGGCTGTGCCGCCAAGTCAAAGGCTGTCATTTTAAACAGCTTCTCTTGACGACTGGGAAGCCATGTCGAGCAAACGTGTTCATCCCACTGCACTGAGGATTTATTTCACGCCTTCATGGCATTAAAGATTAGGACGTCCTTTTCTAAAGCCACATTAACGCTCAAGGCGTAGAAGAACCTCAAACAAAGATCTGCTACCTATTATATTAATTTAGGAAATAACAAGGTTAATTATAAGACTACATTCAATCTTAAAAAAATTTATGTTGATGTAGCATCATTGTTTGTCATGATCTTGATAACAATGTGGTTTTGGATGACAAATAAATGCTCATACTGTTAGACATATTTACATATTACACCTGAGGTAAATATCAACGTCTAAAACATAAAACTAAATTCATAAGTAAGCATCATCAGAAATAAAAGAAGAAATAAATATTAGTCCAATTGAAATAAATTTTTGATGTGGTTATAAATGAATATATATATATACAAATATATATATATATATATATATATATATATATATTTATATATATACAAAATATAAATACAATATCGACCACCTGATAGAATAAAAGTAAATGTAAATTGGGTTTTTGGGTCAGTATTCTAGTTTCAAAAAACAAACTCTCAAACGCCAAACGTTTCGGTTTTCTTTTGTGACAGAATATATTTGTAATGTATACTTTTATAATTCTGAGAGGTTATATGTTTATGAAAAGATCAAGTTTCTTACTTCGGAAAGTTTCATTATTTCTTCTGGTAATTTAATTGTAACAATCTATATATATATATATATATATATATATATATATATATATATATATATATATAAACTAGAATTTAAAAAGAACACATAGAAAGGAAATCACTGAACTCACTACTATATTTCGATGTCTCCGTCTTCAGGAAAAGAAGTGAATCGCTCCAAAGGCTGATAACGACTGACTTGGCGTTCGAACTGAAGCACTCAAACAGTGTAGCCAACTTTCGGAGGAAAGGTAATATATATATATATATATATATATATATAAAGTGTGTTAAACTGAATTGCTTGTTAGTGGTCAACATACCTTTCTTTTGAGCAGTTTTTCATATTTTCTTGATAATATATTTACACTAATATATATATATATATATATATATATATATATATGCATGAATGATTTTGTGTATTCTTCTTTATGTTGTAGGCCAGTGAGAAAGGCTTTAATAAAACGTTTGGCATTTGAGAGTCTGTGTTTTAAAACTATAATACTGACTATTAAATAATGTATATTTCATTTTTCTTACTTCTGCCTATGAAAAAGATTTTATATAAAACCGAAACGTTGGCAACGAGAGTTTGATTTTTTTTCTAGAAAATTGACCGAATCCCAATTAGAGAACACACCTATTCTATCAAACGGTCGATATATTATTGAATCTGTTTTATATATATATAAGTATAAAATTTTAGTAAATTTATTATTATATTAATTTATAGTTTATATATAAAAATATATACATTTATAATTATAATAATTTATATATACAAATCTATAATTGATAATTATTTATAATCAATAAATAACGCTCGATTATCAATGAACTCGTTTCCACATCCTTCTTATCTACATTTATTATCCTAGCCAATCACTCTGTATCTCTATTCTAGAGCTCTTCAGCTTGACATCATCTACGTAAACACAAATTTTGTTTGATGTCATCATACTCGTACACCTTGAAGTTGCCTGTCCTATCATCAACCCAACCGTCATTTCACCGCAACTGTCATTGATTACCAAACTCCACTTTACCTTTGTGAGTTCCTGCACATCAAATAACAGTGTTTATTGTTTCTACTGAAATTAATGTGACTCATTCTACGTGGGCCTGACGTTACTTTGTCTCCGTTTGAATGGTCACAAGTCAATAGTTGGTTAAGGCAGCAAGCTCCCTGTTGCTACCTACGCTAATCTCAACGGTTTTCCCTTCAATGAGTGCTTTAGGATACATATTCTAAGACAATATTCCAGAGACGACACCATAACTACTTTAAGGGTTTATTTATTTGACTGTTATGTGCAAGAAATATCCCCGATCTTAATTTAATGAGATATATTTCTTTATTTTAATTTATGTTTTTGTAATCTCAAATTTGTATTTAATAGTTTTTTAAAAACGTATATTTATATTTCAGAATTTAGCGCTCTAAGCAATATTCTTTACGTAATTTTTCCACTTTATAAACATGTTGATGTGACTCTCAAGTAAAAAGAGTACTAACTAACACATGAACCATACTTTCTCTTCCGAGAGCCGCAATATGGTGAACATTGATTACTGTGGATGGCGTAAACAGAGTATGCAAAAATGCTAAACACAACTTGAAACTTATATAATTTAAAAATTATATAATTACTTATTCAAATTAATTTCATTGTAATTGGATTGTCTCGTCCTATATTAACAACGGATTTTATTTCTTAACAAAATATTTAATCATGTTTTTTTAGTTTGAATTTATTTTTTTTCTCTTTTTTCGTCATGATTTTGAATGTAACTTAAATTGAGAAACGTAATACTTAGGAATCTCCATGTAGAATTGAGACAGCAATGTGACTCATCTATAGCTACAATGGGTGCCAAAGACAAATGAACCATATTGTCTCCTATAAAGCTCTACTAAAGGTGAAATAAACAAATGCTGCATTACATATAGTATATAAACTGATTTAATTTATCTAATATTGTATTTTATAGTTCGAAACTTAGTTCTTAACTTTCTTTATATCAATGTATGCTACTACTGTATATATTAAAAAAAAACATGTTTCTGTATTTTACAATTAGAGATTTCTTTTTGTTATCATTAAAATGTGGCATTATCATAACCATTTTATTATTATGAGACTATCATTTCAATGGCCTTTGAGAGGTTTATATTAATTAAATATATTATTATTGAATATTAATAAAAACATTGAAAACTGTTTTTAGGTAAGACGGTCTGTGGGAAGACTGCAAGAAATTCTTTCAATTGTGGAGAAGAACATGCTGGCTTTGCAACAAAATTGTGGTTCAGTGTCGGAAGAAGTCGAAGACATTTATCGGCGACTGACGAAGGCTTTGAGGGATCGGACTGAATATTTACGCGAAGAGATTGGTCGATATCAGTCTTTGGAATTGAAAAACTTGACCACTCTCAAAGACAACATGGAAGTGGAAATCAGTAATATTGAGAGTAATTGCGATTTGGCTGATAAACACATGCAATCAGAGGATGTGGATTGGGATGACTTTGAACTGTTGGATACCAAGGAGATCTTTTTAAAAACAGTTGATTTCTTGAGACATTTTGAAGTTGATATGGGAGATTATACAAGACGTGTGCGATTTGTAATGCAGAATGATCCAAACCAGTACGTGATACAATTAAGTAACTATGGTGATTTAAATATACATATGCCACACCAGTTTGTAGGCGTTAGTAATAGTCAGCAGTTGCAAGTCCCTGGACCAGGACTAATGAGGTCTAAAAGTGACCATCGATTGACGTCTCAATATCGCCAGGATGACAAGTATGATAGAGGAGATCCTGATGGAGGAAGAGTATCACCATTGGGAGGCAGAAAGTTTGGTGAGCGCTACGAGAAACGCTATCAGAAGGAAAGGGATTACGACGACTATGAAGACCGCCCTTCTGCGCGATCCAGGATAAGATCTCGACTTCGCTATCAACACCCAGACACTGACTCAGACAACGACAACAGCACGCGTTCAGTTCGATTTAACACTGAACAGCAAACTCAAAGAGAGCGGGCTTTTGATACAGAAGACGTCGCCAAAGGACCTCTTTCGGGCATCACTCGACTCTACGATTGCCCGCGTGTTATGAAGAAACTCATCGAGGCCCAGACGAAGAAGGACCGACCTCCTCCTCCTGTCAAACCGCCAACCCCAACCCAGGAAAAGCAAAAACATCCTCTACAACCTAAGAACGTCAGGCAGGTTCAAGGTAAACTCTCCACTCAAATCGTAATATGAAAGCATAAACTAAAACAATGTTTTCACTTCTCTAACAACGTTCTAATGATGGTGTAATACATATTCACACTGTTAATAACCCGAATAACATGTCCAAAAACTTAAAAGAATATAACAAAAATACTTACTTACGAATTTATAGATATAATTTATAGATACAACCCAACATTCCATTTTCACTTTACTATAAGTAAAGCATAATGATCTTGAAAATAATTGATCTCGAGATTTTGACGGAATTACAAGTTTTGAGGTCCCAGAAATAGTTATATGAAACTTCTTCCAAGATGTCTGTGTGTGTGCGGGTAACTGGGTGGGTGGGTCAGTATATATCCAAAGTTTGTGGCCACGCTACGGTCCAGAATCTTTGATGGATTAGTTGATATTTTATACAAAAATGGGCATCATAGTTCATTAGCAAGTTCATTAAGGACAAGATACTTTTGTACGTTCTGTTGATTTTACAATAACTAAAACTTAATGAATCACGGCCGGCGCAGGCTGTTTACTTAAGGGGGTCGGCTGGTGGCCTTGAGGGTCCATTCATAATACAGAAACCCCTGTATCATCCATCCTTTGGCACGGATCGCATAACACCTTAGATTGGGGCTGAGATAAAAGGAGTGGATTTGGGGATTAGGAAGGATGGTAAACGTAGGTTACTGGTCCGGCCCAGTCCCTGGTCACCTTCTCCTCCTCTTTCGTTTGTCCCTGCATATAGCAGGTTAACAGGGTAGCCTCGTGAAGGCTGAGAGTCAGAGTTAAGTGTTAGAGGCTATTAGAGGCGCTTAATCACTCCATTACTACCCCTAGTAATACCTAAATTATCTATATATCAGAAATCTAATTCAAAAATTTAATCAACGGGGCATACTATTATTGTAAGGATATTCGTAATTTGACTAATATCAATATTACTTTGTAAGCAATGTTCAGATTGTCCGGTATCATAAAATTAACATCAAAATTATTGAAGGAACATCAAAATAAACTACTTTTTTCTACAAAACAACTTTCCTCTCCTTGCTCTTAATCGTTTTCCGCAAGATTCAACTATAACAAAAATAACATTCTAACATTAAAAGTTAGGGACAGCAACTTTTAAAAACTTTTAAAAGTGAAAGAACTAAATATTATTTAAGAAATATATTTATATATTATTAATGTAAAATTAATTACGTTTAATATATCTATATCTCCTTAGATTAATTATTTAACTTTGTAAAATTAAAATGACAGTCAAGGTGACTGAAATAAATGGCTAAGTACATTAGTATGATGATGAAATTAAGTCAGAATATTTAATCCCCATAACACAAGAATCACACACACACACACACACACACACACACTCAAACCAACGCGTGTGCACACATCGTGCACACACAATCCAACTTTTAGAAATATCGAATGTAAAAACCGGGATTAGAGGGTGTCAAAACATAGAACACGTCAAAATATTTTGTTTACTGTGGTAACCCTGAACCACAATATAAATAAATAATAATAATTTGTTATTTTCAGATGGAGTTGTTTTAAATCAGTAAATAATAAATTATTTAAATTTCATTGAACCCTAGTTTAGAAATTGGGTTTATAAGCAAATCCACTTCCGATATTTTAAATATTCCGTCTCATGGGGTCTGAGTCTCTCTCTCTCTCTCTCTCTCTCTCGCTCTCTCTCTCTGTATCTCCACCCTCGCCAATCTTGTTTTGATTTATAAGCTTTCAACTTCCATCTAGTATTTTACTGTTTTAAAAAATAATATATTGAATGCTACTTTTTTCAAGTATTTTAAAATTATTAACTGTACTTAAAACAATATGGTTTTTACGCTCTTGTAATCAAATAACGATCCTCCTTCCCCTAAAACTATTATGTAATGTTCATTGAAGAAAACTACTGAGAGATAAATGTTACTTTTCGTGAAAGAGTTTGAAAACTATAGGTCTATATTAAATCGTATTTTAATTGAATTTTCTTTTAAAAATATTTCTCCTGTTTTATAGTATACTTTATATACTTTAAATTATAATAATATTAAACCAGGAATAATCTAAAATGTTGACATTTAAATGATTATTATAGGTTTTGAGGTTCTTGAATCCATTTTCATATGTATTGATTATATTTTATTAATGACAAGTGACCATAAATAAAGAGAAATTTGATATTTTGACGATAATTACAGGTTTTGAGGTATTTTAATATTTTTTGACGATATCTTTGACGGTAGTTGATGACATTCTTGAGTAAATAGATCATATACAAAATGTTATTATTGCCCTCCAAAATTTAGACAATCTCAATAAATATTGAAATGAAGTCGAAGGGGGTATTATTTTTCCTTCTGTCCTTCTGAGCAAAACGTAAATTGTTAAAGGTTTTAGGCTAAAATTATCTCATGTTTTACTAAAATGAACAGTTAATTTTATATTTCTTTTTCAAAAACTCACGTCTGATTCATTAACAACTTATAGAATTCTTTTAAGGAAGTAGTTCCACGAAAAGGAGATTTTCTTAAATAATTCATCTTTAAACTCTTTTAATAGATAACTACGTCAGCATATAATCAGGAGGAGTTAATCATTGGACCAAATCCTCAAGAAACCTATTTTCAATTTTAAGGATCAGTGGTTGAGAAGCTATATCAAAATAAATTCATTTATTTTAGTGTATTAAATTTTAATAATATCTGTTTTTAAATTTATGAGATCCAAACATGTTGTAGACATTATTGCCAGTATTTAGCTCATTAAAAAAAAAAACAGAAAGAGA
Organism: Hermatobates lingyangjiaoensis; assembly: GCA_026182355.1. Lineage (NCBI taxonomy): Eukaryota > Metazoa > Arthropoda > Insecta > Hemiptera > Hermatobatidae > Hermatobates > Hermatobates lingyangjiaoensis. Next base: position 1,361,616 of record JAPFBL010001921.1, on the reverse strand, counting down.
GAAAGATAGATTCAATAACAAATGTGATATTGTCTGTGAGGAGACGAGTGCTTTAAATAAATGCCCTATTTAAAATATATCGGTAGAAAGTGTTGCTTGCTTCACGTATTTTACTCCGAGCAAGATCAGCACCCCATAGATTTCCCTTGAGTAACGCAGCTGACACTAACTCCCTCTCACGCCACCCTGTCTATTTAAACTTCATTTCTCTTAGATTCCCCAAAAAGTATAATACCCTTTCTGTCGGTATTCGTGAGAATCATAATGCATGAATTCACTCACTTTAAACTTGAATACGGCAACCATCATTGCTTTATTAAATGAAAACAAATTAATTAAAAAAATAACAATAATATATTTAAATCATTAGTTGTGCAAACCGTAATTGTGTGGTATTTACTTATTCTGAGGTAAAATGGATAAACCAACAAAAGTCTCCACACAAATGAAGTTTTATTCAACGCGTTTCGAACACTTTGTGTTCATCATCAGGAAGACACCAAGGATGTGGTACTGACGGGTTGGTCAAGTGAAGACAACCACAAGAGTGGAGACAACCACAAGTGAAGAAGACTCCACAAGAGTGGAGTTGTCTTCACTTGACCAACCCGTCAGTACCACATCCTTGGTGTCTTCCTGATGATGAACACAAAGTGTCCGAAACGCGTTGAATAAAACTTCATTTGTGTGGAGACTTTTGTTGGTTTATCCATTTTACCTCAGAATGAATAATATATTTATTTCTATTTAAAAGAATATTCCTATCATCATTTTTAATTTATTATCCATTATTTATTTTTATGATTTCCTTTAAAAAATAAATATATGTATCCTTTATTGAATTGAATTTGAAAATAAATATTTACTGTAAAAGTCAATGTCAGTGAGTTAATGTTAAATAATAAATATCAAAGGCCAAATAAACTTTCCACCATATTTGCAACCACACACCCACCCAACCAAACACCCTCTCTATCACATTCAGACATATATATATATTATATATATACATAAACTATATTGACCACAAAAAACACTCAGAAATGAAACAGAAATTTACCACTATATTTCGATGTCCTCGTCATCAGGAAGATAGAAACGAGTCGCTCCGCAGGCAGACAACGACTATATATATATATATATATATATATAGTCGTATATACTAGGTATATATATTTATATATATTTTGTGTTGAACTGAATTGCCTTAATTAAACATACCTTTTTTTTGAGCAGTTTTTCATATTTCCTTGATAATTTTAAATCGTCTTGATTTAGCTGGTATAAATAATATGTATAAAAGAAGGTCTGCTCCCTATTTATATATATATATATATATATATATATATATATATATATATATACATTGGATCCTTATACAAAATAAGGAAAAACTCTGGCTTGGAGTATAAATTTTTGTTTTCAATCGACTTAAGAATAGTATAAATTTGAAAAAATAAAAACTTTTTTACCTCGAGCACATATATTCTACACAATTTTGTTTATCAGTGTTTGGCTCAGCGTCAAATAATTATATAAAAAAAACCTAATGGCTTTGTCCATCGTTCTTTCTATAGACAGCTTCAGAGCTACAATAATATAAAATTGACCTCTCTAACATAAAAAAATAAGTTGTTATTTTTATTGGTGTACCTTATTAACTAGATAATAAGGTGTTTTTCTTAAAACTATTTGAAGCTAGATGAAACCTCGATAAAGAAAAATAGTATATTTTAATACATCAAAAATACTCTTTCTTTAATGTAGTTGACTCTTTGTGACCTTTTCAAAAAATAAATACATGAGAAAAATAATAAAAAATTTTTGAAACATATCTATTTGCCAGCAGTAATAAGGGTTGTTGAAAACATTTGTTACAGTAATTAAAGTATATTTTAGTTTATTTAACTGTTGTGATAATCAGTTTGGAATCAAGGCAAGTAACATAGGATTGCGCTGTCTTTTGATTGGTGGTTTTAATACAAGTTGAGAGATTGACGGAGATTTTAGTGATATATTGGGGTTAAATGGCAGACCAAAGGGGTGACTTGTGGTAATTTTAAGGGTGGAGGGAGGTTCTGACCAAACTGGACCCCAACCTCTTTGCCTAATCATGGTTTCAGTTTAACCTCTATTTGCTCCAGTATTTATCAATTTTCTCATATCCTCAACGTTTTATACTTTTGCGATAATTTTCTTCAAAAGATCCATATTTAAGAATGTCTATAAATTCTTACGATTATTGATAAAATCGTTTTCACTAATTGGAAACATTAAATAATATAAGTCGAGTTAAGTGTAAATGTTACTGCTCATTACCGACTTAACTGCATAAATATTTTGAACACTTATAGAAATAACTATTTCAACTCACTTCTGTATTTCATTAAAAAATAAATCCCACCTTATAAAACAATATTGACAACAAATTCATAGTGTTGGAAGAACGGAAAAAATAGAAAGATGAACGCATTGGATATGCGAGGACAAAATAAAGCAAAAAAGAAATAATATTAATGATAAGAAATTAATGAAGACAAAACAAAATTAAGTACTAGACGTTAGAAAAATTAATTAGAAAGTAATTAACTAAAGAAAATAATATGTCATAATTAATATAAAATAAATAATAAGGAGTAAAAACAACTTCAATAATAGAGTGAGTTTTAGAGTTGATCTAGATGTAATAATCTGGATATTTCAGAGTAGAAAAGAAAGATGATATTATTCCATCTAAATGTAACATGAGGTAACTTAAGTAAGACTTATTATTTAATTAATACTTAAGGTATTATGAATGCTGAAAGAAGAGGAAAATAGGGTACTGGATTTGAAAACGGAAACAGTAATTCAAACTGAGAGTGCAAAAATTAGCATGCATATTGCTGTATATTGCTGTACTGACGGATGGAAGCTTTATAGTAGTTCACTGGGAGGACCAGCGTGGTTGATTTTAACCCATTTGACTTGAATATGTTTCTATTTAACGGTCCATGCTGCGCCTTCATTTTGATAAGACAGCTGTATATTCACGTTTCATTACCTGGTGTAACTTCTTTTAATAGTTTACCATCCTTAAAGACCTGTTTAGCTACTATGTTAGGACCTTCATTCACTTGTGTTTAACTTAGAAATCTCATTAAACAATTTTTATTTAAATATTTCATACCCAAAATAGTCAAAACAATATCATAATACGAGCATAGTACAATATCATACAATCCTGCATAATTACTTCCTAAACTGTATTATTTTCTTCTATTGAAGAATCAATGTCTTCAACATCTTCAGAGGTTTCTTGAAAAAGCACAAGTAAATCCTTTTGTACTCTTAAAAATATCATTGAAAGCAATATTTAATACTTACTAAACATTTATTTTATTCTCATAGAAAGTGTAATGGATTTTAAGATCTGTTAAAAGAATGATTTTTTGCCGATATGTACATTGTAATAATATAATAGTATTATTGAAGCTAACTTTATTGTAGCTCTAATACATCGGTATGTTATGCGGTATATTTTTATTTTTAATGCTACATATGGTGTTAAAACAGCTAAAAAAGAATGAAACATGATGTTCCATTTTTTTTATTGTTTAAACAGATTCTTCAGAGGGTGATAACATCAGCTGTTAACCGGTTTTTTGTTTGATCGATGATTCTACAGATTGTACATTGGGAGTCCTACATTTTGCCTAACTCAAGTGCATTTTGAGTAGTGATCTTTAACGAGTACCTGACATTGTACAGGCTCAAGATCGATGACTTAACGTCCTCTCCTAGGGAAGGCGTACTCAGATTTATTAACTTCCTGCTTGAATAAATCGAGGGCCAGATGGGGATCGAACCCCGGACTTCTAGTTCAGAGGCGAGTGCGTTAACCAATGAGCTAACCTGGTCTCATGATGCCCCGTAAATTTCCTTTCCGAATCATCCGGTTTCAAATATTTTTCATATTCTAGATGAAAAAGAAAACAGAAAATCAGGAAGCAATTGAGTGAGAACAACAATTCAGATAAGATGTTTTATTTTTTTATTGTAATGATCGTAAAGGTATTTTTCAGTTATATTTACCAACTCAACAAAATCCAACAATTCAAACTAACCGTGTTTGTGAATTGAAAGCTAAATTACTTATGTAACATTTTAAACACACCGTATAACATTATAATACAATATTTAAACATTAGAAAAGATAAACCAACAAAAGTCTCCACACAAATGAAGTTTTATTCTTAGTAAGAATAAAACTTCATTTGTGTGGAGACTTTTGTTGGTTTATCCATTTTACCTCAGAATGAGTAAATACCACACAATTACGGATTGCACAACTAATGAATTAGAAAAGAAATACAGTTGTAGAAATAAACGTATTAAACTACTGTTTCAAGGTAAACTGAAAAAAATTAACAAAAGGATATTTGAATCGATGAAGGAAAATAAATCTTTGAGGGAGAAAAACATTTGAAATAAATGTATTAAATGAGAAGCTTTTAAATAATATTTTAAGTTTTTATTCAGGTTTCTACTAATTTAAAAGTAGTGAACTCTTTAGCGTTGTGGTTTAGAGTAGCGTGTTGGTTCTGTTACAAGCAAGGAAAGATTTGATTCTGGTTATTTCAAATTACCTCTGGTTTAAGTACTTTCGAAATGATGTAAAGAGGCAAATTACTCCTGACAATAACTATTAACTTCATATTATAGCTTTGTTTATAACATTTTCTTCTTTATGGGAAAGAGTAATACATTTTCATGTGAGCGATGGTGCGAGTGAAATTATGTAGATAGAAATATGAAGTGCAAGGGAAAGAAAACAGAGGAGATATGAGTGAGTGAGATACAATACAGGAATGAATGGGATAAGCAATTAAGACACCCCCGTATCTCAATCCCGCCCCATTCCTGTCTATGAGTCTCCCTCCTCATGGTTTGTTAGAGGACTCTCCGCGATCTACTTTCTAAGACTACTTTCCCCATACCTTTCTCTCTTCACCCTAATTTCAACTCATCTCTAAACTAGTTTTGGCTTTACATAACCACCGGCTCTGTAGAAAACCAAATTTGATTTTATACTAAAATAGCATAATGGAAGGTATACCCCAGAAAAGTTAAGACAAAAATCAATAAAATTTATTTCTTAAAAATACATTTTACAAGACTAATACACAAGTGTAAAATATATAACAAATAAAAATATATTTAATTTTTAAAAAAAAAAATTGTATAAGGAAATATATCAATGATTAAAAGTTCAATTCTGTTACTTGATTCCCTACTCTGCATTGCCAATTTTTCCTGATGAATGAATTTCACTTTTAAAGCGTTCAAAATAAAGTTGGACAGGTTTATTTTTTCTTTATTTTTTTTTTTTATCTAACTTATAACGATCTGATGACACGGTTTTTCTTTGATACAAGAAATGGGAAGAGAAAATTGTTATGTCAGACAATTGTTATAAATCGATGATTCATGAGGCTCTTACTTTTTCATAAAGTAACACTTTCTTTTCAACTCTTCTTTACCATTTTATATATTTTCACAAAATCTAACTCAAGGAGATGTATTTTTTTTTCCTTATACTTAATGATTTTGAATATCGTCTCCTATAAAAACATTTATTCATATAGTAAATTTGTTTATTGTAATCATTTTGAATAAAGCTATCAAAGCCTACATTGTTAATAATAATTTATTTATAGCAAAACGACAACTAATGCTCTACATTCCATAGAGAGAGTTTACTTAATGTTTTATGGACGTGATTAAAAAAAATATCTCCGTACTGTATTCTTTCCAATGCTTTCAATATTACTTACTCATTCACTAATAGATCTTTTTTTTTAATTATTAAACTAGCTGATTAATTAACAAACGTTATATCTTCATATGACAGAACGTTTGAAATTATTTAAATTAAAGAAAAAAGTATTCTTTATATTGCATGAATACAAACGGCATTGTATCTTTTAAGAGGATAACTGTTTATTTCAACTAGAAATAATTGTTATATTAATTACTAATATTTTATTTAAAATAAAATCTGAAAGTGTGTACACAGGTAAAATTTTAGAAATATTGCTGGTTTGTTTATTACCTGGAATGCAATCTAACATAGTTACTACCTGAACCGTGGGGTGGGGTTCACCTAACCGAAGTAAAGCAAAGGGCTTCTTCTCCTCTGAACTAGTAGATCCAGGGTTCAATACTCACTCTGAGCACCGATTTATTCACGCGGGAGATAAATAAATCTGAGCACATTGTAGATTATTGAGGAGATAAAGCCGTATGTCCCGAGCCTGTACGATATCAGGTACGATATTGATAATGATCCCCACTCTAAATAAACTTGAGTTAGGCAAAATTTCAACATTCTAGTTTCAATGTAGTAAAATGTCCATTGTGTGGTATCACAAAGGGTCAATGATTTGAACATGTGTTCATTGTAGGAATACCACTGCAACCTAACCTAACCTACTACCTGAACCAAAGTCTTAAATACATAGAAAACATCTAACTGCGTAAACGGCGTAAAACATTATACATTGTAAACATATAACATTAAAGGGCATAAAGAGCGAGAAAGGAAACAAAAAAGAGAGCAAGATCGACCACCCATAATCAAAGCAAATCAGGATAAAAATAGAGCTCAGGAAGAAATAACTACTAGTTATCTGTTAGCTATCTTGTTGACAAAAGTATTACTCTCGTTAACACTGAGTCCAACTTGAATAAGCCTTTTCTAATATTTATAGTACTTGACTTATTAAAGGTCAATTTTTGTGACTCAAAAGGACTCAATAACGTTTCTTAACATTATAAACTATATCATTCATAAGTTGACTCTCATTATTTATATGCAATAATAAGACACTACTTTTTTTCGCCCCTAATTACGTGACACTGGTGTTGTTTGACACGAAATTTTTATGTACTTAGCAGTCTCATATATGCATACTTTATTACACCATTTACTGGAAGTACCAGTATATTCTATTCTAGGAGTTAAGTTTGTAATTAAAAAAACTAACTACTTTATCACCATCAGAAAAAAATCCATATTAAAGTAAAGATTTCGAGGTAGCCTAGTAAGTGGGTCCTTTGACTAATAATATGGTAAAACTATGACATTTGACATTAATCGGGTTTCTGTTACTACGCAAGAAAACTTTTGAATGATTTTTAAAACTTTGCCAATATATATTAATAAGTTATGTTATCAATTTCATCATAAATGAATTCAGGAGAGCAACTCTTAATGTCCAATCAAAAACGTATGACTAATAACAGATCTTTTAACATTTCTGAAATGGACAAAATAAAACTAGGAGCAAGCAAATACATGGTGCATTTTTCATATAAATTAAAACGTAACGTTTTAGGACAATCTAATGGTTTAGGACATCTAAAAAGGGAAATTTATAATTTATCTCTGCTACCATTGTAAAATGAATTTTTTGCACTAATGAATTTAAATTTGTTAGAAAAACCATTTATTCATAAAAATGATATGACCTTTATTCAAAAATATAGGATAGTAGCATAATAAATCATCAATATATCTGAACTAGCTAAGTTGATTAAGCAAAATAAGTTAATATTTTAGTTTCAATAAATTCCATATATAAATTACTAAGGCTAGCAAAAGTTTGTTTATTAGTTTGTTTGTAAATGTTATTTTCAAATTTAAAATGACCATCAACCACCCATAATTTACTTAACTTGATTATAGTGGTTGGTAGAGGAAGGGAATAATTAATTAGTTCCTCCTGCAGAAAACATCTGATCAGTTGCAGGTAAAAACAGAATTTGTATTAAAAATATTGAATCTCTATTCTTAGTTAATATTGAAACGCTTAAATTTATTAATTCAGTTTGTATTATTTTTAATATGGCTCTCCAAAATTAATGAGCTCTAAAGCCTAACTAACCATTTCGAGAAGGCATATGAAACCGACCAACTGAATGGAGTAACCCGGATTATACATTATACAAGTATATATATATATATATATATATATCAGTGGCGACTCCTGACCTTTTTCTTTAGGCATGCAATTTTCAAAGAATAAAAGAAATACAGAGAAATACCCTTCTAATTCTCATGTTCAGTCTTTTCATGTTGCACAAAAGGATAATGATGTATTAAAAACATTTTATGGGGATTTGAATCAGGTTTTATTTGCAAATACTTTTAACATTAACTTTTATTAACCAATACAATAAAAATAGGCAAAAAATGTTTTTATTAAAGAAAGAGATACACAATACATCATTTGAATAAAAACTTCTTGCAAAATTCTTCGATAACAAAACCATAAAACTTCTCTCTATCTTCCATGAGATCTTTAAGTAAATGTCTTTCAATTGAAATTAGGGATAAATTAGACAATCGCTCTTCACTTTGGGAGCTTCGTAAATAACTTTTAATTCTTTTGAGGGCAGAAAATGATCTCTCAACACTTGCTGTTGTTATGGGAATAGTCATAACCAAATTCATGAGTTTATAAATTTCCGGAAGACCTGTGTGCAAATCACTTTCCAGTATGTATTTGAGGAGCTCAGCAAGCCTGAGTTGCAGTGTATGCAAACTTCGTTCTTGTTTCTCTTGGCAATTAAGACCATTTTCATTAACCAAAAATGATAAGAGTAAACCCCTGCATAGGGAAGCTTAGCGCAATAATAGAAAATGGTTCCTTAGCGTGTGGTGGAATAAAAAAAAAGGGGTTCCTTTAAATATTTCGAGTCTCGAACATTTTGGTTTCTTTAAAGATGAATTCTATGCATGCAATGCATGTGTTGCATTCCCTGAGAAATCGCCACTGATATATATATATATATATATATATATATATACTTGCTTCGCAAGTGCGCATGGTATCCCTATCTCTAGTCTCCTGATGACGGTTCAACCAAGTTTATTTCAATCAAATATATTTAAATGAGAATCTGCTGCCAATTTATACGAATATATATATATATATGTATATATATATATAATATATATATATATATATATGTTCAAACCACAATAAGAAATAGGAAAACAAGACTAAGATCTTTCAACCGTAACAAGCGGTCTTCGTCAGAGTCAAAAACCCAACTGAGATATATAATATATATAATATAATAATATATATTATATAATATATATATATATGTTGTGTGTAGAAAGAGAAACAAACTGAAGAAACATACTCAAATATTTCTACAACCACAAAGCCATGCCAGCCTAGCATTAGCATGCCTTTTCCTATCAATATTCGTAGAAATATACAACTATATTGTTGCAGACTCCAATTTCTGTAAATTGAATTTTTTTTAGTCAATGGTTCATTTTTTCTATGATTTATAATAACAGCATGAAGCTATTCAGCCGTCAACTACAGAAAAGATTACGTTTATCAAGATTTTTTTGTTTTTTTGATGTTCAAATTAAACTTTCAAGGCTGAAGTTTTGATTTTATTTAAATCCATGTACATAGGTCTAAATATAGCATAAAATATAAAATATTATATAATAAACAAACATTTACATATATCAAACTACACAAAGCTACAACATATACAATTTTATACATTAAAATATTAAAGAAAGTATATATATATTAAAAAAAAATCTCACTTTCTTTTAATCCCTTTCTCTCTCCTTCTCACCCTCTCTAAGGCACTGATGAATCAATTTCATTTCCAAACCAATCTAAATGTACTAAATAATGAAATATATAAATAAGTAAACTTGGAGGATTTATCAGAATATATAAAATGACTAAAAAGTACCTTTTGGCGGTAGTATCAGCTAGAATAAATTACTTTTATGATTTCATGTAACATTGTAGATTATAATTTCAAGGTTTTTATTGTTTTTTTTTTCAGGAGGCGCCCAGAGACAGGTTAGTGAGGAGGATGAAATAACGAAAATAAAAAAGCAGATGAAAAATGCTCCGGGTGAGCGTCAGGAAGTGGACCGGCCAGGAGCAGACAGAGTGTCGGCGCTTAGGAGGGACGAGGAGCCGGCTCCTCCATCGCCTGTCGTCAGCAGCAGAGGCAGTCCTGCTTCCGACCAGAACAGACCTACTCAGGTATTGCCATCTGCCCCATTCATTCTATAAATTCACTGAATAACATCATTCAGTAGTATTTCCCAACTTCTATTATTATTATTATTTATTATTATCTAAATAATAATAAATACTTCATTATACTAAAGTTCAAGCTAACGCTTCCCCCTAGCAGTTATCTTCAACGCCTCCAAGAAGTTCAGCACTTTTGCTGAGTACAGCTCTAAAAGTTTTACTGTGGTTTTGTTGAGTGTGTGAAGCACCTACATCTGTGAAGTTATATGGCCTGACAGTCAGCCAGCAGGTGCAACGGTGTTTCTTCGTCTTCATTGTAGAATCTGCACAAACCATCATCAATAATATCCATTCAGGCTCCCTACGTTTCGGGAGAAAGTGACTTCCCTTTTTCTTCTTCGGGACAGTCACCTTTGTGTCCTTATGTGAGGTTCGCTCCTACTAGTTATCGATTTTGGACCCTCAACGGTGCAGGAGGATGGTCTTTTTCCATGGTATCATACACGGGAAAATCCCTGAAGCTCTATCGGTGGTATTTTGTCCGTTCCGGCAGAACACAGCATACCGGAGTAAGTATTTACTCAAGAGGGTCGCCTGGTTATGTTAGTACATAAGCTAACCAGCTGGAGTATATTAGCTACATTATTGTGATTTGTACCCTCATTTTTTTAATTCATTGTTTTTAATAGTTTTGTGGTAAAACAATAAATAAGTGCTTGATAATTAAGAAACTTATTGGATATGTTATTGGGATTATTGGGTTGATTATTGGATATGAAAGAAGCTTTTGATAGCTTGTCTTCAACTCAAATACGTTAACACTAATATATAGATTTACTGAACCAGGGACTACAGAATAAATTACTATACTCTATAGCATGATAAAAGCTTTCATATAAACACGTGAAATAACAATCAATGATCAAACCACAATAAGAAATGGGAAAACAAGACTAAGATCTTTCAACCGTAACAAGCGGTCTTCGTCAGAGTCAAAAACCCAACTGAACACTAGATGCAGAAAACATCTGGTGAGGAGTTGAGAAGAGTGGTATTTTAAAAGGGTGAAAGTGCAGGAAAGGACTAATGTCCAGAAAGGGATGTTTGGAGAAACAAAGGAGTACAGTAAGAAAAAGTAAAAAACTATCCGCTTTTTCTTACTGTACTCCTTTGTTTCCCCAAACATCCCTTTCTGGACATTAGTCCTTTCCTGCACTTTCACCCTTTTAAAATACCACTCTTCCCTCCCACTCTTCTCAACTCCTCACCAGATGTTTTCTGCATCTAGTGTTCAGTTGGGTTTTTGACTCTGACGAAGACCGCTTGTTACGGTTGAAAGATCTTAGTCTTGTTTTCCCATTTCTTATTGTGGTTTGATCATCTATAGTATGAATAAATAGTAGAATTACAGAATCTTGACAACTGAAGTTGTGACCATGAAATGCTGTTCTCACAGATGCCTGTAAAGCCACTGAATGGTGTTTAGTAGTGGATGACATACAACATGCCCTAACTCAACATGGTTACCATAAGCAAGCATATGCAGGCCCTGTTATCATAAAGAGACTAATTTTAGATGACACTTGATATGTTAGGACTTATACGTTGCTCTTCAAATTATTGAAATATAGGTAAAGGAAAAACATCTGGATATAAATAATGCTGAAAACTTTCACTAGAAGATAGAAGGTAGCTATGAAAGAATTCTTTATTGAAAATATTAAACTTGAACTCTCAGAGCCACGCAAATACTTTGAATTCTCCTTACATGAAACATTAAACTGGAAAACTCTTTGACAAGCATATCGGCTACTACTCTCTGTTTATTAATAATAACATGTCCAATTGTTTTAGATCAATGATATCAAGTGTTATAACTAATAAAATGGAATAGCCACAATAACATAAATAATTAAACTTATTATTTCTTAGTCTGATATACTTCACAAGAGATTTCGATACTATGTTACACGATAGACATTAAAATAAAACTAAAACTCTGTTCACAGTCAACGAGTTCAATACTCATAGTACTCATCGATAAAAAGATTTCACATAAACACGTGAAATAACAATCAATGATCAAACCACAATAAGAAATGGGAAAACAAGACTACGATCTTTCAACCGTATAAAGCAGTCTTCGTCAGAGTCAAAAACCCAACTGGAACCCAGTAACAAGACCGCTTGTTACGGTTGAAACATCTTAGTCTTGTTTTCCCATTTCTTATTGTTGGTTGATCTTTTACTCATAGTATTGTTGAATGCAGGTCACTTATGATTTTTTTAATTGTTGTTATATATTAATATATATTATTTTTTAATAAATTACTATATACGGGTGTCCATAAAGTCCGTGTGCGTTATAAAAAAATTATACCCTTATTTGATGTTGGGATAGAGATAATCTGTCAAAAGGATCAGAATGAAATGAATATATATATTTAAAGTATTTTCGAAATTTTATCTACATAACCTCCATCATGTGGTAACTTCTTCTAAACAACTCTAAATCAGGAATTTCCTAACAGATGAATCGGAAGGACCATTTCATTCATCTCCACGTTCGCCAGACCAAATTACATTGACTATATTAGATTTTTTTTTATGGGAGTATGTGAAAACAACTGTGTATGCATCCAAATCTTGTTAATTTGAAGATTTGAAAGCTAAAATAACTAATAAAATTTTACGGATTACTGTAAATCAGTTTTCCGTAAACTGCAAAATCGTATTACTCTTTATATTGCTAATAATAGAGGACTGTGGATTTAAAAATTAATTTTACAATTAAACCTTAAAATATGTAGGTTTACTTCTTTCTAATCTTGTTTACAGATTATTTCTATCATAAATACAAATAAAGTTATATTTTTTTAAACTGCACATATACTTTATGGACACCCTAAATTTATTGCTGTAATATAGGGCACTTATTGTAAATTGTTATTTGGAAACCTGTTAAAGATTTAGTTTCCTTTTTTTGTAGAATTAAATAGCTACTACTTAAAAGTTGGTTAAAGGAATTCCAACAGGATAGAGAGAGGGTATCAAGTAATTAGGGCACAACGAGACAGAAGAGTTTTATGTCAAGTGATAAACAAATTCGGTCAAGGCCTACAGTCGACTTGAAAATACACTTTGAAACCTAACCAAAGCCATGGAAACAAACTAAATTAAAATAGATCAAAACAAAAACTTGACTCTTGAATAGTGATTTACTTTTACCAAAGTAACTAGGTTATCCCTGTTAACTTTCATTGCAACTGGACCTCATCACCTCTTTGGCACCCTCTTAGTCTCAAATATACTCAACAAATTTATTTTCTCCTTTTTTTGAGAGACTATTTTAATTATTTCACACAAAGCTTCAGTATTTAAATAATTAACTAATTAAAATATACATATTCATAATACTATATATATATATATATATATATATATATATATATATATATAAACTCAAAAATTATTATTGACCTCTTCTATTCTATTCACTGTTTCGTTATTGAGGGCTAGGTCAAATAAAAGAAAATAAACTCCTTTCTAGGCCGACGTTTCGATGTATTTGTACATCATCTTCAGGGCTAAATTTTACTTCTTACTTATTACTTATTTACTTATTTTACGTCTTACTCTAATTTTAGCCCTGAAGATGATGTACAAATACATCGAAACGTCGGCCTAGAAAGGAGTTTATTTTCTTTTATTTGACCTAGCCCTCAATAACGAAACAGTGAATATATATATATATAACTTTTTACATTCGATATAACTATGACTCATTTTTTCTGGTCATATCTTGAGCCCTGAAAACTGTTCAAAAAGACAGAATTACTTATAAAAGTGAGTTAGATATTGCTATTGGGTGTTATTTAGTATATATATATATATATATATATATATATATATATATATATATATATTCAAAATCGATGAAGAGTAACGCACAGAGTAAAGTAACACACTTACAAACTCAAACTTTTGGGCAATACGTCCTAAGGAGAAAAGAGAAAGGGACACGGATTACCCGAAAATTTGAGTTGGTAAGTGTATTTGTTTACTGTGTGTGTTACTCTACTCGATTTTGAACTCGTATTGTATCCAGTCTGGAATGTCTTTCCATTTATTAAGTGAATATTTATATATATATATATATGAAACAGTTCATAGGATTATAATTATAACGACAATAACACAAAGACAGACGCAGAAATAACTCACTTCTATAATTTTACAATCATCGTCATCAGGAGGTGAAGTGTCCCGGAATAAGTCACCGCTCAGTCCTCCTGTAGAACACTTCACCTCCTAATGACAACGGTTTTTGAAATATAGAAGTGACTTGTTTGTGTTTATCCTTGTGTTGTTTTGATTTTAGATTATGTATCTGATAGATTGTTGTGGGTCACACCAAAGTACAGCGTGAAACTGAGGCACTCAATCAGTGTAGCCAACTTACCGATTGAGGGAGACACGTATGCAAAAGAAAAATAAATAGATAAAAATATTTTAAAAAATAAAAAAAATTGAAAATTAAAGACAAAAAATAAATGGAAAATAAATAAGTAGAAAATTACTAAATAAATAATAATAGTATACAATGATTTACAATTAGTTAAAGGTCAGAAAGATATTTCTCTCCCACGAGACAAATAAATATATCTTCAAAGTGATATTGGAGTTGGAATCAGAAATCTTCCGAAGAATAGTCAGTGTACGTGATATAAGGCATGAATGGCAACGGGAAGGTTCACTGCAATTGCAACGGAGACCTGTGATTATTCATTGCTAAGGGAGTAAAGAAAGAAACAGGATTGATAATAGGGCAAGTAAGACATCCACGACGTCCGCATTGAACCAAACCACTGCAAGAGGGGGGCTTTGGAGAAGGGATACATGAAAAGATAAATCTGAGATTGGCAGGCTTGCGTTAGGAGACCGTTGTCTTATAACGTATTTGTATTCCAAATGTAAGCCGAAAAAGAACGTTCCCTGTTTTTAGCATATTTAAATCAAACATCTTTATTTAGATGTACTCATTTCATTTAAATAAACTTACTTTTTTTTCAGTTCACGACATTTTTAACTAAAATATTTTGTTTAAGAAATCACATTTATTACCTTATAGATAAAACGATATGAAATTCAATGTTTAATGGAATAAGTAAGACTCCAAATTTGGAATGTCTTCAAAAATTATCAGGAGAAGGTAATTCATAACTCAACTATTTAAACATTAGGTAGAATTATTTAATGATGATTCAGAATTCACCCTGCAAAATGATTTGCCAAAATTAAAATTGACATATCAAAATAGACAAACTTCTACCTCTAGATTATTTGAAAAGTTTGGATGCATGAATGTGTGAACACAAAATACTTCCTTTGGTTTCTTATCTTCTTCAAATAATAGTATACTTTTTTTTTATGTATTGTAGCCCGGATCAGGTAGTGAGAGTTCTGACGAAGTGTCACTCCCTCAGAGCCCGAAACAAACATCAACTCCAAATACACCGGCAGCCAATCGCCAAGTTCCTTCCAGCAGGAGGTCCTCCGCCTCCAGTGACGCTGCAGCCCCTCCAGGTATGACACAGTCCTACAGAGTAGTCGCATTAACTTGCTTAATTGCACTCATATATATATATTTCAATTAAAAAAATATATTAGTTACTAAAAATGAAAACAACCATTAGACGATATATCTTATTAATGATAAATACATCGCAATTATTTCATACTTTCTTTATATATTAATTTCATATTTTACGTCATCTACTATTTATTGATATAATGAAACTTTTAATAGCGAATTATGAAAAAGGCATAACAAACCACTAACTTGTTTTATTTCAATCATTCATATCTCCTTATCACACAGTATGGATGACCAAAATTATAAAAAAAAACAACTCATTACTTTTAGAGTTCTTCAATTTAAAATTTGAAAATAAAAAACCCAAACCAATTTGAAATCAGAATGACATTTTTAGATTAATTTTACCCAGAATATTTTTAAAGGTTTGCTCTTTTAAAACAGAAGATTACCTCATAGTCCCTATTACAATTTTGAAACATTCCACACAGTATTCTATACAGTATGCTAAGGACACAATCTACCGTCATAAGAAAAATAAATTTTAAAATCTGAGTAAGTTGAACTTTGAAAAACACAATACGAGTGTTATAGTTAATAATATTTTCAAATGCAAAAGTGGTCAGATTGTTTCATCGAAAGTTAAGTCTATTGAGATCTCAAAACGTATTATGCTATCAATCTTATATACCACTAGATTAGACTAGTATACCACTATACATACTAGTATGTATGAAGTCTAAAGCACAAGGTAAAGGAAAAAGAAAAGAAATAAATGCTATGAGGTCTTTATTTCTTTTGTTTTTTCGTTTTTCCTTGTGGTTTAAACTTCATCCACTGCATCACGTGTTTAATTGTAATTATTCTGCATGTCTATATATATATATATCGGGAAATCGATCCAATCTGGACACAAAGAAGTTCAAAAACGAAGAATAGTAACACACAGAGAAAGAAACACACATACCAACACAAATTTTCGGATAATCCGTCTTCATTCGCCTAGTCTCTTGCTCTCTTTTCTATTGAAAACGGATTATCAAAAAATTTGAATTAGTAAGTGTGTCTCTTTCTCTGTGTGTTACTATTCTTCGATTTCGAACTTACGTATATTCCCTAAAAACAGAAATAGACAAAAATGAAAACAAAACATTATGATTACTCAATTTCAATAATATGACCCTGTTAGTGGTGGTCGTCAGGAGAAGAGTCGTGCTGTGTCTACTGAAGAATTTCACGGGATGTAAACTCATACAGCCTCAATGATAATGAAAAACTACTTACAATAGCTAATGAAGAAGAAACTAAACTAAATAAAATAAAATATAAAAAAAAATTAAAATTAAAATAATAAAAGTTTATTTATTTTGTTGTTCTATAAAAATATGACCTGACCACTTTTTCTCCTGGTGACAACGGTTGTGGAAATATCAAACATAGTTTTGTTGGCGACGTATTTTTCATTTCCCTATGTTACCATATTATGTATAAAATGTATATATACAACTTTCACACTTTGTATTTTGTTTGACATCTGTTCTATTAAAACACTTTTTTTATTTTCTTTTTATTTGGTTTTTGTGTGATTTTTCATAACATACGGCTTTAAACTTAATATAGCTTACTCATAAGCTTTGTTTTATGCTAAACAGGGTTTTTTTTCCATAACTGATGATTTTTGAACTACTTACTTTGATGATATAATAGTTTTTTGAAAGTTAAAGTTGAATAAATATGTTATAAATTAAAACAACCAGACAGTTATATTTTTTTTTATATTCGAAGTTATTTTTGTGGAATACAAATTATAGTAATGGGGCATTGTCTTTAGTAGTAAATGGAACTCAATATAAATTGTATTGAATAGCATGCATTTTACTCAACAGACAAAAAGAAAACAAAAACAATTTGTGTTTTTGTTCTCTATTTCCTCTTGCTAATTGTTATAATTGTTCCCTGTTAATGAATCTTATACCTACATATATATTATGTAGCACATATATAAGTCTTTATTAGAATAGAGTTAAATTTTTAGTATAAAAATGAAAATATTTAATTACAATTATTGAGTATTTTGATATTCATTTAAAAAACATATGATATTTTCGAATATATTTTTGTTATATAATTCTTTCTTAATTTAATATTATATAACCTGGTTTCAACCAGCGATGAGAAACACCTTTCCTTGTGTGACAAGGTAGAAGGTATCCTGTGCTGCTCAGTGCTTAGGTTAGGTTACTCGTTAGTCTCTCTTCAAGACGATAGCCATAAATTTTAACCCTTTAAATAAGGGTTAAAATCCCTTACTTCTTGAATAATTACAATTTTTTATTTATTTGATTAAACTATTTTAGAGTTAATATTCTTTGATTCTGATAAGACAGAAGACTATGAACACTGGAGAGAATCAC
Source organism: Hermatobates lingyangjiaoensis (assembly GCA_026182355.1). Classification (NCBI taxonomy): domain Eukaryota; kingdom Metazoa; phylum Arthropoda; class Insecta; order Hemiptera; family Hermatobatidae; genus Hermatobates; species Hermatobates lingyangjiaoensis. The sequence continues at coordinate 1,343,533 of JAPFBL010001921.1, read as the reverse complement.
ATATAAACTAAAATACTGGTTATCTTTCATTATTTGTCACCATTTAATCAACTAAATAATGATCATAAAAATTTTCTTGATTTTTTTTATTTTTAGGAAGTAAATTTCGAAAAAAAATCATTTTTATTGACTGGCAATTTACAAGTGGAACTGTTTTGATCAGAGCTACTTAGATACATACCACTAAAGTATTATTCCTGTGAACTGAAGGCGGATATGTCTCCAGAATTGTGTAGAAAAAGTAACTTCAGCTAATTACTGCATCTCGTAAGATCTCGTTTTAGTGAAAACTGTATGGGGGGAACATGCAGATTAGTAAGAACTGTATGGGAAGTAACATGCAGATTATTAAGAACTGTATGGGTATGAACATGCAGATTAGTAAGAACTGTATGGGAACAAACATGCAGATTAGTAAGAACTGTATGGGAATGAACATGCAGATTAGTAAGAACTGTATGGGTATGAACATGCAGATTATTAAGAACTGTATTGGAATGAACATGCAGATTACTAAGAACTGTATGGGTATGAACATGCAGATTAGTAAGAACTTTATGTTATACAATAAAAATTCTTTGAAAATTGTATCACAAAATCATTCCTCTTCTTACTTTTATAATAAACAATTAATTTCACTCTTTGTAAATTACTAGAAGACTAGAAGTTAAAAAATACATCTGGTTTCAAATTTAGCTATATATGTATAAAGAATTGTAAATGTTGTTGCACCATCTAATCTGTTTACGTCACCAATTACAAAATATTATTAAGTTGTAGTATTCATAATTAAATCAATTGAGCAACTTTGAAATGTTATTTTCTCGTATTTGTTTATTAAGGAAACTTCGGAACGTTTGACATTCTTTATAGTCTTTTTATAAACCAAAAACAAACAAAAGTGCGCACTTTCTTAACTTGGTCTAATGACATCTGTATCAACATTGACTTTAATTTCAAACCAATCTCAGCAGTGAGTTAAACCAAACTGCGCTTCAAGTTTTGTTCAAGAATCAACTGCCAGTAATTACTAAAGTTAAGATTTGTAACTGTTTACTTTGGAAACATCATGTTTCACTTCATATCGTGTGAGTAAGCAACCATAAATAAAAATAATACCAAAGCTTATCACCACAGGAATGCCACTTAAGCTTTCATGATTTAGTATTAAGCTTCCTGAAAATAAATTGGAAGTTTTTGGATTTGACTCTATTGATTTCAGGCAAAGGATACTTACATTGGTTATATAAATGTATATATCAAGTAAGAAACAATGAATTTTTCAGAAATCAGAAGTTCACATAGGACACAGAACAAAAAAAAAGGCCTTGCTATAGTTCATTTGTAAGAATAGAAGAAAAATCAATAGAAGGTAAATTGCTTCTGTTGGTCGAATGGAGGCTGGTTGCTGCAGCTAAGCCAAAACCAAACATACTCATACTACACTCAACTTCACAGCTGACAGCAAAAAACAGGAGATATTGTAACAAATAGGATTTCACAATAAACACGTAAAATAAAAAGCAGCATCCGAACAACAATAAGAAATGAGGAAAATACTAAGATCTAAAATAGTTTATTTTTGCTAAAATAGAAAAGAACAAACATAAATAATAATAAGAAGAAAAATTCATATCAAATTACTAGTTATTTGGATTTAGGGTTAGTCCAGGCGAAATCGTTTTCAATATTTTTTTCCTTCTATACAAAATATGTTTTTACGAGCATTCAAATTGTGTAGTGATAATTCCTTCAAGAAGAAATTGAACACATATATAAAATAACCTTATAATTAACATATCCTCAAACACTAAAGGATAAAGTCTTGAAGAAAATCAAAGAATCCTTGAGAAAGAACCCTTCACGAATTGAAATCTATTGGAGTCACCTTTAGTCGATCTCTAAAAGACATTCCATTATTTTTTTAAAAATAAAAAATATTTTTTTTTTAAAAAAATTGATATCTCAGTTGTATTCCGTAGTGGTGATAAATTATTAAATAGACTTGTTAATAATTGTGAAAGGAAAGAAAAGAAAGTTGTATTTATATTCCGTGTAGAAGTTTTGATTCATCATAGTAGACAAACGGGCAAAAGTATATTCTTCATTTTATTATATTGTTTTCTCTCCTAGTTAAGAGAGTGGAAACTGTCAAGTTATTATGAAACTAATGATGACATAAACTGAAAAAAAAAATTCAAAATTATTTGATAAAAGAAAAGGACTATTTAGAAAAAAGGAGAATGTTGGCATAAATGTGAATCTAAATTCTGTAAACGTTTGCTGATGACAAAGTTTTAGGATGGCTCTCATTCGTTGCCTTCCTTTGTCTTTTACTCTATTTAACAATATTTCCTTACCTCCTCTCTATCAGAATGATACCATATGTTTAATTTAACTTGCTACAAATGCTGTAACAAAAACCTACTTATCTTAAATATAATAGTTCAACCATATCTAAGTTTGCTCAAAGTTTTGATTTTAAAATTGTTTTTCTTGTAATTGTAACATCGAAGGTAATTTATTAATCAAAAAGTCTGCCAGAGATCTGAGTAGAGCCTTTTTATAATAATCCCTGTAAATTTTGTCATAAAATATTTACTGGAAAGACTGGTAAATCCATAAAACAACCTCAACACAACCTATTTAGAAGTGAATGAATTAGGGCATTATTCTTGAATGTAAATAATGCGATATTGCTATAAATTGGACAGGAGTAAAAAGTTTCATGTATGAAAAATGCCAGTCCATACTCAAACACCTTTGCAAATAACATAGCTATTCTATCAAGTGATTCAAATCTTAAATTAACAACTCTCTCTTCCCAATTGCCAACGTAGTGCGATATCTGGGGATGTACATCGACAAACGACTGACGTAGAGTCCACATACAAGACTGAAACAACAAGATCAAGTTTGACTCCACACAACAAAAGATTGATGTATACTATTGATATAATTGATATAAACCGATTTGGACTTATGGACTCAAAATCTAGGGATCAATGAAGCGTACCAATATCCAAAGAATCCAAACAGCCATAATCCATAACTCTTTGAAAAAGTGAACAAGCTCCCTTTTATGTTTCAAATGATACCATTCATAAAGATTTGAAAATTCCTCTTATACACCGAGTAACCCGATCACGATACCGCAAATTTCATGAATCTTTACCCTCCAACCTAAACCCTCCAATTCAGCAATTATCATCCCACCAGATTCCTACCAACCCTATTAGAAGGCTAAAAGGATGCTGGCCCCTAGATCTAATCAGCAGTTCTAACTAATTCCAAATGATCAGAATAATTTATATGGAATACTACCAATGGGTGGTTTCTCCATTCTTTTAATTCATTGTTTTTATGTATTTTATATCGCTATTACTTGTTACTCTTGTAAGAGTAGTTGTTATGTAATAAAATAACAAAATGTATGAAAAAACAATTTGGTTAATATATATTATAATAACTTCTCCAATTAAATTTAATTGATCGCACTAGTCGCGATCAATTGTGAAAAACACAATTTTACTTAACACCTTGAATTTTAGTTTCATAATTTCTTCATTGAGAAATATTTATCAATATATCTCATTTCCTTGTAATATTCCTATTGCCAAGAATTCAAGAGAGACATCCAATTACTCTACATTTCAAAGTAAATTAATCAAATTTAATTTAGTAAATTGAAGGTATTCAATATTGGTAATATACTCAAGAAGTTTATCAAACTTAATTAAAATGAAATGCACTAAGTTACATAAAATTAAATACTTCACTAGGTCATATAATAATTACACTAATTTTGAGAGTAAATTAGATAACATTAGATAACACAAGATAACATGCTTTACTAAAGAAATTTTATTTACTAATGAATTAAATAATTATTTGCTAAAAAGATAATATAAAATGTCAAATATAAATAATAAACACTACGAAACTGTAAACGTTTTTGTAAATACAATGTAACTTATTTAAAATGTTACTATAACTCTAAACCTTGCATTAATAAATGATGATATTATCATGAATATTGTACATTTCATGTACCCTTCTGTAACTATTGATAGCATTGGTTAATAAAACTGCAGAACTCAATTTTCATGTTCTTTTTAAAATCAAATGACCGAATTGATCCTAATAATAATATCACCTTAACATTCATCTAATTTTGTTAAACCATTAGTTGTTTACATCATAAAAATTTATGATTTTAAACACCATGAACTTCTCAAAACAATTGATTGCATAAGTTACGCAAATTAAGATCTTAAACACAATGTACTTAACATAAATTAACTATCAATAACACTGATAATAAAAAGGGACGATTTTAAGTGTAATATAGTTTTCCGAAACAATACATTCTATAGGCTCTATTGACTTCAAATCTTAAGCGCTATGTGAATGCCTTAAACTATCAGTTGCGTCAGTCATAAAAATGACTATCATAAGTATTATGTACTCTACTGGCTCTTTTGACTTCAAATCTTAAGCACCATGTACTTGTCTTAAACTGTCAGTTGCACCAGCCATAAAAGTGACTATCTTGATTATTATGTACTTTTCTAAAAGAATATAATACTCTACTGGTTCTTTTGACTTCAAATCTTAAGCGCCATGTAGTTGTCTTAAACTATCAATCGCATTAGTCATAAAAGTGACTATCTTGAGTATTATGTACTTTTCTGAAACAATATAATACTCTACTGGCTCTTTTGACTTCAAATCTTAAGCATCATGTACTTGTCTTAAACTATCAGTCGCATTAGTCATAAAAGTGACTATCTTAAGTAATCTATATTTTAAGTAATCTATCGTAAAATAATGAATGACTGTCCCTGAAATAATCAAATTTTCCACTTTTTTTTTATGAAATGTGCACTCTTGGTGGTTTCTTATTCAGCGCTGTGTTTTCTGGTATTCAAACTTTCCCTGTGTGAAAACTATTGGTGACTCTTAAGTCAGTCCGCACACAATCGCTGAGCAACCAGTCTGACAGCGAAAACATACCAAAGTATTGGATAGTTCTAGTCCGGGTTTTATCGCAGAGTGGTAGCTTATATAGTTTTGCCCATGCTAAATCAGGAGACGAGTTGGGTTTCACCTCATCACATACTTCATTGTACCTGCTATTCGTAATACACATTACTAGTCAAATCAACATAAAACTGATAATATAAAACACAATATTAATATTTATTTGATATCAATCAAAGAAAACTATCCTAATTTTTATTTCAATTTTCATAAAAGCCAATATTTCTTTTTCGCCCACAACACACCAACCATTAACAGAATAGGATTTTTTCCTTATCATGAGCGGACTCAAGTGAAAGCTAAAAGCTTTTACCGTTCAAAGGATATTGCTAAATTGAATTTCGTCTGAGTAGGTGAAACAAAAAAGAAATCAAAAAGCATTTTAAGAAACTCTAAGACTTATTTAATAAAATCAATGAGAAAGAATGTAAGATATTACATTAAAAAAAAATAGTTTTCTTTGAGTATTCTTCTTTTTATGTAATAAATTAAAATAATTGGATACTCTAAATAAAATACTTTTATATATAACAATTACCGATTTATATTTAAGTATAATAATTATACTGTTTTCAATACATATTACTCACAAAATATCAATATATCACAACTCAAACTGATATAACTGATGAAGCCCTTAATACTATGTATAAATGGTTAATGTATAAAAATGTATAATACATAAACCGTATAATATATAAAATCTGCTATTTTCTTTTGTATTATTTTATACATGCAATGAAGCAATCAATTGTGAATATATAGTATCATTAACAATACGATCCAAAAAGAACAACTAAGATTTCAGGGTGAACTATGGGTAAACTGTAAATAGTTTACTATTTACACACACAGTCTCTAATTTTTGGTTTTACCTTCATCAGGAGAGAGAATGGTCAAAGCATCTCCAACCGTCGCCACGCAAGTGAGTTTGTCATCCCTCTCTCCTATCCTGATGACGGTTACACCGGAAATTAGAAAACCGATAAAAAAAACAGTAATTGTTACAAACCTTTAAATGAATTGTACTCGTAGTTAACATATGAAATTGGATGATGGCTATAAGTATTAAATAAACCGTAAATAATTTCATTCTTTAGTAGAATTTATAAAAGAAATATAAAAATCATCCATTGATTATATATATATATATATATATATATATTATAATCAACTTATTAGTACTATATTATTATAATGAAACATTAAAAAATGTTTTACTTTTTTAATAAAATGACTTTATATGTATATATATGAAAAAAATATCAAAACATAAATATAATTAAAATTATTTACATTAAAAAACTATGCAACTCCATAAGTGATATAAGATGAAATTAAAAGATTTTATATAAATAAAAAATGTTACATGTACTTGTTTTATTTGTATCTGTTATAAACAAATGAAACAATGTCTATGAACAATTATAAAAAAAATTTTGGTTTTTTAAACTTTTAATTGAAGATGTCATAAGAAATAGATTACTGATATATTATATGCATATAAGCTGTGCATATATCACCTTAATGTCATTTACAATTTAAATATACGATTGCTAATTAGTTCCACAACTAATTAAAAAGTTAAAAATCAAAAAGTAAATAATTTGTGATTAATTTTTAGGTTTTAAATATACCTTAAAAATATTTCAGTTTTACCCTAATACCTTAACGTGACCTGAATATTGACTTGGCTCGGTCACTGGTTTCCCATTACGAAAATAACATTGACTCTAGATTCTATTGTTATCATTCTTGGAACTGAATCGCTGTATTCCATTGATATATATATATATATATATATAACCCTCTCGAAAGGACAGTATATCCCACTCTGGATTATTGTCATTTCCTGCACTTTACACTCTTTTAAAATACCACTCCTCCCTCCCACTTCTTTGAACCCCTCAGTATGATGTTTCGGCATCTTGTGTTTCAGTTTGGTTTTTGACTCTGACGATGACCGCTTATTGTGGTTGAATGATCTTAGTGTTTTTTCCCATTTCATATTGTGGTTTGATCATTTATATATATATATATATATATATATATATATATATATATATATATACCTCATTAAATATCTTGCCAACAATAAGTTTAGTATGTTTCCTACATACCTTTTCAAGGTTTCGAATGCTACTTTTCCATCTTTGTGGTATCATATAATAGTGTATTATATGATACCACAAAGATGGAAAAGTAGCATTCGAAACCTTGAAAAGGTATGTAGGAAACATACTAAACTTATTGTTGGCAAGATATTTAATGAGGTATGTTTAAAAGAAGGTCTGCTCCCAAAGTATACCAATATATATATATATATATATATATATACTTCGAATAAAATGAAAGGTCCGTGTGGACAATAAACACTTTAACACATAGAAAAGAACACAGAAAGACACTACAGAACTCACTTCGATATTTCGACATCCGTCGTCATCGGGAAGAAGTGCGAAGTACTCGCGTTGAGAAGCAAACTACTACTGTATAGAGGAGTAGTAGTTTGCTTCTCAACGCGAGTACTTCGCACTTCTTCCCGATGACGACGGATGTCGAAATATCGAAGTGAGTTCTGTAGTGTCTTTCTGTGTTCTTTTCTATGTGTTAAAGTGTATATATATATATATATATATATATATATATATATATGTATATATCAATGATCAAACCACAATAAGAAATGGAAAAACAAGATTAAGATCTTTCAACCGTAACAAGCGGTCTTCGTCAGAGTCAAAAACCCAACTGGGTTCCAGATTATTTCATAATCTATAGGAGTGCCACCGCCCCTATAGTTATCAAAATTTGCCTTCACTGTTCCGGTTAAGGCCCTGATTTCGTCTATTCCCATGGCCAACTGCAAACTTGCTCTTTTCAGCCCGGCGAGAGGCTCCATATGGCCTGGGTTTTCCTCCTCGATTTTCTGAATACTTTTATTAAGCATACAGATTGTGTCCATGGCTTGGTCTAACTTACCATAAATTCGGCCCACATTCATGTCGAAGACCACTACATGCGACAGTGGGTCTCTATCGCATGGGGCTTCTGCACTACACACGTTTACTTGTGCCCTTGGTTCTTCCATTGGCCTCTCTGAGTCAGGGACGCCATTCTTCCTCTTTTGGTCTCCGTCAGGGACCTGCTCTCGCGGCCCCTTTTCTTAGACTCCGGAGTCGCCATGAGGTCATCTAGGAACTTGAGATTATCCGAAGATAAACCTTCCTTTGCGGGGGATATGACCGCTTACAGGTTTTTATGCTGGCCACTCATAGCGACCTCGCTATTCCTTCTTGGCGCTACACATAGCTTCCCTAACTCACTTGCTACCTTCTTGTCGGCGGATTGTCTCCTCAACACATCCGTGGGAGCGGACGAGGGCTTGCCCATTGACGTCCTCACATACTTCCCATCTGCACCCCTCGGCCGGGGGTTGGCAACCTTAGTAGTGCTTCGCATCTTGTCCTCCGCTAAACTTGCCCTAGGAGATTTTCGCATCTGGTCCTCGCTCCTGGAGGAGGTCGATTTCTGTTCGGCTTCTGGTGACTTCCTACTCATATCCCCGGATACTCCTTGCACTCCTGATTAAAATGGCGTTTTCCCCGTACCTGTAGCTCCACCTGGAGCCGAGATAAACGCGTTCAAAGGTAGGGTCAAAGTTCAATCCAGAAATTTTCTGGGTTAGGGGATTGGCCCAGAGGGCTGGAGATGATGGGAAGCTATCAGGGGGGGGTAATAAAATAAAAATGGATATCGGCCAGGTATGAAAAAATAAGGAGGGGGGGGGAGAAAATTTGAAAAACGCAAAAAACCGCTGAACACCCAGAAAGTGAGGGTTAAAAACTTCTAACGATGCTCCAAAAGTAAAAAGCTCCAGACGACAACTCACTAAAAAGTGCTCAACGCTCTATTGTGCTCTCTCTCTCTCTCTCAACTAAATTGAGAAAAAATTTCCCGCAGGGATGCTCTCAGTATCACCGAAGGTCCAGGATATCGCCGTACCCGGACAAGTCTCGCGCGCGACGACTGACGGCACGATACTCAAATGAAAAGATATTGACAAGACCAACAGATGGCGTTAGAATCGCCTTGTAATTTCATGAAAATACCAAGAGATGGCGTTAGAATCGCCGTGTAATTTCATGAAAAGACCAAGAGATGGCGTTAGAATCGCCGTGTAATTTCATGATAAAACCAAGAGATGGCGTTAGAATCGCCGTGTAATTTCATGAAAAGATCAACAGATAGCGTTAGAATCGCCGTGTAATTTCATGAAAAGACCAACAGATGGCGTTAGAATCGCCGTGTAATTTCATGAAAAGACCAACAGATGGCGTTAGAATCGCCGTGTAATTTCATGAAAAGACCAACAGATGGCGTTAGAATCGCCGTGTAATTTCATGAAAAAAACAAGAGATGGCGTTAGAATCGCCGTGTAATTTCATGAAAAGATCAACAGATGGCGTTAGAATCGCCGTGTAATTTCATGATAAAACCAAGAGATGGCGTTAGAATCGCCGTGCAATTTCATGAAAAGATCAGCAGATGGCGTTAGAATCGCCGTGTAATTTCATGAAAAGACCAAGAGATGGCGTTAGAATCGCCGTGTAATTTCATGAAAAGACCAACAGATGGCGTTAGAATCGCCGTGTAATTTCATGAAAAGACCAACAGATGGTGTTAGAATCGCCGTGTAATTTCATGAAAATACACGGTTATAACAAGATAGTCCACTTTTATCCTGGTATTATTACTTTGATTTTATTTAGTTATTTTTGATTTTTATTGTTTATCTATTGACAGGTTAGAAAACACAATGGACTTACTACATAAAGGACAGAGACTCAATCTAACTGAACAGATAGAAATATATATCCATAAAAATGAGGGTAAATTAAATGAACAAATAAATTACCAATCCAGTTTGATTGGCTTAATCTTAGCAACTTGGAAATGGAATTAATACAGTTCCAGGAAAGTGCGGTGTGGAAAACGAAATTTTTTGACATGAACCAGAAGTTACAGAAAATTGAGTCAGAATCATTATCTACTGAAGTCTTTGCTGAGAACATCATTCTTACGGAATGGAATTCCTTGCCATCTTCTTTTAAATCAATGAAAAAATTAGCAATAGCTCTCCTGACGTTGTTTGGTTCCTCATATTCATGTGAATCCTTGTTTTCACATATGAATTTCATAAAATCAAGTACCAGAAATCGTGTCGGTCCCAATATGAGTGCTGCATGTATCAAACTGAAAACTACAACCTATAAACCTCGGATTCTAATGCTATCAGATAAGATGCAGCAACAACTTTCTCATTGATTTGATAAGTAAAGTTGTGACCCACTTTTGTTTATTTTTTTGTATAAGATATATAATTGACCCAGGAGTTAAAAAAGTTCTCCATCCCTGGTCTACTCAAAGGTTTTGACCAGTTAAGATTGATTGTTCTCTAAAGAATGTAAGTTTCATTTTCATATTAAATAAGTTCTTACTACTGTAAATTGTATTATTTGATTTATCTCTGAAATACTTCTGCTTGTTATACTCGTATTCATATGATGTAACAATCCAGTTTCATATTGTTTATATATTTGATGTTGAAATGTCATTTCTTATTATCCTTTGTTTGTATGCATATTAAAACGGTTTTAAAATAAAACCGAAACGTAGGTAATGAGTGTTTGAATTTTGAACGTAGAAAATTGATCGAATCCTGATTAAGTGATATACCTATTTTATCAAACGGTTGATAAAATTATTGGAATAATTTTAATACAATACAATAATATACGTTATTGGAATATTATGCATATATGTTTATTTACATTTCTTGTTAAAGAGAAGGTGACTCATAAGTTTTTGAAACATATCACCATGTTTTTTTTTTCAAAAATGTTAATCTTATAGAATTTTAGTATTAAAAATGATAATTTTATGGAATTTATTCTTTGTTAAAGATTTATATTATACCTATCTTAGTTTAAAGAAAAAAAAAACATTTCTACTTTTTAAAACCCTTTATATTTTTTCTGTATTTTAAAAACTTCTACAAAAATAGAAGTGTCAATAAAAAAATACTATGAAGTATAGTATAATTAAACTTCATTGTTGGTAATAAAAATTATTTTATTGAATGATACAAACATTAACTTAGTTCAATCTTTTACTACGAACTTTTTAATTTGTAATTGTTAAAAAACTATTTTGAAGATATTTTTGGGAAATTAAATTTGATGGCTTGTGATAAAGATAATGAAGTCTTATCTGTAGCGAAATATCTTCATTGTTTTATTATGAGTTTAATAGAATTAGTGAAATTTAGTTTATTAAGAGTTATTTTGAGTTCGTTGAAATCATCGATTTTTGGGTAATATTGCCAATTACATGAATTGACGGTTGATCCAGTAAAAGTGCAAAATTCTCAACTAGACGAGACAATGATGTCCATCACATTAAGAGGAGACCCCCACGTGTCAACCCACGTGTCGGCAGTAAATTACTCTAATTAGATTCCAATGTTCTACTCCATCTCTACTGTATTCGAATATTTTCCAACCCTATATTCCGCCTAGTATTACTCTACCATGTTAAAAATTTTCCTCATGTAACTATATCAAGAAATCATATAAACATGAACCTGGACCATTATTTTACTGAAAAATAACTTTCATAGTTATTTAAAAGACAAAAGCTAAAGAAAATATGTAGAAATCGAAAAAAAAATTATAAAACTAAAATAACAATTATCCATATAAATTATCACACGGATGAATTAATAACAACTGTTTTACTTATAACGTATAAGACAAACAAACAACTTATAGACAACTAAGGCTCTTTAACGTTTATCATTTTTTCTATATCACACAAACACCACCCTGCATTCATCAAATTGATTCACTCAATGTCCTACGATACTTTATATATATTTAAATATTTTTATTTTTAAATATAGAGTACAATGTAGACAAAGAAATAGAGAGAAATTAAAAACACACATTTTTGTAGTCTGTAAAATTACAGAGACTATAAGTGTGTTTTTTTGATTTCTCTATTCTTCTTAGTATAAATTAAACTTTATTTGTCCCTTTCAGCTCTGATGAAGAAGTCTTCATCTGTTTAATTATTCCACTAATCAAAACTTCATCCAATTTATAAAGTCCTAGACTATTGTTAATTAATTTTTCTGAAAAGTTCTTTATGAGTGCACTTTTCACAATATTTCTTCTTCTTTCCGAAGGCACAAATATTAATTCATTTGCTTCATTCCAGTTAATCACATGATTGCAGTTTCTTATGTGCCTGAACAAGACACTAAATTGTTAGTTCATGGGAAAATACATGGGAGAATTATTTGTAGTACTCTCTTTCAAAAGAGGTACTAAGTTAAACCCAGTCTTCCGGTGATTTTATGTCATATTAGTAGTCGTCTTTGTAATAATGGTGTATGAACACTATTATGAGCTGCAACATTGTCAGATTGTCATTTGTATTATAATTTGTGAAATAGAGATAGTGGCATCACTATAAAACTATTAATCGAATTAATTTCTAATGGGTATGATAATACATCAACTAGTTTACTGTCGCTTATGGTAAAGTTGAGTATAGGTTCATCCTATTCTCATCAAAATTTCATCCAAAATAGTATAAAAAAGTTTATGTTCATTATAGTTTGGCATGGTATAAGCAATGTATTACTATTCTGTAAAAAAAAACAATAATAATTATATTTATGAGTATTTACATTGTTCAAATTTTAAAACTCCCGAGTATAATTATTTATATTAATTCAAGATTGACTAAGGAATGAAACATTTATTCTTTCCTCTAAACAAGCAGACTCCATCACTTTGAAATAGGTTCTGTCACGTCAGAATTGTTCCTTTGGGATAGCCTGAATCTTGCGAAAAGTTCCTCTGAGACCTGGATAAAATAAATTCTCGAAAATTGATGTCTGTAACAAAGACGCATGTATCTCTTTACCATCGCAACCAAGATATATTTAGGTGTTCACCAAGTTTATGTTATTTTTAGATATTCTACATTTGCTTTTATAAAAAGAACATTTCTTTTAACAATTCAGTAAATATATTTTTATTTTTCTGTTTATATTGACATTATCTTTGGTCTGTTTAAATATTAATGGAGGTTTCAGCGATTAAATGTTACTGAATTTTTTCCACTCGTATCTTTGATGACAGTACTGTCTTGTAGTTTATTCATAACCATACCACATGAAAGGATTTTAAGAGAAGATACTACAATCAAAGCTTTTCTCCCTCTAATCTCTTCCTTTTTTCTACCTTAAAACAATAAGTATATTATGATTATTTAGTTGCACTATATACGAGGTATGTAAATAAAGTAGTGAGACTGATTTTTTTTTAAATTTTCTTTTCAAATATAATTACAATGTGATATTGTCACCTTCAAAATAGTTCCCTTCGGAAGCCACACAGCGCTGGAGACGGTCCTTCCAATCATTGTAGCATTGCTGGAACTCGGATTCTGGAATGGCCTTCAGCTGGTCGGTTACAGCAGTTTGTATGTTTTGTAGTGTCCCGAAATGAGTTCCCTTGAGGTGATTTTTCAATCTCGGGAAGAGGAAAAAGTCACAAGGACTCAAGTCTGGTGAATAAGGAGGCTGAGGAGCAACAGGAATGTTTTTACTGGCCAAAAACTCGTTTATTGAGATGGGTTTTTCGGAACCATTTTCGCACAAATTTTTCTCATCTCCAATTCATTGGTCAAAATGTGATGAACGGAGGTGTGATTCAAATTCAACTGTTCCCCGATCATTCTGACTGTCAAGCGTCGATCTGAACGCACAAGGTTCCGTACTCTGTTGACATTTTCATCGGTGTTTGCACTTGAAGGCCTTCCGCTTCGTGGTTCATCTTCAATCGACTCTCTTCCTTCTGAAAATTCCTTAAACCACCGAAAAACCTGTGCCCTTGATAAAACACGTTCTCCATAGGCCTCCTGAAGTTTTTTAAAAGTTTCGGTTGCATTATGTCCAAGTCTGAAGCAAAATTTGATTGCACACCGCTGCTCAACTTTGAGGTCACTCATTTTTAAAACGCTCAAGAAAAAACCATTTCACGAAAACCAACGCTACGGACAAACAAATGACTGTGGCGAGTTCAGATTCATACTGTAGGCGCATCACACGTGCACCTGACGCTACTCAAGGCCACGCGTCTCCAGCGTTGCCAGATCGAAAGCGACGTTGCCAGTCTCACTACTTTATTTATACACCTCGTACGTTCTCAGCAATCAGAAATATTTTCAATAAATCTGTGGAATATTGTCAAACTGTCATGTGGGTCTCTCATCGAACTAATCTCACTCATAAACTGACATATAACGCAACAGACACACCTTCTGAGCTAACGTCTTAAAAAATATATTTTTGTTTCGTATTACTAGCGAAATAATAATAAAATAAAGCTGCACTGCATTTCCTCTTCTCTCAGATATTCAATACTGCCGTTTTCCACTCTTTCTATAAATAAAAAATTAACAAAGTTAATCGGAATGTACCATCGGGAGGTTATAATAAGGTAATCTGTTTGGGAGGTTTTATAAGGTTTTTGTCAGATGGCACCTGCCTTTTATTTGAGTTTTCGTATGTCGTGGGTATAATTTTAGCATCTTAGCAAAATTGTTCCATCCCTCAGTTGATTGTTGATAGTGAATTATTTATAGTCGTTCAAAAAACTTGAAACTTCCTTAATATTTATTTAAAATAAATTCTGTCATAAAACTAATAGTAATGTTACTTCTATAATAAGTATTTCAATAACTCCTTGGATTATGAGAAACAAAGTAGCAAAAAAACTTCATTAAATTTCACCTGCAGTAAATTGTTTATTTTAATTTGACTAAAATATCAGAAGCCAAAATAACTAATTTATCCAAAGTATTTTTTTTCTTCAAATACAGATTAATATTAAAATTCAGTATAAATTATTCAATTTAAAGAAAATAAGTAGAAAATATAACATTTCACATCAGCTAAGCTGTTCTGAACCTAATGCATTTCACCATGTTCCTTTACATTATTTAATGAGTCATAAATAATATTTTTCAATCATTGTTCCTAATCTTGCTTATTAGTAATGGCTGATTGTTTGGTTTTATGATTGGAAGTTAAATTGTTAACCGTAGGGTTGTAATTGATGATAATTTTACATGTTTCCGTAGCTATTGTCTTAGAATCGCTTTAACCATGTCTAATTTAACTCCCTACAAGTGGTCCTAAACAAACAACCCGATTACTACAATATTCTAGCCTCATTAAAATAAATTAACAATTAATTATTCATTATTTCTGATAAATAGTTCACTTGTATTAAACTTTATATCATCAACCAACGAATATATCCGCGACTATAGTGTACGTTGTAGTAACTAGCAGTTCCAGACCAGAGGCCTTCTACTGCTTGATTAATGTGCTAGTATAACTTGGACTATCAGTAATTCATATCGGATATTAAGTTCGTCTGTATAGTAATGAACTCGTATTCGAGGTCATGTGGTCTTGTTGGTTATAGTTGTCTATGTTTTTAGTCATTAGTTGAAAAAATAGTCAGTGGATGAAGTAATTGTTCAGAGAGATTGACGAAGATAGGTGACAGGATTGAGAGTTTGTACAAGGAGGTTTGGATGAGTAGGAAGTTTATTGTCTACATTTGTATTAAGTCGGGTGATGTAACTATCTATGGATTCCATTTTCAAATCATGGTGAATATCTACATTTCGACCGTACCAATGAGCCTGGCTATAAGGCGGGCACACTTATTCTGAACCATCTGGATAGTAGCTTTGTTCGTCGTTGCAGCTCTAAACTAGACGGGAGCATCCATAAGTCATTGCTGACCGAACGACCCCCTTATGGACAAGGTCCTTGATTGAATAGGGAGAACTTCTTGATTTGAGAAGAGAATGCAGATTACACATCCAGTAAATTCCAAGCTGGGATTTATTATGGTGTTGTTTGAATGTTAATCTGGAGTCTAAAATAAGACCTACATATTTTACATAGATTTTGTAGGGAAGATCTGGTAAACAATGAAGACAGAAGGAGGACGGTGAGGGACCCTCTTGCTGAATCGAACATTCAGATGGGTTGATCGAGCTCTTTGATGGGTTGAACACTAGTTTCCAGTTTGTGAACTAAAGCCTCATCGAAGAAACATTGCAATTTCCTTGTGGCATAGCCCACATTAGCACATCTATAAGCCACAGGGGTGTCATCCGCAAAGAGTTCCAGAAAAGTAAACTTTAGAGTAAACATCTTCAAATGTTTTTTAAAAGCGTAAATAAATAGTTACACTTGTTGGTCTTTACACAATTTACTCGACTGGGTGGGACCAAATAACAAATTGAGCATTTCATCACAACGAAGAATATATTCTTCTTTATAATAAATGTAATTATATGTAAGTAATGTAATAAATATAAGTAATAAATGTAAGTAATTATATTAATTACTTAATAATACAGCCCTCGAGGTCAGGTTCATACATGAATTGTAGCGCCTTGGATAAAGATAAAATAATGTTTTAAATTACTTACTTCATTTTTTTTTAGTTAGATTTATTTTTAAAACAAGATGAATAACTAAAGTACAATAATAATCAAAAAATTTGATGTAAAAATTTGTCGGATTAACATGTTTTGATGTCCCCAAAGTCCTTTTGCGATGTTTTTCAATGATGTTTGTTTTTGTGTAGGTGGGTGGGTAGACACGTGGTTATCTACCACCCTCTATTTCGACAAATTGATAAAAAACAAAGCAGTTAGGCATTTTTGAGAAAAACCGTTTGTTTATATCTTTTTTAATCATTAGCAATTCAAAGTGTAACACTCTTCTTCAGGGAAACATTCACCAAGTGATTTACAGCAACAGCCAAAATTAATTGGTTATTTTAACTCTAAAATATTTCAATCAACTGAGTTTGATAGCAAACAAATGTGAATTCATATATCCAATAAAACATCTAATTACCATATTCTCTTTGAGTTTCAAAAACATATTATCCTTTGCAGTACTAATAGTAGCAAGTAGCCCCTAAAAAAAACATAAAAAAATACAGTTTGTTTTCTAAGCTTTTACAGGTTTTTTTAACACAAATACTTTAAAAAGATTTCATATAAACACATGAAATAACAATCAATGATCAAACCACAATACGAAATGGGAAAACAAGACTAAGATCTTTCAACCGTAACAAGCGGTTTTCGTCAGAGTCAAAAACTCAACAGGTTTTTGACTCTGACGAAGACCGCTTGTTACAGTTGAAAGATCTTAGTCTTGTTTTCCCATTTCGTGTTGTGGTTTGATGATTAAATACTTATAAATATATGGTTTTTTTTAAAGTACACACGGACTATAAAAACACTCGATGTTATGAATAACTGTGGTATACAAGTTCACAGTTCACAGTACAGTGAACACTCGTCTGTATATTCAGTGATTCGGAAATATGTAAATCCGAGAAGCCAAAGAAACCTCTTACTCCAACGAGGGAATCCTGGTCCTCTGAGTTCGTAGAATTGAATTTAACTCCATCTGGCTTTAGGTATTAATATAAAATGTTGGTTTGTTGAAGTCTTCTTACTTGTGGTTACTTTTCTGAAATATTCATTTTAAATGGAGACTCTTTGCTCGATTTCCTTTAACGGAGACTTCATTTATTTTATATCAGTACAGTTATAAATCTTTCCTTTGCGATGCATACCCCATTAATCATATACATTACTTTACTAACTTATATTGAGTTCAACCTTTCATATTCATCGTATAATCTTTTGTGCCATTTAACATTCATATCCAAAATAACCTTGCTACTGAAACAATGATCATATGAAATCAAGATTAAAAAATTATAACAATATTGTTATAATGTTAAAATAATGAACATCATAAACCATCCAGTGAAATGATGCTAAAACTTTATTCCAATAGAATTATTAATTATAGCCATAATATAATATTATAATGTTCTAATATTAGTCTATCATATTAAGACCACGAATATAATATTTCCAGGAACTTTTTGTTCTCTATAAAACACTTAAGACGCTTCTGTAAACATTTAACAAAATTTAAACCCTATATTTTAACGAAACAGCAAGATAGGTCAATACAATTAGCAGAAAACTATTGCATAAAGAATACCTGTGAAAATGGAAAATGAAATAAAAACGCAAAATGTCTAGATAAGTGGGAAATTAAAAACAACACTACCTGTTTTAAAGACGTTGTTTATATAAAAACATTAGTATGAGTATACTTCTCTTACTTCTACTAACTTGGAAAATTACGGGCTACTATTCTTGTAACAGTAAATAAACTTTCTGTCGATCTGATGAGGATTGATCTGTTTGCAAAATGTCAAAGTGGCTTAGTTAACGTGATTTCTATGAAGGACGTGATTATTAGAACACCAATTTTTTTAGATATCCAATAATTTGCAAATAACTTTCATTATAGTATTGAAACAGCCACTACAGGGATATATTCATATTAATAAAACTATGTTTTATAATATGAGTATTGTCTTATTTAGTTTGTAAAAATATTAATGCGCTAAAATATATATAAGCGTAAAGGATAATTAATATTTGTATATATGTAAAATTAGCATGACTTGATTGATAAGTTAGATTAATAAGTGGACTAAAGGGAATGACTTGCTAAGAGTCCTCGTAATAGGTAAATTCGACGCGGCCGGTGACTCCAGTTCGTCTCGGGATGCCGCCAAGGACACCGGAGCTCTCTTCACAACACAAGAACTCAAGAGGCAGCTGGCTTCTAAAATGGAACAACCCAAAATCTTCCACAGTCGTTTTTTACCACGAGGTAATGCAATCTGAATCTTTGAATCATTTTTAATTAAGTAATGATACAACATATATGAAATTATCATAATATTGCATGTTACATCATCTTATGTTATAATCACAATCTTGAATTTTAATTATAAGATTATAAAGTGTTAAGAAAAATTGCAAGTTTTTTGTTGATTAACAAAAACATAGAAATATATCAGGAACAATTGACAAATCTTGAAGAGAATAGAAAACCTGTAGTCCTATTATGACAACGAATATTCTCTTTGAAAATAGAAGACACTGTGTGAGAATAGAATACTAACTACCTCTCTGAGAATAAAAGACTGTCTACTGTTTGTGAGAATACAAACCGCCTGCTTTCTAAGAGAACAGAAGACTGTCTACTGTTTGTGAGAATACAAACCGCCTGCTTTCTAAGAGAACAGAAGACTGTCTACTGTTTGTGAGAATACAAACCGCCTGCTTTCTAAGAGAACAGAAGACTGTCTACTGTTTGTGAGAATACAAACCGCCTGCTTTCTAAGAGAACAGAAGACTGTCTACTGTATGTGAGAATACAAACCGCCTGCTTTCTAAGAGAACAGAAGACTGTCTACTGTATGTGAGAATACAAACCGACTGCTTTCTAAGAGAACAGAAGACTGTCTACTGTATGTGAGAATACAAACCGACTGCTTTCTAAGAGAACAGAAGACTGTCTACTGTATGTGAGAATACAAACCGACTGCTTTCTAAGAGAACAGAAGACTGTCTACTGTATGTGAGAATACAAACCGACTGCTTTCTAAGAGAACAGAAGACTGTCTACTGTATGTGAGAATACAAACCGACTGCTTTCTAAGAGAACAGAAGACTGTCTACTGTATGTGAGAATACAAACCGACTGCTTTCTAAGAGAACAGAAGACTGTCTACTGAAAGTGAATGTAAGAACCAACTGCAATCTAAGAGAAGATGGTCTTCATTTCATAAGTAGACAGTAATGATTATTGTGTATTATACATGAAGATTGGCTTATTTTCTTCATTATAAAATGTTCACTGCTCTTTATAGAAATAAGATATTGATTATCAAAGGGCATTATTGAGTACATCGTAATTCAAACACAATTAAACATTACTAAAATAAAAGAATAATTACTGCCTTTACAAATGAAACTTGCCGCATAATCGTCTTCACATTGTATATGTGTTTCCTTAAATACTTTTCATCACATATATCAATTCTTAAAGTTATTGTAGTAAATATGAATTAACAAAAAAAAATTTACAACTGAACAGAGTACAAGAATGGCTAATATTAAACACAAAATAATAGTTACAACTAAGTTTTGTGGTTAGCTAAACTAGTACTTTGGCTCAGTAATTACTAAAATGTCTAGCAAATAATGAAGGAGCCTCTAGAATAATACAAAAAGGCAAAAGCTTATAAGTGGGGGCACGGAAAGCAAAGAAAAAAACTACTGAAGGAAGGATGGATTTTAGTCTTAAACGGAGAACAACCTTGCCTTTTATTCAAGTAATGACCACTCTTTAAAGAGAATAAGTCTGAATAGAAAGCTGACTACTTTTGACGATGGAACGATAGTCATTCTTGAACCAAGGAGAACTCTGACTACCATAGAATATAATGTCATTAAACATTTTATGATGTGACTACTCTTATTACAGTGATTGTACATTGCTTTAGATACCAAATAATACTGGTTGATTACTTTCATATGGTAATTAAACACTGGTTACTATATGTATCTGATAATAGAAGCCTTGCATAAACTTTGAGCACCAAAAAAAAATTATGTGTTAAAAAAATTTAAGAATGAAATAGAACACCCACTATTTTAGATATCGAATAACATGCAAATAACTTTCATTATTGTATTCAAACACCGACTGCAGTTAATACCTGCTGATAGGCCACTAACTTGCTTAATGGAATAGGACAATGGCTACTTTGGATGTAAAATAATTAGTCACTAAATTTCTTAATCGCAATAGATCACCGACTACTATGTATACATAGTGACATGTCACTAAATGTTTGATAATATAAACAATGACTACTTTGGATACTAAACAGAAGGTCACTAAATTTCTAGATCTCAATAAAACTCCCTTAACTTTAGGTACCTAATAGTGGCATGTCACTAAATGTTTGATAATATAAACAATGACTACTTTGGATACCAAACAAAAGGTCACTAATTTTCTAGATCTCAATAAAACTAGATCTCCAAAACCTAATAATATACCACTTAGTTCCATGGTGGTAAGCAACCTTCAACTACAGTAAATAACTAAGAATAGGACACTAACTTCATTAACTATATAGGACTATGGCAATTTTAATTCCTAAAAATACGTCACTAAATTTCTTAATCGCAGTAGAACGCCAATTATATTGCATACTTACTAATGTACTACTAATATTACATAGTAATAAACAAACACCGACTACTATATATACCTAGCAAAATGACGCTAACTTGCTTGATTGTATAGGACCATGGCTATTTTGGATGCAGAATAATTGGTCACTAAATATTTTGCTCGTAATAGAACACAGACTACTATATATACTTAGTGGCGTATCAATAATATAGGTATACTTAGAGACGTATCAATAAATGCTCAATAATATAAAACAATAACTACTTTAAACACCAAAAGAAAGGTCACTAAATTTTTATTTTGTAATAATACATCGACTTTTAACATATATATAACTAGTGATATGTCACTAACTTGCTGAATGGTAACGGAAAATAGCTACTTTGGATACAGAATAATTGGCCACTAAATTTCCTGATTGCAATAGAACACCTAATAAATTAACCAACTAATGATATGCCACCAACTTGATGATGAATATAATTTATTTCATTACAAATGATCTCAAACATTTCAAGAGCCTAGATTTTTAGCCTAGTAATTATCTTTAGACTGAATGTATACATTGTTGCTTTTTAATGAATTTTAATAATAAGCATCTGGTTTGATACAATAACCATTTGCTTATACAAGAATGATTACTTTTGATATTTTCTTTTGAAAATCACCTCCTCTTAAAAGAAACAGAACAATGTTCAACTTGTTCAACTTGATCAGCCTTCTTTATTTAAAGTTCGCTATAAATCATTTGCCTCAATTCTTACTTTAGTGTGATTTTAAGGTTACACACATGTTAATATACATTTGCATGTATGTATAATTAAATTATAATTACTTTATTACAAATTATGTCAACCATAATTATTAGAGAATTGTATTTTATAGAGTAATGAAATGTGAAATCTAAAACCGTTGTGTTTTCATCATTTCTGATTAATTATCAATTCATTATTAGCAGTTCAATAAATTAACTTTATTTTACTTATAAATGATTATTTTTATGATGAAAATATTTAATGGAAAGGATAACATAGAATATAATTCTATTCTTATAAATTAAAGATCTGAATTATGTTATTCTAAATTTCTTTAAGGAATTTGTTGTATCACTCGTTTTCTAATGACATTTTTATCAAAACTGGATTGCCAGTAAACTGATAATATTGTTTGCTGTATTTTATTTGTTCATTACTTACAGTAGATATTCTTCTGTCCACACTTCGCAGAGTGGGAGCCTTCCAGGTGCTCAACATTAGTCTTGGCTTTCAGACGTTATGATCACAGCGTGCTTTTCTTAATACAGTTTGATCACTGAATTCCTTTAGGCCTCTTTTCTTAATTAGTAAGCCGATGAAAGTATCTAGTTGATCAGAAGTGTACGGTTGAACAGATATACAAAGAAAATCGAAACACTGTGGGTATTATTCTATCCTGTAGATTTGTCTTTATACAATCTGGAGGTAACCAAATTACTCCTGAATATGACTAAATACATCCTGAAAGGTACTTAATCGTATCCGGAAAAGTTACTTGGGTTCTTTTGTAGATCATCGATTATCAAAGTTTTTCCGACCATCGGAAAAACTCCCCCTTATAAACAATTTCCTACTTCATTTTCTTAAAATCACTCCAAACTTTTGAGAAATTTTCACAAAATGCCCAAAAGAAATAAATGTCATTTAATGAAATAAATTTATCAGAGAAAAACTCATGTAAGTATATAATATAGAAAGTTAGTAATTTATCATTTAATAGCAGCTAAAGAGTAAAACTAGTATATCTAGAGGACCTTGTATTATTAGTTTAAAAAGTAATTAATAAAATTACTACAACAACGATTACTATTACTATTTTAATTTTGAAAAACGGTTAGTGTCAATAATCACGAAACCTGATTAAAATGGGGGATGTTCTGAAAATATAATTATTTTTTCCTTGCTTAAAATATGTTACTCGTATCTCCACTATACTCTACTACAGCGAAGTGGTTGTCGGGCACTTTGGAATGTTAATTGAATAATTCACTGTGTTATTGTACCATTATTTTATCTTTTAAAACAAACTTTTTTCAACAAAGTAGTGAATAACTCACAGAATACCTGCTGTAGACGGTTTGGTAAATTCTATAGAAATATTTCTTATAGGCCTTAAAAATCTCTAACTGCATCCAAAGCTACTGTCATTTCGGGTTTGTTTGTTTGTTTAGGCATCACAAACAAACTGACAAGCGACGTGTCGATGACCTATTTAAACCACTGACAGACGTTTGAGAAAGAGGCAGACCGGAAATGACATAGACACCAAAAATTGAAAAACGAATGGAATATAATTCTTAATAGTATATAAGAAAGAACTATTTACCCATGCAATAGCTTATTTGACAAGTTATTGAATATCAATAATCAATAAAAAAACATATCAATAATCCTCTGAAACTCTCAGTCTATAAAATTGGCATAAAAGCCTTAAACCAATGGAATGAGGCAGAAAGTTGACTAATATTCGATTGAAAATCAACATATTATTCGTTATTTCTTTAATATCCGCACTCGGTAGTATTGAACATTGTCAGCTCTACAGAGTCAATTTGTGTAAATTACAAAACATACATCTTTTCTCATTTCGTGATCAACAGGAGATTTAATAACAGCGTTATGACACTATTCCATATTTTTTAAAGAACTGTTTTGGGAGTACCTTATATTGAGTAACTTAGGTAACTTTTTTGAAATGATTTCTTTGATGGTGATTTACATTAATTCCAAACAAAATATACGTCTTGTGTGAATCAGATATTTAAGCTATTATTAAAATAAATGCTAATATATTACATATAAAATAAGTCACGTTAAGAACTGAACTGTTTAATTAAAAACTTATCAGTTAGTTGTTCCAAATATAACATGATGCTTAGTATTTTTAGAATCAAATTTTAATATTAAATATACCATTTTTGTTTAACATTTACTAGGTAAATCACTCAAGGTAAACTTGACATGGATAATAATAATAATCATTAATATAGCATATTGAACATGATTTTCTCTTCTTGACTATTCATAAGCTATAAGTGAGAGAGGCATAAATATGTGTCGAAACGTTTGTGAAAGAAGTAGTTTAAATCCTAAGACTTAAACACTGAAAAATATTATACCTTAACTTATTTAAGTTCAATGGAATTAGAGTTACAGTAAATCAGCTTGAGCAAAAAAATTTACAAGTGGGATAAGTTATTCCATAGATAATAGTTTTATGAAGAGCCAAAAATGGCCGAGCACGCAAACACGAATCTAACGTTATGCCTCTCACACTATATAGCCAAAACTGTAAACATATGATCGTGACAAGTATACTAAAAAAACAACAAAAATTTTGAAACGGTGTTCAGAGCACGCGAAATTCAAAAAGTGCCCTTACTTTTCGATCAAACCTCGTATATGTCGAGGGAATAGCTCTCTTCTTGGAGGGGGAGTTATTGTTCAGTTTGTTAAAGTGGTAGTGAAGATCTTGGAAAAGCATCTTATATCTCTTGGACGCAGAAGAAATATATAAGACCTTCATCTTTGACCCTTCCTGACGTCTTTATCTATCTTTGCTTATTGGTGATTTAAACTTTTTTCCGAATATACCTGTAGTTAGTTAGAATAAAATGCGTTTGAACCCTTGACCCCTATACAGTTCCTCACTTGTATTTTGAAATTTACAAATAAATAAATAAAGGTAGAATTTTATTTACATATTTTATAATATAAACAACTTTTAAGTGAACGAATTAAAGCTTTCATTGTATTGTGGAACGTCCACTGCTTTTGCTTGCTTTTATGAGTCTAAAAAAAAAAACAAAAGAAAAATTAAAATCATTGTGTTTATATACAAATCACAATGGAAAATAACACCAATAACAAATTTATTCATTAACATTAAAAAAAAATGATTACTTGAAATATTTTTTTAAACAGGAAAGGGTTGGGAACGTCACTCGAAAAAATAGCATTTCGACAACTTTAAAACTTGAAGATGGGGGAAACTCAACTCTTAGGATAGCCATTTAGACACAGGTAGATATTTCTGGAATTAAGTAACCCTTTAGATTCAATAACGAATAGAAACAAAGTGTATTGTAAATGTGACAAAAACAATTTGCCCAAGTCGTAATAGTGTTTTGCTAGATTAACCTTTTTTTTTATTTGTAACTATTTAGGAAATCCAGAGCACGTGACTGTCAGCTGTACAAATCATTCGCTTAACAAAAATAAAAAAGATTTACTTATTCACCTTAGTATAATCGTAGAATAATTTTATTTACCTAGTTTAAACATATAATTAATTATTTTGAGTGAACTAAATATACATATTTTATCATTTTTATTTAATATGGAGTTCCTTATTTTATAGTTTGTATAATGTTGTACAGACATAATATTACCATCACAACTATAAACTTCCAAATGTGTAGGTTGACTATTATCCTCTACCTTCTGTATATATTACAATATTCAAATTACCATAATAGAAAATTATACACTAATTTTTTATTGCCCAGTAACGTTGAAAATTAATCGAAGAAAGCAAACAATCATTTCATTAAAAATATGTAGCAATGGAAGTTGGATTGCATGTACTTATTTAGTTTAACTAAAGTTATGGAAAAATAAGGAAAATAATATGTCATCTATACAAATCTTATCAGGTTTTATTAAACACTTGATATGATATCATTTGTTATCATTTGTGCTTATTAAGGAACATTATATAAGTAACCAAATTTCACGTTTTAAATAACAAATTAAAATAAAAATTTAGGCAGTTAAATATTTAGAAATCAAAATTAAAATGTTCCGATTTTTCAGAGTCACACCATTATTGCTTTGATAAGGATCAGTTACATCGTTTGAAGATTTTAATTCCATTTCTGAATCTTACTGTGGTCTCTCTTTCTCTTTATTTTAGTGTATTTCGGCAGCAAATCCTCTTTTAAGTATATTGTCTTGAAATTAAAGCAGATTCTGTATTCAAGTCTTTTTTACTTATTGTTACGTGCTTTGCTGAATGTCTTTTGCTAGCTTGCTTTGGCAATCACAGAGGAAGATCCTGAGGAAAATAGAAGTGATAAGTAAAAAAGCAGTATATATATATATATTGATAAAAGTATCGACCGTGGAATAGAAACAAGACTAAAGTTTATTGGAACTCGGTCAGTTCTTCAGGTTCAAAATTAATATCTCATTTCCAACGTTTCGGTTTTTATTTAAAACCTTTTTCATAGGCAGAAGTATAAATTTTAAAACAGAAAACTAAGTATTACAGTACAAATTATTTTACAAAGAAAAATAGTCTGTGGATTACAACAACGACCGTAGTTTGATTGAAAACGTGACACTGAACTGTTCAGACAGTTTAGACAGTTCAGTGTTACGTGTTCATTCAAACTACAATTGTTATTGTAATCCATAGATAATTTTTCTTTGTAAAATAATTTATAATGTAATACTTAGTTTTCTGTTTCAAAATTTATACTTTTGCCTACAAAAAAGGTTTTAAATAATAACCGAAACGTTGGCAATGAGAGTTTAATTTGAACCTGAAGAACTGACCGAGTCCCGATATACTTTAGTTCTGTATATATATATGAAATAACGAAAATGCCTATCACTTGTTTTCATCAGAACAAATGTTCGTCCTACATTTTTTAAAAATTGATTCACAATGCCTTATTCATAAAAAGTTCAATCGTAATACAACGATACAAATGATGATAAATGTTTGATATTAACTGTAAAAAGTCTTATTGCAGGACCCACTTACTTTTTTTTTTTTGTTATGAAAAGAAGTGAATAATGAATGAGATACACTGTGTCACAGCGGAGGGATACTAAAATTATGGGACACGCAGATCGACCTGCTCGTCACAATTGTTGTCGCAGCACTACAACAGTGCATACTTTCTGAAAACCCTCGTACCATCGTCATAAAAGTGAACAGCTGCAGAAAAGAGATAACACATCGCAGCTCTTAATGTTTTTATATAACATACCAGCTTCAAAATGTTTCCATTGTAAGATTAAACCCCTCTTCTTCTTGCTTTTGAAAAAGTTCAAAAAAACCAGAAGGAGTTCAAAATGAAGGAGATAAAGCAGTACTAATTATAATTACAGTATTTTAATATTTTGTCAAGAAACTTCTTTTCTAAAATAACAGTATCTATAAAAGAACAGTTTAATCAATTTAAAATAGATTCAACTAATTAAAAACTAGTTTAACATTAAAATCTTGTATTTTTTTTTTATAGAAATGATTTAAGCATCTTCCGGATAATAAGTTAAAAAAAAAATAATAAATTATTTAAAGATATGAATAAAAAGGTAATAAGTTTTGAAATTAGGATGAGAATACGAAATCAGATAAATTAGAAATTTAGGGAGACTTGATTAAAACCAGTTGAAACTACTTGGATTTAAATCAAGTCTGCAGCGTCTCTTTCATTTTTTAAGGGTTGTGAAAAATTAAATTTTGAATGTAGATTTGAAAACAACGTTGAATTATTGAAACTAGTGAGTCTTGCTTGAAACGAAGTCTTGATTAACCCTTTACTCAATGAAGTTATTTTTCCAATGTATTTTTTTAAAAAAAAAAAAAACTATTACAAACGTTTATATAAATTGACATTTTTAACTGTATCTAAATATGGTTTTGTTATTTCAATCTGAAATTGGTTTTATATTAAAGAGATGAAAATATACATTCATGATGCCGCGTCTGTTTGTAATTTGTAAAACACTGAGGTTATTTTAGAGCGGATCGGGAGCAACATTGCAATGCGGAACTAGTGGAGTTATATCTCCTTATCACATTATATTCATTTGAAAAGCAAGATAAGAAACTGAATCAAAATAATACAACTCAGTTAAGCTTATGCCCATAATTAATCAACAATGTTCTTTAAATCAATCATTTATTCCTCAAGTAATGATTGCATTAATTGTGTTGTAACCAAAATTCACAAATACTAAACAGACTATCGAAGTATTTTCCTTTTATTATCCATGTTTAGACAGGCAATATAGAGAGCTTGAAATTAATAAATTTAATTTATTAAGTTAATTTTGATAAATTTAATTTTAGAGAGTTAAAATTTATAAAAAAAATTGCTCTTAACTCGTTATATGCGTTGTGCATTTCATTGATAGTTCTGAACCGTTAAATGCATTCCAATATTCACTTTTTCTCTGCAAGTTAATTTTTATAACATGAGTTTTTCTACTACTCCTTGCTTGAACATATGAACAATTCAACATGGCATACAAATTCCAGATTAAAAATATATTCATTTTTTGATTATGTTTTTTTCACTTATTAAAGAATAGTATAATTAATACCTGATATAGTTTACAGTCGTGACCGACAGATTTACGACACCTTAGATGAGGTGTCTAATAAATCTAATATCAATCTTTGCGTTATAAACCTAGGTTCAAATAAAATTTGATATCTTTGGCTCCCTTGGAAAGCATGCTAACCTACATGCGAACGAATCAACGTACAACGTTAGCTCCAACCACTTACCATGTTAGGTAATCATTAAATGTTAATAACTTTATTATCATCAGAGGATTTAACATCATGTGTACAAACCTTCAGTCTAGAAAGAAAAACTAAAACAATAAGTGCCTACAGTTCAATTTACTTTTTAATTGTTTATATTGCATTTCACTATTAACAACAATACTTACTACATACTGACTTGTTTAAAATAACATTTCTAGTCATAAACATTACTTTTACTACTTCAAAAAAAATTATGTAGTGAACTTCGGAAAACTAAATTGAAAACTAAAAACAATACTATCGGAATTTATTTAAACAACTCTGATTGAGTTGTCTACCACATTATTGAAACGACTCATATAGATCATCTATAAAAATAAATGAATATAACATTTTTCTCTCTTCATTTTGAGTGATGTTATTATTATTATTTTTATTATTTGAGGGTGACCGTAGCACTGCGTCATAAAGACTATTGTACTTCCCCCTCTTCTATGCTAATGTACCCCAGCAGTTAGCTTCAACGCTTCCAAAAAGCTCCGCCACTTGCTGGTTCCAGCGGTAAAAGTTTTTCTATAGTTTTGTTGAGTGTCCCAAAGCACCTACCTCTGTGTAGCAAAGTTGCCTTACAGTCAGCCAGTAAGTGCAATGGTGTTTCTTCCTCTTCTTTGCAGAATCTGCACAAACCATCATTGATAATGTCCATTCAGGCTCCCTAAGTTTCAGGAAAAAGTAACTTCCTTTCTCCTTCGGTATAGTCTTCTTCAGGTCCATAGGTGAACTTGTGGGAGCTTGGCTCCCTCTAGTTAGCGCTTTTGGACCCTCTGCGCTTCCGAAGGATTATCTCCGGACTTCCCTCTCCTTAATATCATACAGTGGAAAATCCCTGTATCTCTACCGGTGGTACTTTGTCCGCTCCAGCAGAGCCCCGCATATCGGAGTAAGGCTATTTACTCAAGGGGGTCGCCTGGTACCCTTGAGGCTCCGTTCATAATACAGTAATCCCTCTATCATCCATCCTTCGGCACGGATCACATAACACCTTAGATTGGGGCTGAGATAAAAGGAGGGGATTTGGGGGTTAGGAAGGTTGTGAATCAAAGGTGGTCAGGCCCAGCTCCTGATCACCTTCTCCTCCTCTTTTGTTTGTCCCTGCATATAGCAGGTTAACAGGGTAGCCTGATGAAGGCCGAAAGTCGGAGTTGAGTGTTAGAGGCTATTAGAGGCGCTTAATCACTCCATTACTACCCCTTAGTTCTGTTGCTCCCATCGTACATTGATAAGTACATCTCTTCATTTTGATATATACTTAATCTTCTGCCAGTTTTTCTACTTTTAACTAAAATCACGTTTTCCCCCAAATTTATGTTTTTCTTTGACAAAAAAATTTAAGATTCGTATTTAACACATAATAATATCGTAATTTTTTATATTATTATCACATTTACTTATTGGAATCCATTTTTTTTCTTATAATTATTGTTTTAAGTATTGCTTCATGGAGGTTGTAATAGTGTTGTTAACAAAGAATGGTTATTTCTTTGACCTTATTAAATGATAAGTTTTGTTATTAGTTTTAAATGAGGTAATTTCAAAGTTGAGCTTGACGTAGGTGATTATGAAGATTGTATCTTGAGTATAGTCACATATATTATACAGCTCAAAATTAATTAGGTATTTGAGGAAACCAAGTCTTGTTTGTATATCCCACTTTATTAAAAGAACAAAATCAAAATTTATAATCTGAAAGGAAAATCAGTCAGTAAATAATGGATCACCTTTAACTAAAAACGGATAAAAGAAAAAACTTCATGCATTTTCATGCTTATAACAACACTTTCTATGTGCTCTATATCGATTCTCAATGTAAAACATTAGAATTTTTCTTTAATTTTCTTATTTATTGTAACAATAGTAAATATTTGGAGCAATTTTACGTCAATTTCTAACCATCTAAGCTGTATTGGTCGACATTCGTAACTGATAAGTACATGTTGAATTAGATCATCATCATACCTGAGTTTGTCTAACAAATAGCTCACTTGTCACTGCCTCATAATGTTTAATATGAAATAATCAGTTTTAAAAAAAATTTAAATAATTATAATTTTTTCTTATCAAAGTTAACTTACTAAATCTTTCATTTTGTTATAAAAACGGTAATTTCTTATCTTTTTAATTAAAACTTGCTCAATTATTTTTTTTTTAAATTATTATTTTTTTTCTTGTTATTGTCGATAAGCAATAAGATAACATTTTCAGTTAAGCCAGCTAGTTTGATGAGATTAAATAAAAAGAGGAAAGTGCAGAAAGAGGAATGCTGCTAAGCTGGTAAGGGGTGGAGAGTAAGGTCCAGTAATGTCCGCACCTAAATGGATTATACTTGGGAGTCCCCAGCGGCTCCCTCATTCATCTTAACAAAAAAAAAACCACATGCACCTAATTCTATTTTCTTACACTCTTAAATATCATTCCTTTCTGTTTCTATTATTAATTTTAAATAGAATATTATTTCAGAAATCTTATATTATATTTTAAAAAAAAAAATGATTTATTATTATTGGTATATTGTAAAAACACTATATTTATTACAGTTCTTTTTATTAGTGTATAATATTGTCCAGTGACACACGATGACCTACGCATTCCAACGGTCATGGTGCGACTGGCAGGTTTCCGAGAGACCTCCGACTTTCAGTGAAATTGAATGTTTTTAGCATACATACTATTGGCGTCCTCAGTATGAATGAATGAATGAATATAACTTTATTGACAAGAGTACATACTACATGGAACTACGATCGAAACCGGTTGTGCCTAGGCATACACCTTGGTGCACCCGATTCGATCTCACCGCCCTGCAATAGCTGGTATGGTGAAATTACAATAAAAAAAGGAAATGTAATATTAGAAGCGAATTAATAGTGGGCCATACAATAACCATACCTTTTTGTGAGGTACCATTACTATGAAATCATGATGGAAAAATTATAAACTTTTCATAAAAAAAAAATTAAAAATGGATATACATTCCATACCCCAGATCTACGGTAAGTATTAGTAAAATTTGGTATTTTGGAGATTTAATTAATTAAGGTAAGTATAATTTAAAGATTACTACTTTTTGAGGTGAACTGAATCTATTTTTGATTTTCTTTATGATTATGAACACGTGTGTGTGTGTGTGTGTGTGTGTGTGTGTGTGTGTGTGTGTGTGTGCGTGTGTGTATGTTTTACATGAAAACAAACACACGAACAATAAATGTTTAAAAGTTTACTTTTTACATTTAGATCGCACCAATGTGATCGTAAATATTTGAATGAACAGATCTTGTAAATATTTACCCTTAAAATACGTAAGATTATATATATTACATGTTATACAATGAAGTTAAAATAATGAAACTAAGGATTTTTGTTGTGTTATTTGTCTTTGTCTTGGCAATGCAATCTGCTCGTTCGTTTTCCTCAATTATAACATAGGCTTTCGTCCAAGAAAGTGCGATGTTCCCATTTTTCAGATTTCTGAAGAATTCTGAGATCATACCTAATATTTTTAAATAAACAGTAATGATTTCTACAGTCTGGTAGTACTTTTATGCTTACTTTGCTATCTGTTAGTATACGTTTATTGAATAATAATTATTATAATTATTATCAATAATAATATATATAATAATTCTAATGGTTGCCTGGTCGGTTACTTGTCGTTACGTCTACAAAGTGCTTAGTCTCCCTTTCTCTTTTCTCCTGAAGGCGGATTGCCCAAAAATCTGAGTTTGTATGTTTCTTTATTCAGTGTGTTACTCTTCTTGAATTTTGAACTCAATATATATATATATATATATATATATATATATATTGAGTCGTTATCAGCCTTTGGAGCGATTCACTTCTTTTCCTGAAGACGAGGACATCGAAATATAGTAGTGAGTTCAGTGGTTTCCTTTCTATGTGTTCTTTTTTAAATTCTAGTTTATATATATATATATAATGTGACCATTATCAGAATAACTGGTCACACCAATGCCTTCTGTATGGTGTATTGCATTTCTACCTGATTTCTTGAAAAATCATGACCTAATCAGTTGCCTCTCTCTTCAGTAATAGTATCTAGTTGGTGAACCACAAATGTGTTTCTCCAACTTAAGTGATACACAAAATCCTGAAGAGCTCTAATAAATATTACCTGAGTCAGTTCGTCATCATATTTAAGAAAATAAATAATATATATATATATATATATATTATATTGCTACGAAATAAATTTTGTATTCATATTTCTCAGTGATGTGAAAGTATACTTCATTTTTGATAAATGAGATGCTTCAGTGGTTTAATAATGCATTTACGTAAGGATTAAGAACTTAATAATTGATGATGTGCTTAATTTTTTTCTTAAATCTTAAATTTTTATTTCCATTTCTTTCCTCATTTATTATTTATATATTTTAAACAAAAATGACAATCAAAATATATGGTTGGTTTAAATTTTACCAATTCTGAATAAACTGTGAAGTTGCAAATAGTCTGACAATTTTAGTATTTGAATTCATGAATATATTAACTCTTAACGTTTGGAAAATTTATTAATACATTCAATATTTTTAGTTAAAATAACAGAATATTTAAATTGAATTTATTAGAACAGTAGAATTATTTTTGCGTTGATTTGCCAATGCCTATTCTTGATTTTTCAGACATTGGACGTTGAAACGATGTGGTAAGTAAAATATTGTGATTAGCAAACTACATAGGTTACTGATATATTTGATCATTGATGTTATGTAACACTGGGCGTAGTTAGAGCTAACATAGGTTTTCAACTTACTTCATAAGCCATGTCAGTGACGTGGCATACATTATTTAATGATAAAATAAGATATAATGTACAATTTAATAAACTAACAAATTTCTTTTACAACATTTTAAAACATTTTCTTTTCAAACATTTTATTTTCATATTTAATTATTTTTAATTGCTTTCTTGTGTAAATATATATATATATATATTTTTTTTGAGGTCTGAGGACTGATAAAGTCAACCCCTCTAATGCTGATTCCTCCAGGGAATATTACATCTATCATAGAATCTACAATGAGAGTCCTAAATTTAGCCTAACTCAAGTGTATTTAGAGGAGGGATCTTTAACGAGTACCTGACATCGTACAGACTCGGGACTGACGGTTTATCATCCTCTCCAAGGGACGACGTGCTCAGATTTATTCACCTCCAGCGTGAATAAATTGAGGACCAGAGTGGGTATCGAACTCCGGACCTATTATTTTAGAGGCAAGCACTTTGCCACTGAGCTAACCTGACCTTTTCTTTGTAAAACATACGAAGACGGAAAAAAAATAGTAAAATTCAATAATGATAAATTTTTTAAATGATCTTTTCAGTAAAACTAATCTTAGCAGATAAGGTCTAAATTTGTTTGCTCCAAGGGACTTATATTATTTTAATTCACCATGCGTGCGCGTGTGTGTATGTACATACTAAATTTATATATTCAAATATATACATGCATTTGTGTGTAACCGCAATATGAAAATGGGAAAATAAGACTAAGATAATTCAACCGTAACAAGCTGTCTTCGTCAGAGTCAAAAACCCAACTGAAACACTAGATGCAGAAAACATCTGGTGGGGGGTTGAGAAAAGTGGGAGGGAATAGTGGTATTTTAAAACGGTGAAAGCGCAGGAAAGGACTAATGTCCAGAAAGAGATGTTTGGGGAAACAAAGGAGTACAGTAAGAAAGAGTAAAGACAGCTAGCGGATAGTTTTTTACTCTTTCTTACTGTACTCATACTGTGGTAAAACGATAATACAAAAGAAGTTCCTTTTATTCAAACTACGCGTTTCAAACACTTCATGTATATTATCATGTAAACTGTAGAGGACAGACAACTATTGAACTGGAACTGGAGACATTGGAAGTTTACCTGATGATGAACAGGAAGTGTTTGAAACGCGTAGTCTGTATAAAAAATTTTTTTTTGTGGAGACTTTGTATGTTCTTTTTACCCCAGTATGAACACTTATTTCATTTTCCAGGCAATATGTATGCAAATAATTGGTCTTTCGTTGATGTAATACCAGTGATAAACTAATGTAGATTTCGGGTTAAGGCCTCATATTTTAACGATGAATCTGTTCAGTCAAACATTGCTTTTTTGGCTTTACCCCATGTATCAGTCCCATGGCTTTTCTAGCTAGCCTTTCATCTAAAGAACCTCCCAACTTTATTGCATTCCTCTGACAGTTCTAGTTTAGTAGTCTTAATGAAGAGGTCTTTGAGACAGCTTTACTTTCTTCTTGAGAAAGATATAATGATCCTATTAACTAGATTTATATCCAGACATTATATCTTCAGTCATCTATCAAAACATATGAAACACAAGCTGTATAAACCGAAATTAAGTAGCATAAAAGCATTTTCTTTTTATAATAAAAAGAACATGTGCGTATCCTTATATGTCATAACCTGTATTATTTAGAATATCCAGTAAGTCATCCACCACTAATAACCACAAGAGCGACAATAGAACACATGCCTTAAACAACTATTAGTGGTCACAATTTCAATTGCGGTAGAATTAATACGCTGTGGCAACTATTATTCTTGAGTTAAATGGTTGAATACCATTTAATAGTACTGGATAAATATATCTATGCATTAGTATTGATTCAATAGATTCAACGACGTGTTATCAAGAACCAATTGGAGTGACTCCATTAAGCATTAATTTTTTTCCATTTTGTTCATATAAATGTTGAGGCTAATTCTTTTGATGTTTACTTTTAACAGGTATATTGTCTCTTATGAATACGCTTATAACCAAAACTTCTTATGTTCCTACATACAAAAAGTAATAGTCGTCATTAGTAGTGAAATAATATTCTAATAGTTAAAGTTCATGAAATGTTTGTTTTAAGGTAATATATAATACAAAATTTAAATTCCCAGAATCACTGAAAAAATAGCTTCAGACTATAGCTTCTTTATTGTAAAGAACAAAAAATTTTAACCGAAGCACAATTAAGTCCTTAATTGCATCAAGATCTATACATCTGGTATCAAGATTTCTTAAAAGGTGCATCATGCAGAGTGATTTCAACACTTTCATATGAAAGTCATCCATGAGCAGAAAAAATAATAAAAATACGCTTTCACGATTTTAATATTTACATTATTTGCATACCATATTAACCTTTGAAAATAACTTCAAATTTATATATTGATCATATAAATAACAACTCTGTTTGGCAGGGATTCATTAAAAAAAGTCTATGTCACTGTAATCAAATCCAACAAGTACAACAGGTTAGTAGTTGATCCAAGTTGAGTTTTCAGGTTTTCTAGCTATATTGCCTTTTGCTGTAAACACAATATCTTGATATTATTTTGTAGTTTTCTAATAGTAAGTTAATTTTTTTGGACAACATTTCATTATCCTAGATAGCCTTTTATGGTAAAAACAATTTTCAGAAATCATAAAATGAACCATAACGCCTATTTCCCGTATCTAATTTCAAGAAGAAAAGCATTCGGCTCATCCTCTCAAAAGGCGATATTTTTTTTTTTTGGTGTAATTTTATTTTAATCCATTAAACTGTATGGCCTTTAGCGTGCCTACAAACTTTTAGATAAGTACCCACCCATCTGTGCATATGCACAGATAAATACCTACCCAGGTGATGGAATCACATCGCAAAGAGTAGACCACCTTCTGTCAGACACTGCTCCATTAGTAACGCTTGAAATTAAGAAGGTAGGATGACTCTCAGCTAAACGAAAGCTGTTCAGAAGCAAAATATGGACAAGCATATGACTTTATAAGAAAGGTATTTAAGAAGGTAATGGGGTCTTAAACGAATAAGTGTTTTCTATTTCACGAAATAGAACATTTAGTACTTCTGTCGAAAATGTTAAAAATAATCTATTTTAAAAACACATATATACACATATACAACATCAAAAATGGTTAATAATGGACTTAGGACCTTAAAACATGTAAATCTGTTATATTTCAAAATCCGTTTTTTTTTTTAAGATCAATGTACTTAACTTATAGTGAAATAAAGGATAATAGAAACTGTGTTTTTCTGCGTGTGTACGAGTATATGTGTGGTATGAGTATAGAGTATGGGTGTGCGTTCTTTTTACAAATCCGTTCTGGTTAAATATGTGCCATTCAGTATATGCGTAACATATTCATTTATTATAAACATATTGTCATATACTACAATGTATTTAATAATAGGAAAAATTTAATTTAATAATTTATATTAATCAACAAGTGATTTACTGTTTAACAAAATAAAGTAAACACATGTTTAGAGGCTAAAACAAGAGAAATGCTGTTCGCAGGACCACTAACAGGTGAACAGTAAAGTGTTTGTATTCAAGAAAACCCTCATCATCTAGACTACTTAGAGCAGTGCTTCTCAAACGGTGCGCCCGGGCGTATTGGTGCGCCCTGGCATATTGGTGCGCCCGGGCGTATTGGTGCGCCCCAGGATAATGGAAGATTAAGTTTATATAACATTTATATTTTAGGTTTTTGCATCATTTTAATTTATTTGAGAAAACACCAAGTATGTGGTTTTCAAGTCTGAGTCAAGTCTCGGCCACTTCATATTTTGAACTGGAAGGTAAATTTCTTTAATCTTTAAGCATCAATGGATAATATTCCTCTTTGCCTTTACTCGGGGGATTTAAATCATTTTTACTAGCCCTCCCTCCCTCTCACTCTCTCTGTCTATCTCTCTCTCTTTCTTTCTTTTTCTTAAAAAAAAACTATACATTTTAATTTCCAATCAATTTCCTGTTATCAAATCTCAGGATTAAATTTTCTATATTAAAATCAGTGATGCGCCCCAAAGTTTTGGTTTGGTTTGATAGGTGCGCCCTGAAGTAAAAAAGTTTAAGAAACACTGACTTAGACAGTACAATAGTTAACTTAATGAAAATACTTTACCGTACAAATTTGAATTAGGAGCTTTCAAATTACAATTCCAATTTTAATGTTTGAAGTTGAATTAAAATAATCCGATTGTCGTAGTAGGATGGGTTTGGGATGGACTAGATAAGAAATGTTTACTATCGGTTTGTTCTGTTATCATCTGTGGAACTGAAAATTTCAACTGCTGACAACTTCAAAAACATCAAACATCATAATGAAAACTTGAGCATCAATGGATTATATATGAGTTTATAATTATGAAAAAAGACTGAATAATAAAATAAGTTGTGTACTAAAATTACCACCATAGGAATAAAGTCATTTATTTCATAAAAAATTGAATGAAAGTAAAATAAATTTTACTAACAGATTATGATTTTATTTTGTCTTCTTGGGATAAAGCTCTCTTTGTACAAAGTTTATACATACAAAGAACCTTTTCATAAACGCAGTGTTCCTCTTGAGGTAACAACAACTTCTGTGACGGATGAAAGAAAAATAAACTGTGTTCAGGTCTTTGTTGAATCTTCCTTCAGCCATCTTGACTGTTAAGGCAAACAGATGAAAACTACTTGGTCCAAGGGAATTTTTACATAAAAATTTTATTATTTCAATAAACATGAAAAACTATCGAATACTCACTGATTTTACAATATTTTTATCAAATAAAAATTATAATTAAACAAAATTATAATTTGAAAAAAAAAATTAGTTTTATAAAACTAAGGAGTCAAAACTTAAACAACTAAAACTTAATATTTCTCCTCTAACTAGTAAAATATTATTTAAAACATGTTTTCAATAGAAAGAAGATAAAATAAAAACTGACCCCTCGCGGGTTAAGACGTCAGTCCCTTTAGAATAAGAAGTACTTTTTGATTTTTCCCATTAGTCATATATACGATTATAAAGCATTTTTATTTTGTTTTTATAAATACTCATTATTAATTTACATCCTTTTTTACTAATTTGGTTTCTCTTTTATATATTACCCTTTTTGTATTTTTTGGACAGAATATAAAAAGATTTATAAACACGTGAAATAACAATCAATGATCAAACACAATATGAAATGGGAAAACAAGACTAATATCTTTCAACAGTAGCAAGCGGTCTTCTTCAGAGTCAATATAATGGGGATTTTATGTATAAGGGGGAATATAAGAATAAGAGGGAATTTATGTATTATTATTACCTAAATAGCAACAAATTTTAGTATTTTTTTTAAACCCATAATGCATAGTGCTTCCGAAAATAGAATCGGGTATTTGCGAAAATTTTCGGGTATAGACACCGTATTAGATATGGTGTCCTAATATCTAATTAAAAATAAGGTTTTACTTAAACCGTAAAAATGTAATTTGGGTTTTATAGTTTTATAATAAATTTTCTAGTTCCTTATTGGTGCTTTGATTGTGTTTTTTTTATTTGAGTAGTTAGTTTTATATTTTACCTTTATGAAATGCATGTGTATATGCACGTCATAATAGTGTAGTTAGTTTGCTCGAATATTGAAACTTTTATATTCTTAGTAGTATTATTACCTTGCAAGACATTATGTTTGGATATTAATGAATTTATATTTGTTTATAAAACAATGTAAATTTTATAAAATAATAATGATTGAAGTTGATTTTTCAGGTACAAAAACAGGTGTTAGTACTCCACCTAAAGAGAAACCCAAAGGGGAAGAGGAATCAAGTTCAGATGAAGAAACAAGCTCAGAAGAATCAGAAAGTGAAGAGGACCAGAGGAAATCAGGAGTGGGAAACACTCAGGAAGTCGAGAATACCCAGATTCATGCTCGGCCGCAGAGCAGGGAGGCTGGAAGGAAGCCCAAGGAGGAACCTCCTCCGCAGAGGTACTTCCACCTTTACCTTTCTACATTTTTTAAAATAGATTTTCTTTCTAAATCTATATCAAATCATACCAATATTTTATCTATTTATTTTCTAGTAAAGTTTTTTTTTTTTTTTTTTGAGGGTGACTATAGCACTGAGTCTTAAAAACTATTCTACTTCCCCTCTCGTATATTAAAGTATCCCAGCAGTTAGCTTCAATGCCTCCAAGAAGTTCAGTACTTTTTTTGGTTCCAACGGTAAAAATATTTCTATAGTTTCTTTGAGTGTCCTGAAGCACCTACCTACCTCTGTGCAGCAAAGTTGCCTTACAGTCAGTCAGCAGGTGCAACGGTGTTTCTTCCTCTTCTTTACAGAATCTGTATAAACCATCATTGATAATGCCCATTCAGGCTCCCTACGTTTCGGGAGAAAGTAACTTCCCTTCTCCTTATTAGGGATGGTCTTCTTCAGGTCCTTAGGTGCACTTGTGGGATGTTCGCTCTTGGAGCCTACTAGCCTACTACTAGCGCTCTTGGAACCTCTGCGCTTCCGGAGGATGGTCTCCGAACTTCCTTCTCCTTAGTATCATACTGGGGCAAATCCCTGTATCTCTATCGGAGGTATTTTGTCCGCTCCGGCAGACCACCGCATACCGGAGTAAGGCTATTTACTCAAGGGGGTCGCCTGGTACCCTTGAGGCTCCGTTCATAATACAGTAATCCCTCTATCATCCATCCTTCGGCACAAATCGCATAACACCTTAAATTGGGATTGGAATAAAAGGAGGGGATTTGGGAATTAGGAAGGTTGTGAATCAAAGGTGGTCAGGCCCAGCCCCTGATCACCTTCTCCTCATCTTTCGTTTGTCCCCGCATATATCAGGTTAACAGGGTAGCCTCGTGATGGCCGAAAGTCGGAGTTGAGTGTTAGAGGCTATTAGAGGCGCTTAATCACTCCATTACTACCCCTAGAAAAGATTTAGTACTGACTTATATGTCCGTTTGTGATTAAAACAGAATAAGTATTTTCAAAAACTTCCAAACAAAATCAAATATAAGTTAATTTGTTCATTATTTTTACGGTAGTGGTCTTTGGTGCCAATATGATAATCTTTTCATAAATGAGGAGATATTTCAGGGAAATAAAAAACGCAGGCGAACAATTTCTTTGTTCACTTAACAAAAGAATATTGTTAAGCGAACACACAATGTCCCCTTATTTCGTTTTAACTTATCATACAACATACTTTTAACACTGTTCGTTTTGACAGTTCTGACATCACACCGTTCTTTTTCGGTCTCTTTAGACCTAACAATTAATTTAATCTTCTAATATTTATTGTACATGTCTGATCACTTGTATAAAGTAAGTCAGTTTTCTTTAAACTTCGTTTATATGGAGGTTGTACCATATATTTCTACTCGTCATTACATATTTTAAAAACATTTCTTTTTATATGTTTCAAATATACATAAAGGTATACATTTAATATAACGTAAAACGAGTTTATATAAAATGAAGTCCGTTACCAATTGACTGACTGACATATAAACACAGAGCGCCAGCTCCTGGTGTCCAAACATTGAATTGGAACACTGGAGTCCTTTTAAAACGTAGGCACACATAAAACAATTTTTTTTTTATGAATGTAATTCTTAAGAGTAACAAATTATGAATTCTCTTATTAAAGGATGTTTTTTTTTAAAAAAAAAAAGAATGTTGTAATGATTAATTTTTTTTCTTGGTATTGAAAAATGGCAATTGTGGAAACCATTACACTTTGACTTGTTGATCCAGCTTATATGGCATCAATCCGAATGATCAAAGCGAGTAACCGGTTCAAAGTGAACATGACACCCTTGTTGTTTGACTGGGGAGAATCAATCATGAACGAGGTCAAACCCTTGATTGATGACCAATCAAGCAAGACACATAATTTTAATGAAAATATTAAAAGTAATGTATTCAAAATTTACGGTTTTAATAACCATTTATTTTCAAATATATGATTAAGAATTCTATCAG
The DNA here is from genome assembly GCA_026182355.1 of Hermatobates lingyangjiaoensis. NCBI lineage: Eukaryota > Metazoa > Arthropoda > Insecta > Hemiptera > Hermatobatidae > Hermatobates > Hermatobates lingyangjiaoensis. Next base: position 1,301,844 of record JAPFBL010001921.1, on the reverse strand, counting down.
ACATTTTGTGCTGTTTTCGAACATGTTTATTGAATATACGAATGGAACAAAAAATAACTTATGTTAGCCATATTAAAATGAAATTAACAAAAAAAAAACAATAAGAAAATAAAACGCTTAATGATATTGACTTGTCACTCAATGACTAAAATTTCCGATATTAGATTCAAAAAATCCGGCATAAAGTAGATTTCTGTAAGAAAATTTTTTTACGCTTAGATCAAAAATACTGTTCTTGCAGACAATCAGACAAAAATTAAACTCTCACAGAGTTATTGCAATACTAGGTATTCGTTAGAGATCCCAAATCTAATAATTTGGATCAAGGGAACATTTTGGATTACCAGTATAGAATAAACCGCAGTGAGTGTTATCATGTAGGGCCATAATGCTTAAGTAGGTTTTCTAAATTAGAAATATCCAGCTTAACCTTTCTCCAAAACCAGTTCAAATTTAATACATAATTCTTATAGGGATTAGGAAGTTGTCTCATGCTAACAAACATTCACTTTATATATGTTGTCTTTAATTTTAATGATTTAAGGAAGTTGAATTAAAAAAACATTCTCGCTCGAACTAATTTTTAAATAATTCCTCTAAATTAAATTATTGACTGATTTATATGTATAAATAACATAAAAAGGATAAATTAAATCGGGATGTAGTCAGTTTCTTCCACTTCCAATAAAACTCTCATTGCCGACGTTTCGATTTTATTCAAAATCTTTTTCAAAGGCAAAAGTAGGAATATTTGAAAATGAACAAACTATTACAAATTACATTACTAAAACAATGAGAGTTTGATTGGAACTGGAAGAAACTGACCGCATCCCGATATATCCTTTTTATGTTATTATATATCTGTCCCACGGTCTACATTTTATTACTGTTTTGTATGTATATATATATACCTCATTAAATATCTTGCCAACATTAAGTTTAGTATGTTTCCTACATACCTTTTCAAGGTTTCGAATGCTACTTTTCCATCTTTGTGGTATCATATAAATTAACTCACCGATTTTTTTATCTTTAAATGTATTTTTCATATTAAACACGTTTCGGTCTACGTTGACCATTCTCAAGGATTCTATATACAAGGTTTTTTTAACAATTCTAATAAATACTTATTTACAATAACAATTACATCACTTCTATCAAACATAATACATTTAAAGATAAAAAAATCGGTGAGTTAATTTATATGATACCACAAAGATGGAAAAGTAGCATTCGAAACCTTGAAAAGGTATGTAGGAAACATACTAAACTTAATGTTGGTAAGATATTTAATGAGGTATGTTTAAAAGAAGGTCTGCTCCCAAAGTATACCAATATATATATATATATATATATATATATATATATATATATATATAAAGATTTCACTTAAACACGTGAAATAACAATCAATGACCAGACCACAATGTGAAATGGGAAAACAAGACTAAGATCTTTCAACCGTAACAAGCGGTCTTCGTCAGAGTCAAAAAGACGATCTAATGTGGCCAAAGTTCGAAACGAAGAGAATAACTCTTGGTAAAAGAAACACAATTACCAATTCAAATTTTCGGAGAAGCCGACTTCAGGAGAAAAGAATACCAATCACGCCTAGGATTTTTCATAAGTTTTATGAATTCTTCAGTGTCACGTGTTCATTTAGACTACAGTTTGTTGTTAAAATCCACATACTATTTTTCTTTGTAAAATAATTTGTAATGTAATACTTAGTTTTTCTGTTTCCAAATTTATACTCGTGCCTATGAAAAAGGTTTTAAATAAAGACCGAAACGTTGGCAATGAGAGTTTAATTTGAACCTGAAAAACTGACTGAGTCCCGATAAACTTTAGTTTCGTTTCTATTCCGCGGTCGACACTTTTATCGATATATATATATATGATTGGCTAGTTTGACCAATTTGTTTTTTCTTTTCCTCTTCGGTTTCTTAACGTTTCCGGCTCTAATAGAAGTCATTCATTCACTCAGTGCATCCCTTCCACGGTCGAAATATTGAAAATGAGTCTTTGTTATGTTTCTGTCTATGTGTCACAGTTTATTTTAAGTGTTATCTGTCCCGCCGGACCATTTTTCGTTTATCATGTATATACATATATATATATATATATATATATAATAAATTGAAAACGAAGGAAACACACAGGAAGACACAGAAATAACTCACATCGATATTTCAACCATCGTCGTCATCAGGAGGTGTGAAGAACTAAGAGCGAAGAGTCCCGCAGGAAGGCAGGGCGGTGACATCATATATATATATATTTAAAACTTTGAAAAAAGAAGTCAAACTGGACTTCAGGAAACTGAAACCTACATAAGACACCGAAGAAAACAAACAAACAATTGATATATGGAATTACAGTTGTCTATCAGGAGAAATTAGAAGTCAAGAAGATGCAGAAGTAATGGTAATATTAAACACATAATATACCGTCTTACCTCGTACATTACTGCCGTAGCTCTCGGACCGGTTTCGGGTGTCACCCATCTTCAACCCGAACTGATCTAATGAATCCTACCCATCTAATTACATGATAGAAGTAATCACATAGGAGTTATGTGATTAACCTGGCAGATGGAAGTTGAGGGAGAAAGACCTGACCATTGCTTTGTGCAACAAGGATCTTAAATCTCCTCCTTTTTGTACACAATGAGAAATGTATAATGAAAGAATAACGATTTGTTTTCAAGAAAGTTGACTCAAGCCGGCAAAAAAAAAACAAAGAGATTTGAGATAAGTTCAGATAGCCTATACTTGGAAGGGCTGACCGCTTGATAAGATAAAAGCGTGACCGTGTGACGTTGCTCCGGGCAGTAGGTGGCTTGCAGCATAATGCCGTGTGGCTGTTATCCTACAATTGCCACACATTTCCATATCCAACGATAAAAGTATTGGGTACTTTAAAATTATTTTTGTGATTAAGTATTTTTTTTTAACATTATTGATTTTTATAATGAACTGGACTACCTTTGACCCGTTGAGTCATCCATCACCTTCCTTTTTAATGCAATCGTGTTCACGTGAATGCAGATAAACTCTAAATGACCATACTGAGAGCAACATATAATTGGCCATGTTGAAATAGTGCTTTACCTAAATCAACTAAGACTTTCTATAGAGTTTCTCCTGAAACAATGAGGTTTATTTACAAATCGGATTTGCATCACATTAGTAAATAATCAATCAATATACTTGATTAGGAAAGACTGCTTAGTAAGTAAGAGCATGAAACCTACATAATTAAAGAAACATTTGGTAACAAAGCGTGCTTCCTGGGCTGATAAACATTAGGACTATTTTGAAAGGTTGTTGCATTTAGCTATAAAGCAAAAATTTATCCCTGGAAACACATTTACTTCTCATTTGAAACGCATACGAGTATGCATTTTATGAGGCCTCCTGCATGATTGTATAAAACAAAAACAATGTACTATACGTGAGGAATTACACATGGCCGAAAATATGCAGATGAATGAAAAAAAATGACTTTGTCAGACACAACTTTGACTAGACGGATTTCAGAAATTAGCACAGAGACCAATTTCCAAAAACTAACTGAAATAATGAAGGAGATTCGAAATTTACAATCTATTTAGATGGAAGTACTGATAATGTAAGTATGACACAATTATTGGTGTAAGTCAGATATTGTTTTAATAATAATGTTCATTATTAAAATGTTTTTTAATAGGCCGCTAATAGGACACATGACAGTAAAGCAATATTTCTTAAAGTAGCGAAATTTTAGAAGAAGTGAAATTGAATTGAGGTTAGTACTAATTGTGCAACAGCAATGTTAAGAAAAAATATTGACTTCATTGATGTTTATTACGCATTCTTCGGGAATATACAGGCGAAGGAAATGTGTTTCTATTCCGATGTTCATCTTCTGTGTTCTTTATACATTTAATGGTGGGTCCAAAAGTTTGGTTCAATCTGTTAACCATATAATTTGACCACACTTAATGCATGACTTCAAAAAGTAATTTCGTATTTTTCTCCCGTATAAAATTCATAGAATCGCGGAAATTTATAACTCATGTCTGTGAAATACTGTGATAACTGTGTGGTGTTGAAAATCGTCAAACCACCTACATCCCCGTCAAATTGCAAATTGGGAGGTCCTGAATTCGACACTATTCTTATCATTGTTTTGGTTTAATTTTTTTTATAAGTTACAATCTTTTCACAATAGTTAATAAACTTCTTGTATGAATATTTGAAGTAATAAAAAGGTTAATAATTTTTTTGAGATAATGCGACCAAATCTGATATACCATATATTCTGTTTATTAAATCCATCTGTAGAGTGGTGTATAAAAGATTTTATAACTTCTTACATAAAATCCTATTGTTGCAAAGAAAAACGAACTCAGTTAAAATTTTGAAATACTTAGGCATTTGTCATATTTAATATCTCGGTCGTTAGTTATCAACATTTTGTTTAAATTACAGATAATGGTTAGCTGCACTAGATTTTCTTCTGCTATCACATAATTTGTGGTATCTCTTTTATTTATCTTACTACTGCTTTTGAAATTGTTTGACTTTTGATTCAATAAACATCAACCAAATTCATATAAGTTTTAATATAAATTAATATTATAATTAGTATTAATATTCTCAGTGGAGTATCTCAGTTGAATTGTTTCTGGACGAATAGATATGTTACAAACACATATTCCAACTCAATATGTATTTTAGGTGTTCTGGTCTTTATGCTTTCGACAACAAAGTTAATTTTGTGTTTCTGTAAAGTTTAATTAATTCGATAGCTCCACTGTCAATATGTAATTAAGATGAACAGTTATGTCACTAGAAAATTGTATAACATTATTCTAATGAAGTTAAAGTTATACAGAAAATTACAAATGTTGTTTATATATATATATTATTATTATTATTAAACTAATTACAAAATCTGAAAGTAGATCCAAACTGGATATTTATAAGTTTCAAGTCGAAGAAAGAGTAACACAAAGAGTAAAGAAACATACTTACTAACTAAAATTTGGGAGAATCCGTTTTTTGGATAATAGAGAGAGGTAGACCAAGCACACCGGACCAGTTACGTTACCCTGCAATGGTAGAGTTACCTCCGTGTTTGGTCACCTCTCTATTCTCCTGAAGACGGATATTACTAAAATTTCAATTAGTGATTTTGTTTCTTTCTTTACTCTGTGTGATAGTCTTCTTTGATTTCGAGTTTATAATAATAACATATTATATATATATTGAGCTTATTGAAATAATATATATATATATATATATATATATTATATATATATATATATATATATATTAAATTATTAGTTAATATAATTTATTTCATTAAATATGTGTAATACTGTATTCTTATTAACAAAAAAATCCTCCATCGGGTGCCACATATTTTTGCATACATTTTTAAAGCTTCGTCAGATGATATTTAGTAATTAGTAACAAGGTATTGTTTTCTTGACCACAAATTAATAACAAACACTTCTTTCTTCTTCTCGGAATTTGGTCAGGGTTAATATACGGAATCACCTTTTTGCCAACGTTTCGTCTTTATTTTAAGACATCCTCAGGGCTTCTATTACCGAACCCGGTAATATGTTCGGTAATTCTATGTTCGGTAATAGAATTATTTATTAATTATTAATAATTTATTAATGATTAATAATGAATTATTAATGATTTATAGCCCTGAGGATGTCTTAAAATAAAGACGAAACTTTATTTTGGCAAAAAGGTGATTCCGAATATTAACCCTGACCAAATTCCGAGGAGAGGAAAAAGTGTTTGTAATTATAAACTCTATAATGACCTAAATTTCCAAAAAGTAGAATCATCAATAACAACAATTTCCTCTTTAATCTCAGCACTATCCGAATATTGCTCAACAGTCGATAAACGAGTTCAACAGATATTCAATGGATATGGAGAGCCATAAAAGGGGTTAGGTTCAAAACTGCTATTTACACATAATTAATAAGGGTTTCACTATAGCTCTGTATAACTGAAAATTTACCAACCCCACTTATAATTGACAAAAAGCAAAAATAATCATGAAAACAGAATAAAAATTATATGTCTTATTTATAAGATTGATTGATATCTCAATCAATCACAAATAGTGATCAAACCACAATATGAAATGGGAAAAAGAAGACTAAAATTTTCAACCATAACAAGCGGCCTTTTCAGCCAAAAACCCAACTGAAACACCAGATGCAGAAAACATCTGATGAGAGGTTCAGAGGAGTGGAAGGGAAGAGTGATAGTTTAAAAAAAAATCCCACTCCCCTTCCATTCCTCTGAACCCCTCACCAAGATGTTTCTGCATCTAGTGTTTGAGTTAAGTTTTTGACTCTGACGAAGACCGCTTGTTATGGTTGACACATCTTAGTCTTTTTTCCTCATTTCATATTACGGTTTGATCATTGATTGTTATTTCACGTGTTTATGTAATATCTTGTATATATATATATATATACAAACAGGATAATATACTACTAATATTCGTAGTTGTAGGCAGCCCTTTAGATTGCAGTGGCTGTCCCACAAAGGAACACACATAGGCCGAACATTGGGCCCTTTGTGATACCACACAATGAAGACTGATTCCACATTAGGAGTCATAAATTTTGCCTAACTCAATTGTATTTAGATTTGGGTTGTTTAACTAGTACCTGGCATCGTACAGACCGGGGACTGACAGCTTATTGTCGTCTCCGATAAGCTCAGATTTATTTAGCTCCCATTTGAATGAATCGAGGGACAGGTTGGGTATCGAACCTCGGACCAGGACTGAGCTAACCTGGCCCGCTGGATAATATACTATTTTTATGGGTTTTAACTCATACCAAGTTACTCTTAATAACCTAATACAAAAATAAAGAACAAAATAAGTGGCTTAATATAATAATGAAAGAAACTACTGATATTATACAACAATTAAAGTAACTGGGGTAGAGGCTATAATAAATGAATGTACTTTTATCCTTAAATGTACAGAAAGAGATGAATGCTCTATTCTTAACAATGACTAAAATTTTAACTTTACATTAATGTTTACAGCTTTTCGTGAGTTTAATAGTTACATGGCATTAAAGAGAAAAGTGTTTCATATAGAACTGTTGAGATAATATTTTCAATTTCCATAAAAATTGAGTTACATTTGCGTCACAAGGTAACAGGCTCCTTGTAATGACTGATGATGAAAACAAGTCTAGATTGACAATATTCTACAAGCATAATATGAGGGTTAGAGCTGTGATGAATGGTCCCTGATGCGTCGTGCTGGAGCTAGAGATAAGGTCATCTGGTACATGAGTTTGCTAGCAACTCAGAGAGCTGTGCAACCCTGCCTTCCACATACTCGTATATCGTCATGACAAACAAGAACCTCTCGCAGCGTCTTACACTTAATCTACCGGTCGGTGCACGAAATCAGCATGAAGAAGATGTTCATTGGAATCGTCTAACACAGGAGAAAGAACAAAGGTTCTTCAACTACTCAGTGACCCTTGACATCCGAGAATTTTACAAGTCCTGTATATTATTACAGGAAAAGAAAAACCATATTTTTATCGCCTTACATCAGATATTTTTGTTATTCTGAGCTTGAGGAGTATAACTGTAGAATAGAAAAGACGGGTGATACTAGATAGGGCTTGTTGGCACAGATACTGAAGGTGGTAAGACTGAACTCCGACATATACGGTGTGGGAGTCATGCCTGTCTTAGATAGGTTGGCTTCACCATTCTCTTTACGTATTCTCTAGTTTGTAATATTTAAAGATTCCTATGGAGTCACAATATGAAATTTCTCCACACATAACTTATGTTATTAACGGAATATTTATAGTTTTACTGGTAGTGCGGCCCATATGAGATATATCCAAAAGACTAAGACCCATAGTTTAAACCAAATCTGCAATACAACCTGCTAAAGGCTCACAAGAAGTGTTTAAACGTGACTTCTAATTGACTAACACCATTTTAAATTTAGGAAGGAATATATCATTTAGACATGTGTAAATAGAGCAAATACAAAGACAAATTATTTTAAATTTATAGATGTATTGAACAACAGTGAAACAACAATAACAAATAAAAATGCGTAATGTTGGGAGGGCAAGTCATAAACATTTTTATAAAGCAAAAAAAGGGTAAACAAACAACAAGATAATATTGAAGTTGTCAAAGTTGAAAAAGTAGGAAAATTGACAGACCATTGCAAATTGGAATTTAGACGTTCCATATTGTCACAATACTAATGCCGCTTTCGTATGGCAAAAGTAGAATAAAAATGAAGAAACATAAGAACAAGTAAGTATGTTACAAAGAAAACTTGTAAACATTTACCAAAGTTAGCAAGATATAGTAGAGAAAGAACTAAAAAAAAACTGAATACGAGCAAAACAATAGAATTATAGTTATTATAATCTATTAATTATGCCTTTATTAACTCATTGAATTTAAATTCACATTTAGATGATAGAAAACAATACATATATTCATAGAATATCATTATTCTAACTTTCAGGAATATATCTGCATATTAAACTGATATACTCATATTACTTAAATTAAACTAAATAGAATTAATATGAATCTTTGGATTATTTGGTCATATTATTTCTATCAGTACTAATTGACAAACTGCATTAATCATAAATTGAAACGCAGTAATCAAAGGAGCATCTACGAAAGAGAAATACATTGAACATTTAAAGAGTTAGTTATCAAGTATGAAATAAGTAAGATTATTAAATTAATATCTACTTGCTTTTAGAACTAACACTAAAAGCTTTGCAGAAATTAAATGCATTAAGCCTTAGCTGGTCTTACATTAAGAAGGAAAGGTTCTTAAGATGAAATAAACTTTCATCTAATAGAGAGAGCAATGTAAAATAACCCAATAGAAGCATTCCCTTGAAAACGATACCGAAAGAAGTTGTTCAAGTGTAAATTAATACGCTTTAATTGCCTCTTAATTATCAGAAGTTATATTAACGATATAATTCAAAGCAATAAATTATAAGGTCGTTTTTCTTTGAATCAAACAAAAGAACAAAATAGTATTCCTCCAAAATTTTAGAAGATTTCTTAATAGAAATTCATCATTATTGCCTTTCATTCATATGTTATTGTAAATATTAATTGAAGCTCTACTCTCTACAGACAAAAGTTACTTTTATGGATATTACCTTATGACAAGCTAACGGTATACTATTCATCAGCTGGTTCTGTCCTATAGTGTTACTGAAATAAATATTAACTATAAAATCACAATTATATGATTAATATATCTAAAGGTGTATTTTCAACTGTTTATTGAAATTAAATTTTCTGTTTTGCATAATATTTATGACTTCATACAATCAGGAACATCTATAATTCTTTTACTTTCCATGTTGGTAAGTTGATTCCACAGTCATTATTGTTAAAACGAAAATTCCTAAGAGCCACTTTTTTGTTGTTGGATGTTTTGAAAATACTTGTAGAGAGATGGTATTTTAGCAAATATTGATATTTTCTCAAAAACCGAAACATTTGATGATATTTCAATCAGAAGTGGCAAATAAGTTAATTTGATTTTTCATCTGTGCGATGATGACTTATAAAAAACCCCATGATTTCTTGGTTTTACGAATCAATAGTGTTATTTCTTTATGATTTCACAATGATTTTTCGGTTCAAGTTTAGTATAATTGGTAATGTAATTTTGTGTAATACGGACAATTAGAAGTTCGTACTACACAATAAACCTCAGTGAGGTAAATTGAGGACTTCCAATGTGAAATCAACCCTATTATATGATTATGTGCCGAAAACTAAAATGGTTGTCAAATATCATGTGGTTAACAATTTAACTTGTAGAAGGTCACTATTAGTGAGTGTTAAAACACAATAAAAGGGGTCAGTTTACCTCAGTGACAACCTCGCCTCTGAACTAGTAGGTCCAGGGTTCAAAACCCACTCTGATCCTCAATTTATTCACTTAGGAGGTGCATAAGTTTGAGAATATCGTCCCTCAGAGAGGACGATAAGCAGTCGGTCCCGAGAATTGACTGACGGTGTCAGGCACTCGTTAAAGATCCCTACTCTAAACACAGTTGAGTTCGGCAAAATTTTTAGAACTTCAAATGTAGGATCAATTTTCTTTTTGTGCGGTATCACAAAGGGCCAATGGTCGTAATATGTGTGTTCCCTTGTAGAACTACAACAGCAACCCAACGTAACGTAAATAAAAAAAACAGGGTATATTCACTTGAATAAAGACTCAGACTCCCTGTGTCACTTCTACCATAGCCACACATGAAACTACTTGTCCTAATCATTGTTCCTTCTTAAATACAGCAATTTCTCATTTCAGCTGTTGTTAGCTCAAAGCAGTCAAAAGATGAACTTCTTCCTCCATTAAGTTTCATTGAATTAAGTTTAATTTAACAAAACCATTTTAAATATTTATTTTTAGAACCAATGTTCTACAATTACAATTGAATACAATCTTCTTTTCAACAATGTTGTTCTCTGTATTTTTAAAAATTACTGATTTTATTTAATAATATGAAAAATTATTAACCATTAATCTGTCTTAAAATCCAGATAAATCAAGTCTTAGATATCATGCGACTTTTATCGAGCTTTTTTTAAATATAAAGCTTCCCACAAAATAATTAAACTACTCGTAAATAACTTATAAAATAAATAAATACTTTCTTTTAATCTTGACCGCAATTATTAATTGAAATAAAAATTAGGAATAGAAATAGTTATAAAACAAATACAAATTCAGTGAATTTAAAATCATGAATTGATAACAAAGCTTTCATTTTAATTTAGAACTCTGAATTCCACCGCAGTTTACTGCATCTACATTTTACTGGCTATGTTTTATGTTCGAATCAACTTAATCAGACCGCTATAAAATTAAATTTATTTATTTATTTTTTTTAGAAATAATAAAAAATTGTTTAACAATTTTCCTAGATTTGATATTGAAAGACAATTTTTCCCTAAATATATTGAATACTGAATTTCTACTAAAGCTGTTTTTCTCAATAATAACTCACACACACAAGAACAAACACATAGACGAACCAATTTTCAAAACTAATTTGATTTGTCTCCAGAAATCTCAAAACGAGTATTTTCTCTAAACAATCTCAGCAAAAAATGATAGTTTTACTATTTATATAATACGGATGCATGCTAGTATTAACAAGGAATTATACATTTCGAATTGTTTAGTGTCAAATAAGCGGTTTCAAATCAGTGTTTAGACGTAGTTGATCAGTTCAGCAGAATCTCCCAAAAGAAGTTATTTTTTCTCTTTTTTATCTTTTTTGTGCAATGCACAGTTGTCTGAGTGGTTTAATTAATTTATTTAATTTGATTAATAAGCAGTCAGTATTTAAAAAGTATGCTTGTTTCTCACATTAAAATACAATTTTTTTAATTTTTATTTTGGTGTTAAAACTTTTAGTTCCTGTCTAAAAAATACGAACTTTTTTAAACCTCCACTCCCAAGATAGTCGGATAAATGATTTGTGTTTACATGCCAGGGAATATTCAGTGATTTTTTCAGGGAATATTCAATTTTTCCCTAAATATATTGAATACTGAATTTCTACTAAAGCTGTTTTTCTCAAAAATAACTCACACACACAAGAACAAACACATAGATGAACCAATTTTCAAAACTAATTTGACTTATGGCTTTTTCTAAGAAGAATCTTTTTAATTTTATAATGTTTATACAGGTTAGACTAGGTTTGGTTAGCTTAAGTTAGGTTAGGTTAGGTTGGGTTACTACTACTACTACTCAGTAGTTACTACTACTCAGTAGTGGCACTGTACTGAGAGAACACATAAGCCAATTACCTACCCTTTGTGATACCAAAAAATTTAATATTTTAATTTAACAGTTCTAAATGTTGCCTAACTTAAGTGTATTTAGAGTAGAGATCTTTAATGAGTACCTGTCACAGACTCATAGCCGACGGGCTTGAGACGATACTCTCAAATTTTTTCTCTTTGTAAATACATCGAAGCCAGAGTGGGTATTGAACCCCAGATCTACCAGTCCAGAGGTGTACACATTGCCACTAGACTAACCTGGCCCCTAATGTTTTTATAAATTATTCAATTTCCGTTAAGTTAAGTTTAAAAAAAAAGACATTAAATTCCTAGTCAGATAGGTTTAGCAAGCAGGTAAACTTCAAGAGCAACTCCTTGTGTTGCACGAATTACTCTTGAAGGTGGAAACTGTTAAAAACCGGTACAACATCACCAAGAACAGAGTATGTGATGAGACATTACCATTCTTTCTTAATTTATTACCTTGTATTACGGAAGTAGTATAAACCAAATGCAAAGTGCACATCATTTCATTAGATGCGTTCTATATTGTTGATAATTAAATATTTTAGAGAACCATCAATCTTGGGAAGGGTTGAATAGCAATTGTTGGTTCAGTAGAGAACTATCGCCTTATTGTGGCATTCTGCCCCAACTGTAGCACCAATACGCCTATCCCTGTTTCCACTCAACTTTTAATGAAAACCATCTTCTTACCAATTTCACTTTTCTAAAAGAAAATCCAAACTTATAACAACACTCTCAACTTGCTCATTGTAAATAAATATAACTTTCATCTCTCTTCAACAAAAAAATGAGAATGTTTTATATATTCATTCGGTTTTTCTTTTTAAATAAAAAAAAGAACTTGAAATTTTCAAATGAATAGCAAAAATTGTTTGACCAATTAATCTTTTTTAAACTTTGTGATAAAAGATAGAAACTTTTTTTTTGTAGATTTTGAAATCAGAATCTTCATGATAAAGTTTACTTAGGAGTACGTCTTCCAGTCTCCTAAGAGAGAGTCTCAAAAGAGATATCTGAAAGTATTTATTAGGACTCACTATGATAAATATTTAAAATTTATTGAATATGCATATTATGTATAACAATATTTCACAGCAAAAATGCTAAAAATAAAGATAAATGTCTGAAACACTTAGTCCTGTTTCTAACTGCCATAGACATTGATACATATATATATATATACAAAACTAAAGTTTATCGAGACTCGGTCAGTTCTTCAGGTTCTCAAATTAAACTCTCATTGCCAACGTTTCGGTCTTTATTTAAAACCTTTTTCATAAAAACTCTTCAGTATCACGTGTTCACGTTTTTTTGTAACTATTAGGAATTAGTACAGTAATTGTTAAAATAAAAATCTATAATTTACGATGGTGTTTTAACTCTTTCGCTTGCTGTTATTTAGAAAGATGTAAAACTGTTGATACCATGACTAGTTTAAAAAAAATAAAAAACGAGTGTTTGCCTCAAATAGTAATATTTTCAGTTTATAGCAGAAAAATAGGTACCAATTTTCAAAACCCGTCTCTATTGAGATTTGCTTACTGGTAAAGCTTGAGGATTTAGGCTCCATTTGTTATCAACAAAACAAATCCAGATAGCAAAAACTTCTTCCCGCAAAAGCACTAACAACCTGTTGTGAAAACTGTCAAAAGGTTAGACACTCTAGAGGCCTAAGAACAGGGACTGGAATATTGCTCCGGATTACAGCAGAATTACATTTTGACTCTTTCGAGACCAATAATGAAAAAAAAAATTTTGTACATACATATATACATACAGCTTTACTATAATTAAACGTATTTTCAAATAAATTAACACTTCAATTAACTTTCGGATTCTCAGGTAGTTGTCACTATTCTATTCTAAAATATAATACAAAATATTATTCGTCTTAACATTAAATAATGATTTAAAATTTTTTCAGGATATTTTTTATTGAAGCAATATAAAATATTAAAATAAATAAATATTAAAATATTTTCTTAAACAACGTGAATAAAAACAGGCAAAAAAGTATTCTTCTGTAAGTGGTTTTAAAATTGAATAAGCAACATAATAAAGAGAATAAAGAAGTGGACAAAGTACTATTCAGAAAACTATTTGAGAAATTATGTTGTTTAAAACTAAAATTGAGAGTTGTGTTATTATGATTTGAAAAATATTTTTACAATTTAAAAGATTTTGCTTGTTTCCTTATTATTTGAGGGTTGTTGGAAAATCGTATATATTGCCTGGAATTCGAACAACATGTTTGCTTTTGCTGTTAATTCTTTAATTAATATGAACAATTTTTATCTACAAAGAAATGTTGCGAATGAGGACAAAATGTCTGAAAAAAATTTTTTAAACCAATTGTGAAAGCAGCTGTTTTATTTAAGAAAGTTGAAAAGCTGTTATGATTCTAAAACTTAATTAGTACTTCATTATTGGAGTGAAAAGTTAAACAAGAATTTCATATATAATTTAATTGTTGTATGGTCAAATTTAATATATACACATAACACAATAAGTTGTACGTTTGTCGATCACGTAGTTAAGTAACTGTTTTAAAGGATTGTGGGGAATTAGTCACGAAGCAAACACAATCAGTTTGTCACCAAAGTTCCTCAATATATATTGACATTATTAAGGTTATCTATGTATATATATATATAAAATGATTTCACATAAACACATGAAATAACAATCAATGTTGAAACTACAATAAGAAATGGGAAAACAAGACAAAGACTATGTCAGTTGGGTTTTTGACTCTGACGAAGACCGCTTTTTGTGTTTCAAAGATGTTAGTCTTGTTTTCCCATTTCTTATTGTGGTTTGATCATATATATATATATATATATATATAGTTAACACATGAAAGAGAAAAAACAAATAAAGATACACACAAAAGACTCACAACGATATTTCGACAGTCGTCGTCATCGGGTAGAAGTAGTCCCTTTGAGTAGCTGAAGCTAACTGAGAGGTAGACCGAATGCAAACGAACACGCACGCACTCTGTCGGCCGTCCTAGGTAAGCTACTAACTACAGAGAGAAAAATAACTAAAAAGAACAAATAAAAGCAAATAAAAATAACAGAAGGAGAAGAATAGTAAATGAAGCAATAAACAATTTAAAAAAAAATAATAAAAAATTAAAATAAATAAATAAAAAATAAAATAAAATAATCAAAATAAAAAAAAAATAAAAAAATAATTAAATTAACGGTACAAGTTAAGGCCAGGAGGAGAGCGAGCTTTGAGAAGACAGATAATTGCCTCCTCTGAAGCTCTTAAAGTAACCCGAGAAGACGGAACAGGGATATGATTAAGGACTTGGACCCGGAAGCAGTGATTAAAATCCAGTCCATGGGAATTAGAGTGGATAGCAATAGGGAGGTTTTTGCGTTGACCAACGGAAGCCCTGTGACCATTCATACGCAAGTTGAGCTGCGTAGAGGCCATACCAACGTAGAATGCATCACACTGGGTGCAGTCCAAACGGTAAACGCAATTAACCGATGTGCATGAGGTGTGGGGAGGACAAGGGTAGTTAATGTTGCTATGGGGGGAAGTAAAAAAGGGATTAGGGTTTATGATAAGACAGGTTTGGCATCTGCTCCGTCCGCACTCCACCATTCCCCTCCCAAGTGCAGGGTTCAAGGGAGAGTGATGGGAGAAAATGCCTCTGAGGTTCGGTGGTTTGCGATATGATAAGGTGGGGGCTTCAGGAAAAATAGACGAGGTAGAAGGAGAAGAGGAGAGCAATGGGAAAAACTCCTTAATAACCGAGCCAATCCTATGAGCACCAGGGAAAAAAGTGGATATCAGGAAAACACTATCAGTGTGGTCTTTTCTCGGTACGTGCCGGTGAACTATTTCAGCCGGCACGACACGACTATCAATGACATTAGAAGGGTAGCCACGATCAACTAATTTTTCTTTTAAACTGTTAATATGGGAACTACGGTTTTTCAAGTTATTACAAATCCTGTGGATGCGAATGGAAAGGGATCTGGGGATTGCTTTTTTGATGTGGGTGGGATGGCAACTACTGTAGTGGAGGTACTGCTGTGCATTCGTAGGTTTTATATGTACAGAGGTGGAGAAACTGCTATTGTTGAGGGTGACATCAACATCAAGGAAAGTAATTCTATTGCTGGACACTTGGTGGGTGAAGGAGATGGAGGAAGAAAAGTTTTGGAAGGAAAGTAGGAAGAGGTTTAACTCATGGGTACCATGTGGCCAAATGAAGAAGATATCGTCAATGTAGCGAGTATAAAGAAGGGGAAGGAATTGACGATCAGATAGAAAAGATTGCTCTAATTTGGCCAAGAACAAATTAGCAAAAGAAGGAGCCATAATAGTGCCCATCGCAGTACCCTTGGTTTGAAGGTAAAAGGCACCATCAAACTGGAAGGCATTATGCTTCAGGACAAATTCGGCTAAGGAAACTAGAAAATTGGTAGAAGGAGTGAGGGGGGGAGTTCTGAGTTCAAGAAAGTAACGAAGGGAATTCAGTCCCTCACTGTGTTCAATATTAGTATACAGAGAGGTGACGTCCATAGTAACCATGAGGAGGGGATGGGTGAGGTTGGGTGGTATCGAGAAGTTATTGAGGAGATTGAGGAAGTGGAAACTGTCTTTACAGTATATATATATATATATATATATATATATATATATATATATATAAAGATTTCACATAAACACATGAAATAACAATCAATGATCAAACCGCAATAAGAAAATGGGAAAACAAGACTAAGATCTTTCAACCGTAACAAGCGGTCTTCGTCAGAGTCAAAAACCCAACTGAAGTTTGCCAAAAAACTGTTTTTAGACTAAATTTTTTTCACCTAAACTACTAATTCTAGAGTCTTTAAATTGAAAAAACTCTAATTCTAGAGTCTTGAAAAACGTTTCCTTTTGATCTGATACATCCTGATCTCAACAACTAGTGTTCAGTTTTATTCAATAACCTTTTCCGATTAATTTTTCCAATCTTGTCACAAATGACTTCCACAAGTTTGGGACTTGATATATAAGTATGAATATGGGACTCTTATGTATGAATAATTTCAAAAGAACACATGAAATTGAAATTCCTAACCATAGTATAATATTGCCGTTAAAATTAATGAAGTTAAATTAATGAAGAAATGAAATTTTCGTTTTAAGAACTTATTATTGTTTTTATTGATTATCACTAAGTTAAAATCAATTTTCAATTTTATCACTTAGTTATTTTAAACTAAGTTATCTTTTTAGTAACCACTTAAACAAAAACTACAATCATTTTTGGTGACAATTCAAAAATAAAATTTATCAACAAACATTCCAAACTTACAAAAAACAAATATTTTAATTAAAACTGTTAAATGATGATATTGTTGTATCTCTAAGTAACTATCATGTTTATTTTACTTTAATATATGTAAAGTATATTCATCATGAAAAAATTCGATCTCGAGATTTTCACGAAATCCCAGAAGTCGTTTTATGAAGTTTTTTCGATGATGTCTGTGTCTGTGTCTGTTTGGGTGGGTGAGTGAGTATGTATCCAAAGTTTGTGGCGACACTACGGTCCAGAATCTTTGATGGATCAAATTGATATTTTACACAAAAATGGGACTCACAGTGTAGATGAGCCCTTTTGTTTGAGAGCAATTATTCTTGATGGGAAAGTCAGTTTTTTCGCCAAAAAACTGTTTTTAGACTAAATTTTTTTTCACCTAAACTACTAATTCTAGAGTCTTGAAAAACGTTTCCTTTTGATCTGATACATCCTGATCTCAACAACTAGTGTTGCAAATCAGTTTTATTCAATAACATACTTAAGTGTTCGATTCGTTCAACTCTTAATCTTGAAATGTTTCAGGCAAGAAACAACAAGCTCTCCCTACCGCCCCACGAGTCTCTCGTACAGGCACCAACGAGAGGAAAGCCCACCCAGTTCCTCTTCAGCATCATACACCTCTAGGTCTCGAACGACAAAAGAAGACGATGAACCCTCTCCAACCAGGTACTTTTCCTAGTACTTTTAAACAAGTTATTGAAAATTGGTGTTTTAGTTTATCTTGAAAATTTACAAATTAATAAAAAAATATTACAAATAATAGTCACTAACAGTTTATATTGTTTTCTAAGGATTATTTATCAAAATCAAAATAATTAGCTATTTCTTCATTATAATGCAAAGCAAACTTTGAAACAGATGTTTTCATGATTTCCCTGTTATTTTACTATTTTGACACTTCTATAATGGAAAATGTTTTATTTATCTGTTTTAAGACACCTTTGATAAAATTATTTACTTTTTTCAGTTAATAATTAATTTTATTATTGGCAAAATTAAACAAATGATATCATTATTATTTGTGATAAGTTTGATATTACGTCTAAAGGATAACTGCATTCAAATATAACCAAAAATTAATCGATTTTCAACCAGCTTATATCATATTTATTTATAGTAAAACTGAGTGTAGACCACTCCAGATTTTTCTTTCTACAGCAATTGGCTCGTGCATTGTTAAAGTATTTGGATTAAATATTAGTTTTACTTTAAATTCTTAAACGTACAAACGAGTAACGCTTATTAGCGTCAAAAAGAAAAAAATCTGAAAGTATTTGTAAAATTTCACATGAGAAGTATTTCTTGATTAAAGTTAAATACTTTGTTTTTATAATAAAACTTAATATTAGTAATTGTCTTGATGTTTGTTGAACCAATTGGGGTATATGTCTATCTACAATAACTAACTGATTGATATTAGTTGAGTCTATCAGTCAGTCATATGCCAATCATTTATTAGTCGATGCATGTTTAGCAGTACTGCTGGAAGACTGAAGCACAGCATCATATCATAACTTTTTAATGTAAACAGTAGGACAGTAGTTTTAATTACTGTTAACGTATTTGTTTCAGTCGTTACGGAGAAAAACCGTTTACAAGCCGATTTCTTAACAAAAGCAAAAGCTCGGCTGTTGTGAGTCCAGATGAAGAAGATCCTGGTCCCACCAGGAGGTATGGTTCTTCAGTTTCCAGTACTCCATCATCTTCTAGGTCTCGCTACTCTGCTCTCAAGGTGCATATTAATATTTTTTATGAAACACACACACACACACACACACACACACACACACACACACACACACAAATATATATATATATATATATATTTTCTCCACTTTTTTCCCAGCTCCCACAAGCTTGGTGCTGTTATTAGGGAGTTCTTTCCTATACTTTCTTCTTCTTCGTCTACTTCTCCTATTTTCAGTCAGCCCCCTACTTTTTCCTACCGTAGACCTTCCAACCTTAAATCCATTTTCACCCATATTTCCAACAGCCCCTGTGCTAGCAGAGGGATGAAGCGATGTGAACGCCGTAACTGCCAAACCTGTCCCCTAATTAACTCCAGTCCTTACTTTACTTCCCCTCTCAGTAACAACTCGTATCCTGTTCCTTCTGATACATCTTGCAACTCCTGTAACTGCGTTTACCGTTTGGAGTGTACTCGATGTGATGCTTTTTACGTTGGCTTGGCTTCAACCAAGCTGAGCCTGCGTATGAACAACCACAAGGCGTCCGTTGGTCAGAGCAGTGACTTACCCATAGCTATCCATGCTAATTCCCATAACCTCCGTTTCAATGATTGTTTCAGGGTACAAATCCTCAAACGAATCCCCGAGTTTAATTCGGCGTATTCACGCCAGAATTTTTCAAAAAATGTCTGTTGAAATATAATTTAATTAAAAAACAACAGTGTTTTTGTAACTAGAGAAAATAAGGTGAATGAAATTGAACTGGTGTTCTATAAGCTCCTAGGGTAAATATTTCAACCCTTTCAATTGGAATTCCCAGAAATCGGTCTGAGAAGTTCTAGGAACCTACAATTAATTAGTCACTCTGTGAACAAAAAACAAAGGGACTCCTTTGAAATAACACAATAGTTTAAATAATTATCAATAGAAGTAGTGTTTTCCAAGTATGACTTATTCAAGTCAAAATAATAAGCTATTCATTGAATGTTGAATTGAAAGCCACGACATCGTAGTAGACTAGGGATTCAGACAAATACCCTTACTTAATCCCCCTATTTAGAGAAAAGGCTCTTTAAAAAAAAAAAAAAAAGTATTGCGGATTTTCACAAAGAAGAAAACAAACAATAGAAACGACACTCCTAATTATAAATATGGAAATACTGGATAGCCTTATCATCTGTTAATAATCCAAACAGTTGGCAGTAAACAATTATATGTTCTTGTACCCGTAAAAAAGTAACATTAAAAATAAAGTAAAATTTAAAATTATTTATTCAATATTATTGCAAACTTTTAGGTAATTATTAATTTTATTTTTAACATACAAAATATTTCTATTTTCCATATTTACACGGGGTCGACATATGTTTAAAAGAAGGTCTACTCCCAAAGTATACCGATATATATATATACACTTTTTCGTTAGAAATACGATCCAAAATGGACAAATATAGTTCAATATATACAAAGAAACAAAGAGAAATCAAAAGAACACACGGAGAATAGACCCTCCGTCTCCAACCGTCTCTGAACCAGTTTAACCGTCTCCTATTAACTTTAACATATAGGAAAGAACACAGAAAGACACTACAGAACTCACTTCGATATTTCGACATCCGTCGTCATCGGGAAGAAGTGCAAAGTATTCGCGTTGAGAAGCAAACTGCTACTGTCATATATATATATATATATATATATATATATATATATATGTGTGTGTGTGTGTGTGTGTGTGTGTGTAAAATATAAGAATTAATACATAAGCAGTGATTAAAAGTTAAGAAAAACTCAAAAAATAAGAGAAAAATGAAAAACAAATTCATTTAATTTGAATGAATCATAAGATAGAATTATTGGGAGTTACAGATAAGCCCAAGAGCAGATATAATATATTCCAATGAGACGAATAAAAACTTCTTTTGAAGCTCTCAAAGTTATATTATAATTTGACTCAGGAATCTCCCTGAGAACTTGTACACAGAACTAGTCATTGAAACTGAGCCCGAGAGAGAAGTCACATCGCTTACAAATCGAAGACCTGTGATTATTGATATGCAAGCTTAACTTGGTAGAAGACAAGGCTTGATCATCCCTTTCTCATTGTTATCATGGATCTCTTTACTCTTCCATTAAACACTTTAATAGTTTAGATAAACTCCGATATTTCTGAACTCCAACTCTTACTCCTCTCCCCAAGTTTATTTGCTCAACTGGCTGATTTTACCTTTAGTCATAATGTCCTTGGCTTCGATGGTAATGATAACCTTCAAATTGAAGAATATCGCTATATGCACTCTCTTTTACCAACCTTTTTATGGTGAAGTTTGAAAAACTTTTCTAACCACTCACCAACTCCTCAACCAAATCCTCAACATCAGCTTCATTAATGAAACTATTTTCATTTTTTATGGTAAACATGAGTTAGAACTGTTTATTAAGTTCTTTCAAGCATTATCCTCCCCTTCCATTTCATATATTCACTAAATGTCCAATACCTACATTTACTCATTTATTTTTATGTCAATTATGATAATGGCATTGTTCTACTTCCATATGTATAAATTAATAGTTGCCACCCCTCTCTCTCGTCCAGAAATCCTTCCCAAGACACATATCCATACGCTTTCATCAAATTTGAAGCAATTAAAATTATCGTCATTTCAAATTTAACCAACTAAAAAGAATATTTGTAACCGTTGTTTTCTTTAATTTTATTACAAGTCGTGTAATCCCTGCTCATATGTACCTCATATTTCTGCTCCAATGTCACAGAATAACACACAGAATAGTACACCCGCAGTTCAAGGAATAATAAGTAGATCTCCGCCCTCTCAAGACGATTGACTGTGCATTACAAGTCCTAAATTTTCAAAGATTTCATTAAGTTGAGAATAATTTAACTAAGGGAAAGAGGTCGTTAGACTAGAGATGTTGTGTTAAGTCTGTTTCGAAGGAATTCAAAGCTTCCGCATCCTGCTAGAGAAATATAGGATCATTTACTCAAAATGAACATAGTGTCTTCTAAAAGAGAAGCTGGATGTAAAGAAGTATGCACCACTTCACGGGTGACCCGACTAAATTCTAATTGAGTCCCATCCTGTAATCTATTATTCACCTTCACTTTTGAAACATTGATTAAAGTTGTCGAAAATGTTTTAATATACACATTAAGTGACAAAATCAAGACTTTGAAAGAAACAAACTGATAATATATTAACTGTTCTTATGTTGTTTATAATGTATATACTTATCAATAAGTATTTAATAACTTTTCTTTGGTCTTAAAAAGAAAGAAACAGAAAAGAAAACTAGACAGCAGGACCCACTTTCAATATTTTTGACCAATAAACTGTAGTTTATTGGTCAATGTTTTGTGACCAATTTAACTGTAGTCTTCAGGAAAGAAACTGGCACGATGAGAATATATTAAAGCAAACTCATATATATATATATATCAAAATAATCAAAATAACACTTGATGTAAATTACATCAAGTGTTATTTTGATTATTATTCATTCATTATGGTAAATTAATCCATATATATATATATATATATATATATATATATATATATATTATATATATCAATGATCAAATCACAATATGACATGGGAAAACAAGACTTAAGATCTTTCAACCGTCGAGCAGAAATAGTCCCTTTGAGTAGCTGAAGCTAACTGAGCGTACGATCGAATGCGACGAACACGCACGCACTCTGCTGGCTGCCCTAGGAAATATATATATATATTTCCTAGAATATATGCATAGGAAATATATATATAATGTGTTTATAAACAAGGGATAGTATTGGAACAGAAACATGACCATAACAGATCGCATATTTTGGAAGCCACTTTTATCCTGGAAAACAACCAATATTAACAGCCAGGGTAGATGATTTATAAGAATTTTAAAACTGTAGAAAGGCAGTAAGAAGACAATCCAGTCAGGGGAGGTAAAGAATCAATTTAATACCTTCCCTGATGCAAGGTATCGAGTTTTTCTTCAATTTTGAACTAGTTTTGTGTCCAATTTCGAGTGTCTTTCTGATTGAATAGGGAATTATATTTTTACATAGATAATATAATTTAGTTAAATATAGCTGTAAGATGTAGATATCTATGTAAGGTACTGTATAAGCTCATGAAGATAAATCAATGGAGGGTTATTTGCAGGACCGGAAGGCTCGCCTGGCCAGATCAAAGAGTTCTCATACACTGGTGGACGACGATGACGAGGATGAGATGCTCTCCCCTAATGCCTATCTGGCCAGCCGCTATGACCTCGCTAGATCAAGGTCCACTCATCAGGTCAAATCCCGTGAGCCAAGCCCCGAGCCTCCTTCCAGGTCCCACACTTCAGGTATCTCTATTAACTCCTCTTTCTCAAGATTTCTACTTTAGGTACAAGACCAAATAAATGAATGAAACCTTTGCTTTGATTTTAGTAATATGCAGAACTAAATCAAATAAGGAAAATTTTTAGTTAATATTATTCAAATTGATATCGTAAAACTTTTCTGCAGCTACTATACAGTTTCAGTTTATGACGCAATAGTACAGAAAAGTTCAGTCTAAAACAAGGGTGGGGAACCTTTATGGGAGTAAAGGCCATTTCAGCACCGTACACTTCCCCAAAAGCCATCACGAATAGATAAGCAAATTCTTATACAATAGTTATATTGTAAAATCCATGAATCTATCATTATATCACTCGATCAGTGCTTCTAAAACTGTTTCACATCTTTCAAAAGACTCATTAGTGTCCTCATTGCCTTTATTAACTCAGTCAAATGGTTTTCTAAAAGCTCAGAATTTTCTAGTCATGATTGAAAAATAGTCTTCTTCCTAAATGCCAGAATTTCTTGTCTTTTATTACTATAATAGTAATTATTTATATTTTCAAATATTTTTCTTAACAAACCGTAGAAGGCCGCATTTCATGATTCAACAGGCCGCACGTTTCCCACGCTTGGTGTAATACTACAAATAATTCTGGCCAGGACTCTGAGTAACTTAATTTTTTCCACAGTGTCTTTAATTTAAAGATTTATGCCTTAAATCCAATAAATACGTTTTATACAAAAAAAATCAGCATTATTGAACCAGTGAATGGAGAGAAAATGCTCTGTGTAAATTGGGTAATTTCAGTTGGATATGTTATTTCAGTAATAAATCGTATAAACGTGTTCTATCCATGTATTTGCAAAGAAATATATAAACAATTCGAATGATGTAATGACCGTCCAACAGTTTAGAATTAAAATGAATGAATGGTTCGTTCAGTATTCCATGTTAAAGTCGTATATATATGTATATATATATATAATGATCAAACCACAAAATATGAAATGGAAAAACAAGACTAAGATCTTTTCATCGATTATATATATTAGAATTAGTAATAATACAATCCGTCATACCTTGTAAAGTCTCTGAAAAGCTCGACTGATTATATATATATTTGTATAAGTTGGCAGCTGACCTTCATCCAAGCATACATTGTTGAAAAGCAGAGCACGTTCTGCATTCACGACTTTGATTTTGCATGCAGTATCTGATCTGCTTTTCAACAATATATATATATAATTCAATGCACATAAAAAACATTGAGAAATTAAAAACTAACAATTACAGTCTCTAATTTTTGGTTGAACCGTCTTCAGGAGAGACAAGAGAGGGAAACCAAGCGCACTGGTACAAAGACGGTTGGAGACCCTCTTTACCAGTGCACTTGGTTTCCCTCTCTTATCTCTCCTGAAAACGGTTCAACCAAAAATTAGAGACTTAAGTGTGTGTTTTTAATTTCTCTTTGTTTCATTATGTACATTGAACTGTATATGTCCATTTCGGATCGTATTTTCATGGAAAAAGTATATATATATATATATATATATATATATATATTCACTGATAAAACGAAATACGATCCAAACTGGACACAATACGAGTTCGAGATTAACAAAGAGCAACACACAAAGTAGGGAAACACACTTACAGACTCAAATTTTCGGGTAATCCGTCTTCAGGAGAAAAGAGAATGGGAGACCAAGCACGTTGTAGGCGCAACGGCAAGTAACCAACCCGGCAACCGCCAGTGCTGTCAACCGTACCCGGTCTTAAAGTATAAAATTAGGAGAAGATATAAACAGAAGCTCAGATAAGCAGTACTGGTTGGGTAAAACTATAAGTAGGTGAAAAATTATAAACAATATAAGATAAAAACAAACTATAAGAAACAAAAATAATGATAGAAAAAAGAAGAAAAAATAAATAAATAAATAAAAATAAATACAATACAAAAAACTTGCATTGGTTGTTTTAGTAAATAAAAGATAGAGACTGAATAAAAGGGTAAGTATGGGAAACTAGTTAGGAATAAGAATTTAGAAAAATAAAATAGGATAAAACAAACTAGTAGTAAGTGAAGAAGACAAAATAGATATACACAAAATATACGAAAGAGGAAAAAAGAAATAAGTACTAGAGAATAAAGAATACTGGAAAAAAAGTACCAAAAAAAAAAAAAAAAAAAAAGTACAAAAAATTATCTTTTAAGGTTAAGTCCAGGTGCACTGCGCGCCCCGAGCAACCAGATGTGAGCCTCCTCAGAGGCTCTAAGGGTCACGGTATTATCACCAGGGGGAATCTGACGCAGAATCTGCACACTGAAGCAGTCGTTAAAAGACAGACCGTGGGATTTGGCGTGTATGGCGACAGGTAAATTGGAGTTGTTGTTAACGGATGCTCTATGACCGTTCATACGGAGGCTGAGCTTGTTAGAGGACAGTCCTACGTAGAACGCATCACAACGAGTACAGTCCAATTTGTAAACACAATTTTTGGATGTACATGAGCAGTCCTTAGCAACAGGGAAGGACTGGTTATGGGAAGATGGAGTGAAGTGTGAAAGGGGGTTGAGAAGCGGACAGGTCAGGCACCCCCGCCTTTCGCAACTCTTAGCGCCCACAGACGGGTGGTTGACGCGCCTGGACGTCAAGTCTCTGTGGGAAAAGAGGTTGCCAAGGTTGGGGGAACGTCTATATGAGAGGCGGGGTTGGCTGGGGAAAATAGTCGACGTGGAAGGAGAAGAGGATAGGATGGGGAACAGATCTTTGATAATGCGTTTGAGTTTGTGTATACCGGGGAAGAAGGTAGTAACAAGGAGGGGAGACTCATTCACCGGGAAGTGGAGACGGAAGGAGGGTTGACGGATAAATTCGCAGGGATCAGTCTTCTTTCCAGTAACGATGGCGGATAACCACGCTCCAGGAACTTGGTTCTGAGGGAGTTGAGGTGCAGGTTCTTCTGCTGGAGTCGGTTGCAAATACGGTGGATTCGGATGGATAAGGATCTGGGGATAGATTTCTTTATGTGGGGAGGGTGACAATAATTAAACAACAACTCCAATTTACCTGTCGCCATACACGCCAAATCCCACGGTCTGTCTTTTAACGACTGCTTCAGTGTGCAGATTCTGCGTCAGATTCCCCCTGGTGATAATACCGTGACCCTTAGAGCCTCTGAGGAGGCTCACATCTGGTTGCTCGGGGCGCGCAGTGCACCTGGACTTAACCTTAAAAGATAATTTTTTGTACTTTTTTTTTTTTTTTTTTTGGTACTTTTTTTCCAGTATTCTTTATTCTCTAGTACTTATTTCTTTTTTCCTCTTTCGTATATTTTGTGTATATCTATTTTGTCTTCTTCACTTACTACTAGTTTGTTTTATCCTATTTTATTTTTCTAAATTCTTATTCCTAACTAGTTTCCCATACTTACCCTTTTATTCAGTCTCTATCTTTTATTTACTAAAACAACCAATCCAAGTTTTTTTGTATTGTATTTATTTTTATTTATTTATTTATTTTTTCTTCTTTTTTCTATCATTATTTTTGTTTCTTATAGTTTGTTTTTATCTTATATTGT
Source organism: Hermatobates lingyangjiaoensis (assembly GCA_026182355.1). Taxonomy (NCBI): domain Eukaryota; kingdom Metazoa; phylum Arthropoda; class Insecta; order Hemiptera; family Hermatobatidae; genus Hermatobates; species Hermatobates lingyangjiaoensis. The sequence continues at coordinate 1,274,989 of JAPFBL010001921.1, read as the reverse complement.
TTATAATTTTTCACCTACTTATAGTTTTACCCAACCAGTACTGCTTATCTGAGCTTCTGTTTATATCTTCTCCTAATTTTATACTTTAAGACCGGGTACGGTTGACAGCACTGGCGGTTGCCGGGTTGGTTACTTGCCGTTGCGCCTACAACGTGCTTGGTCTCCCATTCTCTTTTCTCCTGAAGACGGATTACCCGAAAATTTGAGTCTGTAAGTGTGTTTCCCTACTTTGTGTGTTGCTCTTTGTTAATCTCGAACTCGTATTGTGTCCAGTTTGGATCGTATTTCGTTTTATCAGTGAATTTTAGTGCGTTACGTGGGACCTTGAAACCTTCTGTGCTGTTATTCCTGCCTGTTCTAACTTTTAATCCATTTATTCTGTTTTATTTTATCCCTTAGCTCAGACCTTTTCCATATTTTAATAGCTTCCTGTGTTTCTCCATTCCTCTTTACTACTTTTATTGTTTTATTTTACTCCTTTTATATATTGTCTTATCATAACCTTACTTCTTATTTTATTTCAAGGATGAGCAGTTCTTGTTGTACTTTAATGTTATTGTTTTCCTTTGTTTTTATTGCTTTATGTTTTCCTACACTTTGTTTTTAATTCACTTTACTTTTGTTCAATAACTCTGTTTGTAATTGTAACCTTTATTGTTTTCAGTTGTATTGGTTGTGGATTTTATGTGAAGTTTATTGTTTTGCCTTCCATCTTTTGTATTTACCTTTATTTTATCTTTATTTCCATTCTAATGTTTCAAGCCTTTTAATTTATAAAGCTCTTCTCAATTAATTTTTTATTCTAACTTCCTTTGGTTTTTGGTGTCAGCTTTTATCATCGTTTAGTTTTTATCTCAAAACCACACCTTTGTCTGGGTTGTAATTTAACTCTTTACTAGTTTATGGTTATTACTACATCAGGTTTATACTTGCCTTTAGTTTCTCTGAACTTATTTTACTTTTATACTTTTTTATCAATTTTCACTTTCATTTTTCTTTATTTCCCAATTTTTTAAGTTGTCTATTACAACTGTCACTTGAGTCTATGCCAGTTTTACTTGTTTTCCTCTTTAAATCTTTTAAAGACATTTGTTGTTAATTTTAGACTATTTGCTAACTCCATTTGTTTAGAAATTTAATTTTAAGTTTTTCTGTTCTTAATTTTCTCTATTTCAATTTGTAAATTTTAATATTTTTGGTTCTATTGTTCACCACCAATTTTTCATCTATCATCCCTTTAATTATTATTATTATTATTATTTATTATTTTTTTCTTCAAGATGCAGAACCCCATATCCTTCTGGTTGGTCCAAATTTATTTTCTGTCACACAAAATTGCAAGGTGCACTGTGCACATTGAGTTTCTCTCCCACTGCCTCCTCCTTAATATCCCACCGAATGGTTTAACTCTGAACCTGCCCCTTTCTGCCATTCCTCCAACCTTTCGTAAAGAAATCGCTATTTTTGGCTTCCAATGCTCATTAAATTTAACCCGCCTCACTCTCTCCAACTACCAGAAAATTCGGATTTCCCTTTTTCATAAGTTAACCTCAACTCTTAATCTTTTGCAAAAAATTTCTTCCATCCACCTTCCCCTGTGTCTTCAACACATGAGAAGTGCCGAAAACTTACTCTCAATCAAGAGAAAGTCCTTCTTGATCAAACTTTCCAATCTCTGCCGCAGCTATCTGGACCTGGGCCTTGGCCTTCCCCTTATAATACCCAACCTCACCAACAACTGCACTCCACTATTTCCCACCTGCCCCATCGCCACCCCAGTCCCCACCAAAAGTCCCTTGGGTTTGATTCCTACTCCTGAACCCACCTTTCCCAACTCTCCTCATTCACCCAATCTTCCCTCAAACTTACTCCCTACTCCACAACTGAACCTTTTTGAAAATCTCACCCCTGTCACTAACTTAACTCCAGTCCCGAACCCACAACGACCTCCTCTGAACAGTTCACCCGTTTCCACAGCCACTGGTTCTTCTCCCTACAACTCCAACATTTTCTGTAATTTGTCCTCCCACTGCCTCACTGTCGATGAAAGGAACTTACTTGCTAAAGGTCTCTCTTTCTGTCCCACCCCTAAGGTCCAACGGGTTAAGCTCCTGGAGGATGTGCAGATGTTTTGCAGATCCCTCCGATGGCGGCAATTCTGGAAATCCTCCGTCCATTCGAATCCTGCCGCAAGCTCTACTCCCAGAGTTACCCTCCGTAAGTTTAAACCTCTTTCCACTAATGAGCCTCCACCCCTTCTAGCCTCTCATCCGTTAGAGCAATTCATCTCCCAACTTCTCAACAGGGTTTCTAACCCTTCTTTCCTTGATAGCCTTAGACCCCCTGACAACCTATCCCCCTCCGAACGAAGGGCTATTAATAACTTGGTTAATAATAGTAATCTGTTAATTATGCCAGCTGACAAGGGGTCCACGGATGTACTCATGGATCGTGATCATTATGAAAGCGAAGCACTGAGGCAGCTGCGAGACCCATTGTTCTACCAACCTCTCTCCTCCGATCCCACACCTAATTTTCACAAGAAGTTGGTCACCCTGCTCCGTTCCTATTCCAATTCAGAGGGTCTCACTGATGAAGACCTTAAGCTCCTTATCCCCAATACTCCCCGCTGTCCCATATTCTACATCCTCCCCAAAATACACAAACCTTATCACATGCCCGACAATCCACCTCCTGGAAGACCTATTGTTTCATCCTATAAATGTCTTACTGAAAGGATTTCAGCCTTCGTAGACTCAGTTCTACAACCTTTAGTAAGACTCCAACCCTCCTACTGTAAAGACTCATTCCACTTTCTGGAACTCCTCAAAAACCTATCCCTTCCTGCATCCACCCCCCATCCCATTCTCCTAGTGACTATGGACGTGACCTCGCTTTACACCGTTATCAAACACGATGAGGGCTTAGAATCCTTACGACACTTCCTCACTTCCAGACCTCTCCCCCATTTACCCTCGACTGACTTTATAATCTCCCTAACTGACTTTGTCCTCAAACATAATTCCTTCCGTTTCAAAGATGACTTCTACCTGCAAGTCAGAGGAACTGCCATGGGAACCAGGATGGCTCCCTCTTTCGCGAATCTTTTTATGGCACATTTAGAAAATAGTTTCCTTCACTCTTACCACTTGCTCCCCTTATTTTACACCCGTTTCATTGACGATATATTTTTCATCTGGCCCCACGGTAGTTCCGAACTTGACTCCTTCCTTCTGAATTTTAGAACTTTCTGCACTTCTGTTTCTTATACCCACAACGTTTCAGCCACCTCTATGACCTTTCTTGACATCGACATTACCCTCCAGGGCAACAACCTCATTACCTCCGTTCACTCTAAACCCTCAAACCCACACCAGTACCTCCACTTTAATAGTTGTCACCCTCCCCACATAAAGAAATCTATCCCCAGATCCTTATCCATCCGAATCCACCGTATTTGCAACCGACTCCAGCAGAAGAACCTGCACCTCAACTCCCTCAGAACCAAGTTCCTGGAGCGTGGTTATCCGCCATCGTTACTGGAAAGAAGACTGATCCCTGCGAATTTATCCGTCAACCCTCCTTCCGTCTCCACTTCCCCGGTGAATGAGTCTCCCCTCCTTGTTACTACCTTCTTCCCCGGTATACACAAACTCAAACGCATTATCAAAGATCTGTTCCCCATCCTATCCTCTTCTCCTTCCACGTCGACTATTTTCCCCAGCCAACCCCGCCTCTCATATAGACGTTCCCCCAACCTTGGCAACCTCTTTTCCCACAGAGACTTGACGTCCAGGCGCGTCAACCACCCGTCTGTGGGCGCTAAGAGTTGCGAAAGGCGGGGGTGCCTGACCTGTCCGCTTCTCAACCCCCTTTCACACTTCACTCCATCTTCCCATAACCAGTCCTTCCCTGTTGCTAAGGACTGCTCATGTACATCCAAAAATTGTGTTTACAAATTGGACTGTACTCGTTGTGATGCGTTCTACGTAGGACTGTCCTCTAACAAGCTCAGCCTCCGTATGAACGGTCATAGAGCATCCGTTAACAACAACTCCAATTTACCTGTCGCCATACACGCCAAATCCCACGGTCTGTCTTTTAACGACTGCTTCAGTGTGCAGATTCTGCGTCAGATTCCCCCTGGTGATAATACCGTGACCCTTAGAGCCTCTGAGGAGGCTCACATCTGGTTGCTCGGGGCGCGCAGTGCACCTGGACTTAACCTTAAAAGATAATTTTTTGTACTTTTTTTTTTTTTTTTTTTTTGGTACTTTTTTTCCAGTATTCTTTATTCTCTAGTACTTATTTCTTTTTTCCTCTTTCGTATATTTTGTGTATATCTATTTTGTCTTCTTCACTTACTACTAGTTTGTTTTATCCTATTTTATTTTTCTAAATTCTTATTCCTAACTAGTTTCCCATACTTACCCTTTTATTCAGTCTCTATCTTTTATTTACTAAAACAACCAATGCAAGTTTTTTGTATTGTATTTATTTTTATTTATTTATTTATTTTTTCTTCTTTTTTCTATCATTATTTTTGTTTCTTATAGTTTGTTTTTATCTTATATTGTTTATAATTTTTCACCTACTTATAGTTTTACCCAACCAGTACTGCTTATCTGAGCTTCTGTTTATATCTTCTCCTAATTTTATACTTTAAGACCGGGTACGGTTGACAGCACTGGCGGTTGCCGGGTTGGTTACTTGCCGTTGCGCCTACAACGTGCTTGGTCTCCCATTCTCTTTTCTCCTGAAGACGGATTACCCGAAAATTTGAGTTTGTAAGTGTGTTTCCCTACTTTGTGTGTTGCTCTTTGTTAATCTCGAACTCGTATATATATATATATATATATATATATATATATATATATACATATAAAAGATAGGTGTGTTATCTAATCGGGATTTGGTCAAATTTTCAAGGTTCAAAAATCTAGAATATTTGACCGAATCCCGATTAGATAACACACCTATTCTATCAAACGGTCGATATATTATTGAATCTGTTGTATATATATAAAGATCACATAAACACGTGAAATAACAATCAATGATCAAACCACAATAAGAAATGGGGAAATAGTTTGGTTTTTGACTCTGACGAAGACTGCTTGTTAGGGTTGAAAGATCTTAGTCTTGTTTTCCTATTTCTTATTGTGGTTTGATCATTGATATATATATATATATATTACTTTTCTCGGCAACAACGTAATCTTGGACAGCAGCAAGATTATATTAATAGCATTATAAATATAATTAATATATTATAAATAATAGTAGAATGATGGCAACTAATATATCACTGGCTTCCTACTGTGAAATTATGGTATCTTGTTTAATGGTGTCAACATTTAGCAGGTGCAGTTGGGACCAGCAGCAGCAGTGCTGGAGCGACAGAGAAGGACGGTGCTGCGCTGAGCTCATGGGCGAGGTACCTGAAAAACAAGTACGGAGCTCGCGGCAAAGACGCCCCTGCTGCCTCCAACACGCGTCGTCTTTCACTAGGCCTCCCCCTGCGCTCTGATGACCACGACGACCAAAAAAACTCACAAGGCTCCCCCACTTCCCCCACACAACACCCTCTTCATCAAGGTAACAGTCAGGCTTTTCTTTCAAACCAACATACATCGAGTCTTGTATCAAGTTTTATGATCATCAAAACATTACTAGACGACCCCTTGACCTCCTGTGTCACTCAGTGTTAATAGGTTACAGAGACAACTAATACAAAACACTCACTGAATATGACTGACAGGTATAACTGTTATTGAAAACAAAGATTCTTGTGTGTCTTACACTTTTGATACAGTATTCTTAACTTCATTCAAGATATATACACAGTGAGTATACTGTATTAAAAAATGGAATTGAAATTTGAATTTCGAAACTAAACAAACCATAAGTCAGTAGTTTATCCATTCCCCATCCATAGTTAAAAGATGAAATTAAACCATCAATTGTTTATACTTGTAGCAGACGTACTGACCATGTAATCTGTGTAGCACTGTAGAAATATTAGGACAATTTTCCTCTGATTTGGAGTCTTATAAAGCTTTCTTTTGTTTTTTAAAAATTTTCTTCGAATAATTATACCTTCACTTGTTGAAGTGTGCTCATTAGTGAGTAACAAACAGTTAGCTAAAGAAGGAATGTCGAAATGTAAATAGTTGAATAGTAATCGTAGTTGTCACATATTTCTCAGGATTAATATAGTACTTAGTATAATTTATGGTTCAACTGAAAGGTAAACAACTTTTACAGAAATCAAAAATCCATAGAATTCAAAGGTGCAGAAAATATAGTTCATTTGTTAATTGAAACACATTTTAACTTGTGAACAATTTTAAAAATAAAACAAAATCATACTTTCAAGGGTATAAAGGTTGACTTGGTCTGATATTGAATCATTGTCTTCTAAGAGAAAAAGAGATAAAAAATGAAACAAAGAACTTAGCAACATTTAAATGTTACATGAACATTCTTCTGTCTATTGATTGTAGTGACCTTTCAAGAGAACATCAATACACACACAACTGAATAACAAAACTCACGTATGAACGCCATTGCTAAATTCTTAGTTATATAAATATATCAAATTTATCAGTGTGAGTGTGATTGCGTGTGCTTCGAGATAGTGAAGCAGAGCAGGAGAGAGATATCACTATATTCATACATGATTCCGTAATAAAAGAAATCATCACGGATTCAATTGTGAAATAAAAACATTCAATGGGTTTCTAAGTGGATTATATATATATATATATAATATATATATATATACTTATTTATTTTTATTTTTATATTGTTTCTTTTTCCTTTTTAAATTTTATTTTTTATAATTTTTTATTATTTTTTATTTTTTTTATCAAATTAAAATTTTTTTTGAGTTCTGGCTACCTTTAAGTTTATAGTCCGATCGAATCTGATTTCATTTGAATATATATATATCAATTTTCAAACCACAAAAAGAAATGGGGAAAAAAAACTAAGATCTTTCAACCGTAACAAGCGGTCTTCGTCAGAGTCAAAAGCCCAACTCAAAAGATTTTAGTTTTTGACTCTGACGAAAACCGCTTAGTACAGTTGAAAGATCTTAGTCTTGTTTTCCCATTTTATATTGTAGTTTGATCTTTGATATATATATATATATATATATATATATATATATATTCACAGATAAACATGAACAATGATTCACTTGAACCTTTATAAACCTGTCGACTTTGGTTATAATTTTGTACATTTAATTACATATCATTACTTCGTTTCCTGAACACGACCATTAAAAATATTTTAGGTGGTTTTGAAATAGTGATATGTTTAAAAATGTATAAATGGATACACCCATTGATGCCAAATACACGGACATAAAGCATTAAAACCCATTCAGTGAGTATTTACACGGATAGTAATAGTTTGTTGTTACGAATAAAGTAAACCCTATAAAATTCATATGAAAATTTATCTTAGAAGAAGCTAAACCAATCCATAAAGTATTATGCCGGTTATGGTCAATTGATATCAGGTTCAGAGAAATGTCTGAAGTGTTAAAAAAAAAAATGTTGATCCCTTAACAATGATATTGTCAATGAGCTGAACTATTTTGAACATGATACACACAAAGGAGAAAAAATCTTTCAATATTCTTCAATAATTATGACGACTGCTTTGAGAAATATATATACATAGGTTTTGTAATAAAAAAAAAACGAAAAATTAATGAATATGCATATTTTTACTTTTAATTTGTAACATATGTTTGAACTCTATCGTAATTCCTTCTTAAAATAAAATTAAAATTTAATCAAAAATATTGCTAATAAACCTAGCAATGTATAGCAGCATTCTAAAATTAGTTAGAATGAGAGCAATCTAAAATTAGATCCTTGATTCTAATTCCATGAAAATAAATGTTTTTCGGACTTTCTGACATTTTCAAGGTTAGTTTCGGGTAACCGGGGCAACCACGACCGCCCAGGGCGGTAAAATTTGTTGCTATGCTACTGACTCTATTCCTTGTAATTAACTAATCATGTAAATGAGTAGACAAAATAATTTAATCTTGGACAAATATAAATAAGTAATTGTCACCAGCAAGTATCAAACATAGACACATGGATGATGAACTTTTCACCCTTGTTAGTAAATATAACTAAGTTAACAATAATTTTTTTTTTTTTTTGGTAAGGAGGTGAAATGCATTTACGCACATTGTGCTGGGCTCCCAGATAAACCAAACTACCAACTAAAATACCCCCTTTTCTCCTAATTCTAAATCCAGGGATGCCTTTCCTAAGGGAGTGAATGGCCTAGCCTGAGGTAATGTAGGAAACAGTTCCAGCCTAATGTCCAAGAAGAAAAGAGGGTGTTTTAGTTGGTAGTCTGGTTTACTGGGAACCCAGCACAATATGCATAAATGCATTTCACCTCCTTACCTAAAAAAAAAAATATTATTATTATTATTAATTAAAGATGTCCGATTGTGGCCGAGAGATGTCATGGAGAGTCGGGTATTACCTGACACAATTTCTCAACGGACATGGATACTTCCGAGCCTACCTGACAAGATAGGAAAGGACGAGACATCCCAGTGTCTGTACTGCTTAGCAGTAGATAATGTGGAGCACTAATTATTTTCACGTCAAAAAGGAATAGCCAGAGAAGTGACTTGATGAAGAGAATGGGTTTATTCTCTCCAGAAACTATTATAGTCAAGGCGATCCAGGGTATTGAGGTATTGAACATAGTAGACTAGCTAGTCAAAAATACTCTCACAACCAAAAAGAGACACTTAGAAGAGCTGGAATAGGAAATTCAAAAGTAAGGAAGTGGCCTAGCCTGAGTTACTGTGGAAGACAGTGCCAGTCTAGTGTCTTAGAAGAAAAGGTGTTTTAGTTGGTAATCTGGTTTAACTGTGAGCCCAGCACTACTTGTGTAAATACATTTCACCTCCTTACCAAAAAAAAAAAATTATTATTATTACTATTATATATTATTATTTTTATTATTATGATTGGGGGGCCAGTCTAGCTCAGTGGTTACGTGCTCACCTCTGAACTGATAGGACGGGGGTTCAATCCTCACCTGGCCCTCGATTTATTCACGCGGGAGGTGAATAAATCTGAGCACGTCGTCCCTCGGAGAAGGACGTTAAACCGTTGGTCCCGAGCCTGTACGATGTCAGGTACTCGTTAAAGATCCCTACTCTAAATACATTTGATTTAGGCAAAATTTAGGACTCCCACTGTAGAATCAATCTTCATTGTGTGCTATCACAAAGGGCGAATGCTTGGCCTACGTGTGTTCCCTTGTGGGACTGCCACTGCAACCTATTATTATGATTTTATGATTACGATTACTACCGTTCTCATTAATACTGGTTGGTATTATTATATTATCAGCTCTTGTTAAATTATTTTATTGCCAATATTATTAATGTTACAACAACTACTAAATGCATTTCACCACCTTACCCCCCCCCCCCCCCCAAAAAAAAACTACTACTGACGTTACAAATAATATTAGAGTTAAGTATACTTTAATATTTAGAGGCACTTTGTAAGCTGAAGACTTAGAATAGATTTTACTAGTTAAGTTACTATATTGTATGACAGAAACAGCTTGGGGAGGAGACTAAGTCTTCCCACATTGGGACCAATCCCCTAAGAAAGAATGTTTTATTCATTCATTTCAAATAATTAATTAAAATCGTTATAATATAATTAATAATTACATTACATTAACAATTATGTTTTGTCATTGTTGGATTTTAGTTTATAATCGACTGTGCACAAAGAATGCTGGTCTGATGATACGGTGTTTTAAAATCTAAAATATATTTAAAAGTAATCCAATGCAACAAATACATTTCCAATATATTTAATAATAATATTTACAAGCACACACGAACGTGTGTGTATATTTAAAAAACATGCCCTAAAAATTTCTATTCTACTACAGTAAATATGAATTCCATTATTGGAAAAGAATTTTTTTTTTAAATATTAAATAAACAAACAGAAATGTGTATTGCTTCTGGGAAAAAAAAAGGACATTTTTTTCCTATCGATGGATTTATACGTTCCACTTGGTCAGAGCTTACTCAGCTGAAAGAAGAGTAAATAACCCTTTCATCCAAACAATTTACTTGCGGAAATAATTGTAACAAAGGGTTGTAGGAATGATAAACCAATCTGCCTAGCAGGTAGTTAGCACTTTTCCACTCCTATCATGCTTGAAAACAACTTTTCAAATAATTCAAAATATTTGCTTAAAACTAAATTAGTCAAATGTTTAGTTAATGCTAAGGTTTATTAGCAATATTTTTGATTAAATTTTAATTTTATTTTAAGAAGGAATTACGATAGAGTTCAAACATATGTTACAAATTAAAAGTAAAAATATGCATATTCATTAATTTTTCATTAACAATACACGCTTATTGTTAGTGTCATACAGGTCAATAAAATTCATATTCTTGAACTCATGAATTGTACAATCCTTAATTATATGGTATTTACTCATACTGGGGTAAATACATAATACAAACTATCCACATAAAGGAAGTATTTTTATTCAAACTATGCGTTTCAAACACTTCGTGTTCATCATCAGGTGTTACAAATTTATTTCTAACTTGTGTATTACAAATAATTTACAAATTATTTTTGAACTATTTAATTTGTAATTTTTATTGTAAAAGTTTACCTGATGATGATCACGAAGTGTTTGAAAGACTTAGTTTGAATAAAAAAACTTCTTTTATCTGGAGACTTTGAATTATATATTTACCCCAGTATGAAAATCTATATTGTTATAAATCCATCTTACCTTGTAAATATTTGTCGTAGCCTTCCTAACGGTAGTTAAAAAGAATCAAACTGTGTTATTTAAACATAGCATACAATGGACCTTTATACCATTTAAAAATAAACATGAACATAAACAATACAGTATCAAAAATACAATGATTTATTAAAACAGGAAGAAAAGAAAGATGAAATACAATAGAGGTGCTTCAAATATATGAAAGCATTAAAACACAGATAGTTTAATAAATTAGGAAATTAATCACGTAACTGATATATTATTTAAACAACAATAACTTTGAAGAGACTGCTGGACGGATTTGAAATGACGATATAAATTATAAAACAAATTCAAGAAGACATGCAAAAATTAAAATGACAAATATCAATAAAAAGAAATTTAACAGTTTTAAATTGAGGATAGGTAGCATACAAAGTAAAGAACACACTTTGTGTGCTATCTATCCTCAATTTTGAACTGTTATTGTGTCCAGATTGGATAGTCTTTCCGTTTATTAACAAGAAATTTAGGCATGTATTGATACAATCTATTTCATAGGCATTTAAACTCATGTTTTTTACTTTACTATAAGTAAAGTATAGTGATCGTGAAAAAATTCGATCTCGAGATTTTGACGGAATTACATGTTTTGAGGTACCAGAAGTCGTTTTATGACGTTTTTACGATGATGTCTGTGTGTGTGTGGGTGGGTGGGTGGGTGGGTGCGTGTGTTAGCATTGCTTGTTACCACGCTACGGTCCAGAATCTTTGATGGATCAAGTTGATATTTTACACAAAAATGGGCCTCATAAAGACGAAGATCCCTATTGTTTGGGAAGAATTATGCATGATGGGAAAGTCACTTTTTTTGCCAAAAACCGTTTTTTTTAAAACATTTATTTCTCCTAAACTGATAACCCTAGAGTTTTGAAATTTTGACATTATCTTTGAGGTTTCAAATGCAACAAACGAAAAATATATTCAGAATTTTAAAACAACAGGAAATATTTTTTTTTCAATAAAATGTAAAAATTTTGACTAATAATTCAATCTCAAACCTTGTGTTTGACGGACAAGAATGAAACTATGCCTATAAATAGAACATTATATGGAGAATGAGTTGAGATATTTTTTTCTAAAATTACATTCGCTAAAGGGGCGTTACAGTACGATTTGTGTTTTCAGAAAATGTTTTTTTGACGCTAAACGGCTCGTTAAAAAATAATGAAAATTTGACCAAAAATGGAACAAAAAATTAGCAATTCATAAAAAAAAATCATGAAGTTTCAATTACGGGAAAGAGCAATAACGATATAAAAACTCTTTGTTTATCTTAGACTAAGAGATCACCTGCTATACTTGTCGAATTTTTTGTATTTTTTTACATTGTTTACATTGACTTAGAAATTTTTTGAGGAAATCCGCTGAGATAAAATTGATATTTATAAAGGAATAATTTAAATTGTTTATTGACTTATATAAGATGTAAGAGGAATAATATTGTGCAGGTAAATGATAACACTCATTAAAAAAAAATTCGTATATATGTTATTTGACAAAGGGGAAGGAAAATGGTCTTATTAAATACTAAGAAGCCATAAAATTCCCAGTATAATAATTCTGTTAAAAACCAAAAATGTAAAAGATAATTCAAAATATAAATCTTTCGTTTAGAGATTAATAACTGTAATTATCGTACATCTTTAATTAACCAATCAGCTTAAAACAACATTTTCTTCGCTGTTTAAGATGTTTTTCAGAGAAAAAAAGGGTATTTTACTGTTTCAAATTTGAAAATTTTACATTAATATTCAATGTAGAAGGATGTCAAGTAAACGATGTAAGAAATCTACTGGCTATTTGAACAATAGCCATGTTCTCTTGTAGGATAATATTTCGTTTCAAGAAATGTTCACATTGGTTTTTCAAAAATGTTATTACTGCTGTAGTTATACTAATGAAATTATTTGCAAATAATAAATTATTTGTGATGTACAAAAATAAGCTTATAAATTGATATGTCCTTCAATCACTATCTGTACTACCTCACGAATGCAATGCTAATAATTATATCCCATTTAGATATTTATGTTATGCTTAAATGATACGTTATGTTTTATATATTCAAGAAATTTGGCATTGAGTTACTTATAGTAAAGTAGAGTGTAGGCCACTCCAGATTTTTTTTAATATGATTAGTCTTACTGGAAGATGTACTACATGTGAAACCTGTCAGACAACTATAACATGTATTTAGGAGGTAAAATGGATTAATCTAATATTATAAATATAAAATAAACTAATATAGTTAATTACATCTTCTATTAAAGTGAACTTAGGACTGCATTATTTCTATAAGGTTTACCACAAGTGTTTCCTCTTACCATGCCACGAAAATCGTTGGAAGTCAAGTTTAAACTTTTAACTGGCTTATGTTATCCACACTTTATGAAACACTTATCAGCTATGTCTTTACGAAAATGTAAAAAACATAAAACAGAAAAAAAAATTATATTCTTATTAATTATCAACTAAACGAAAAGAGAAATCAGAAATGCGACTAAGTTCTTTCAACCAAGCAAATTGTATCCATCAGAGCTACAAAGTGAATGCATGAATAACATTTGATTAGCCAATTGATCTTATTTCTGAATTCCTTATTGTGGCTTATATATTTCATAAATATTTCATATATATTTCATAAACCCTTCAAACTATATTATTGGATTCTAAGTCAAAAACTAATCCTTCAAAATAAATTCATTCATATTTTTGTTAAGTACAGTTGCTGTCCATTTTTATATTAAAATCTCTAGTTGTATTGTTAAAAGGGAAGGAATTCTAAAAAGAACACACCTACCTCTTTGAATTCAAAACAGAGAAAGAGAGCCATGTTAACACTCAAATGTAATTAGCTTTCACAAGCGCCCTACCATGGTGCCCTCTTAATTAACATAAGAATCCACTCTTGAGACAAGATACCGGCCAAAATTATAATTAATTCAATAGAGAATTGGACTACTTCTGTATTATGCAACTTAATATATTAATCAAGTTTGTTTTATTTTTTTCCATAACTTGATCAATATTAATACAAATACCATATCATTACTGGGTATTATTGGTTATTCCAGAATATCCTTTTCTTTATCGTAGATTCTTACTTACGTTATTGATTATTATCTAAACCTAATCGCTGGATAACAATCTATCATTATTATCCAAAGCTTTTCTTCTTCGTCTGTTTTGAAGCAACAACATTATTTAGGAGTTTTTTTTTTTATTTGTTTGGGTAAGGAGGTGAAATACATTTACGTGCATAGTGCTGGGCTCCAAGATAAACCAGACTACCAACTAAAACACCCCATTTCTTCTAGGGCACTAGCCTGGAACTGTTTTTCACATTACCTCAGGCTAGGCCATTCATTTCCTTATGAAAGGCAGCCTTACTTTAGAATAAGTTTAAAAGAATAGAACTCTTAGAATAACTCTAAAGTACTTTAGAGTACTTTACTCTAACTCTTCTAGGTGTCTCTTTTTGGTTCTGAGGACATTTTTGACTAGCCAGTCTACCATTTTCCACACTTCAGCACTCTGGACCATCTTGGCCACGATGGTTTCTAGGGAGAATATTCCGGTTCTCTTCGCCAAATCATTTTTCTGGCTATTCCACTTTTGGCATGAAAAGAATGTGCCCAAGCAGTACAGGCACTCGGATGTCTGGTGCTTTCCCATCTTTTAAAGGTTGGCGCGGAAGTATAACATTTTTAAGAGTAGACACAGTATTACCAGCGATATTATAATTTATAATTTATGATAACATTTCTAACAATTAACCCTTACTATGAAGGGAGAATTATACTAAGTAGATATATAAATATTGCGGATTGATTGTCAAAACATTTTTTATTTTCTTAGAGCTTTGCTTAATTCACGTCCTAAGTGAACTGGTTCATTCTTCTTACACTGTTAACTATAGAACACCTGTCAATTTAAATCCCATTAAATAGGCCAACGCTTTGCCCTGTTTTTAAGATTTGAGTTCTTCCAGAGGTGCGTTATATCGAGGTCTGGTGAGTAGGGACTCTGAACATCCGACTCCGAGATATTTGAAAGGTCCGACTCCGATACTTTAATAATAACTGGATATATATGCACATACCATTTTCGAGTTTCATGTTATCTATCAATCAAAATGACATTTTATCAATGTCAAGTGAATCATCAAGCTGATTTTAAGTGACAAATAACTTTATTGCTATAGCCATGTCTTTTTAGCTACTTTTATCAACTGTATTGAATATCGTATATTAAGTAGCTCAATGCTGGCTTTATAACATAAAATTATAATAATATAATTTCAACACATATTAGTGTATCACTTCCTAGTAACCATAATAAATTCATAGTTAAAAGAAAAAAAATTGAATGTTTTGTAGGGAAGATCTATGGCAGTTCATATGGGAACTGGTAGAAGCTTAAACCTACGTAACATGAATCAAATTTAGTATACTCCAAATGGTAGATAGAGTTTTTCGAGTAACAAGTGTAGTAGTTTGGAACAGGATAATGTGTTTGCAGCGAGAGAAAGGTGAAATATGGTTGTAGGTTGATAATAGGAGCAAGGCAAACCGTGCTTTCCACACAATGTCGCTCCTTCAGACGAGTACATATCGCGCCTGGAATTGATTAATTACAATAGATCAAAAGATAATGTCTTGCATATTAATTCTTTTCCAACAAGTTTGTAGATAGTGATTACTGTGCTTACATTCCTAGCAGGTACATCAGTTCCACCTATGGTGATAATTAATCAGTAAATTGTTTGATAGAGGTACTAAAAATTGACTTTCATCGTTGCCAATAAATTTGTGGTCTTCTATTGTCATCAAACTTCTTCCAGCTTTTTCGATATAGATCTCCATAACCATACTTTTACTGATACTACATGAACTAACTTTCTTCAAAATGCACATTTCGTTCATGAATTATACCTATGCATTATTCAATGGTATCATACTACCCAATTTTCGTTACTGTTGTCATTTTTTGCTTATTTTTATAAATTTAACAAGCCTTAACCTCTATTAACAACTTAACTAAGTATGACAGCTATTAATAAACGAATTTGCATCCTTAATTACATCGGCTTTATGTAGATTGGTCTTAGATAGTGTTTACTTAAATCTGTAAAAGCTATAAATGATGAAATATACAAAAGAAAAAAGCTGCAGACACGTGGTATATTACAAATGTTATTCTCTACAATTTTTGTTTTAAACATTTTTCTCCTTAACATCATGTAAACCTTTACTATTATAAAAGACTACAAAATTGTAAAATTAGCCATTTCTTTTACTTACATATTCGCCTATCAGTCAGCCATTTAGTTATGCTATTTATGTTAAATTTGTTTATATGGGCTGATAATGACTAAGCAGTGTGTTTCATTCCAAAATGAACTACAAGCTAATTATTAATACTTGTTAAAAAATTTTATTTTATAAATTCATGAATATAACAATACATTTATACATTTTTTTGTTTACTAGTTCAAATGATATTTAATTTTGTTTAAATAGTTTTATTTGATGAATATTGATTCAGTTTGTTGAAATTTTAAGTTAGTGCAGATACACTACATTGTAGAAATGGTAAAACCTTAAACAAAATATGGCAAATTATTCCTGGTCATCCATGGAAAGATGGGGGACTACACAGGTAGCATTGATTAGAATTGTACTGTTGTACAATTAATCAATAAACAGGTGTCTCTTAAGGATGAAAACAAGCAAACTCTTTCCTTCTGAAAATGGTGGATTCATGTAATAAATTAAAAGAATGAGAATGAGAATTTAAAAGGTACATATAGACACATTAACTTTCATCTCTTTATAAAGCTATTTCACAAATTACATTTTATCCTTTTTTGACAAGATAGTTGATGTAGTCTAAAGATTGCTATTTTATTTTGGTCTAAAGTAACTGTTAAATCTACAGCTCTATTATTTCAGCTAAAGAAGATGGTACTAAATAAATCATTTCTGACAAGGAGGTCGGCTGGCTTTTAAAAAGTTCATAACTTTAACAGTAAAGATAGCTTAAGACCAATATATAACCGAGATATCTTCAACAAGCGCACACCATAAATTTACAGGTATAAAATCATCCAATGCTGTGTAATAATGTCAATTCTGAAGAACTATATAATTATCATTAGTTCAAACTATAACTTTTTTTGTTATTTCTATTTTGAAATAACTTTTACAAAATTCTGTAAAATGATACAGCAATAAATAAGAGTTTATTTTATTTACTACAATAAAATAAACTCAACTTACATGTATAATTACAGCTGTTGAAACAGTATTGATAGTTACAAATCACGTTAGTGATTATCTTCTCTTTCACTACCAAAGCATTGCTATTAGACTGTGATTTTAAGTCTAATACTTGCTTTTTATCAGATTGTACCAGTAATGAAAACAACACAAGATTATCAATGTATACTCAGAATAAAGAGCATAAATTTGACTTGGGCAACATTCAAAATTTGGGAAAAAGAAAATAACGACTAGAAAAAGAAATTGCATAAAAATGATCGATATAGTAAAACATAAAAAATACAATATAAATGTAAAAAAAAATGTTATAAAATTAATATTTTAGACAAGACTAAGTATAATTTGATATAGCAATGTTTTCTTTTTATTGTTTATCTATTAAAACACTCTGATGATTGATGATTGTTGTCAACACATTCTGATGATGTTAAATGATTGATGAGCAGTATCTAAAATAATTTGTTAAAAAAAGGTTGACTTGTAATTACTTATTAAATATGATTATTTCTCTAATTTTATGTCTAGAAATGTATTATTTTATTATGGGTTTACATTTAGAAAGGTGGCCAGGTTAGTCTAGTGAAAACCTCCTCTCCTTTGAACTGGTAGGTCCGGGGTTCAATACCCACTCTGGCCCTCCATTTAATCACGTGGGGGTTGAATGAGCCTGAGCATATCATCGATCTGTGAGGACATTAAGCCGTCAGTCTCAAACCTATACGATGAAAGGTATTCGTTAAAGATCCGTACTCTAAATACACTTGAGCTAGGCAGAACTTAGGAATCCCAGTGTAGAATCAATCTTTATTGTGGGGTATGACAAAGGCCCAATGCTCGGCCTACGTGTGTTCCCTTGTGGGACTGCCACTGCAATCTGAGCTAACTTTACTTTTAGAAAACTTCAGCATAAGCTATTTCAGATTTTACTTTCTTTCCTGCAAACCAATTCATTTATTACACTAGTTGAATAACACCTTTTTTTGTTTAAGATCCCTACTCTAAATACACTTTTACTTAGTTAAATTCAGGACTCCCTATGTAGAATCAATCCAGTAATTTGCCTCACCCATTAGTAAAATGGGTGTCAAATTATAAATAAATAAGGCCACAGTATCCGCTCTTAAAACAGTACTAAAAGGTAAAAGCCTATAATATGGGTATGGACATTAAAAAAAAAAAATTATTGATGCACTTGATTAATGTAAAAATTGACTGTTATTTTGTGCTTATAATAATATGCAGTCCCGTTTTTTATGGTTTTACAATTTAATTAACACTTTATTTTATATATATATAACAATTATTAACAAACTTAATATACAAAGTGTTAATAAATATCAGTATATTATAGATAGGTGTAAAATAAGTTATTTTTGCCAAGGACAGAGGGAAGAGAATGGTTGAGGGTTTATATAACGGTGTCTGTAGAACAATCCATAAATTGTTGGGTTTGTGTAAACTGTGAAGGTGTGAGTGTGATGGGAAACAGGGAATGACAACGTGTTGAACAAAGCGGGAACAGCCCAAAGGTAAGCTGTAACACATATATCTGCACTGCATCCATTACAAATCAACACCACCTACTTGTTGTATACCCCTCTGCTAACCAACACTTGATTTTTACAAAACTCACTACACCCTTGCTATACATTACACTATTTACATTGATTCATTTACTTTATTTTACAGCTTCAGTCATTGATTCAAAATTTCAATAATTTGTATGAGTAAACAAATATAAATTTAGAAGTAATAAAAGTCTCTGCATGGAAATATTTTCGATCACGTTTTATAATAGAAGTAAGATTATTAGAAAAACACACAAGTAATGGAGAATGTTCAGTATTTTCAAAAGGTTCAGAAGGAAGAACTGTGGAAAGTTCCTGAGTGTAAGAGAAAGAAGGTGAGCTGGACATACGTGTGAAAGTTGTCGAAATATCGATGTGAGTTATGTCTGTGTCTTTCTGTGTGTTTCCTTCATTTTGAATTTATTATATATATATATATATATATATATATATATACGGTACTGTTTTCTTGACTACAAAATATTAACAAACACTTTTTCTTTTTCTCGGAGTTTGGTCAGGGTAAATATATGGAATCACCTTTTTGCCAACGTTTCGTCTTTATTTCAAGACATCCTCAGGGCTATATTTTAAAGTAGAAATGACAAATGTCCATTGTTTATTGTTTTTTTGTTAGTTTATAGCCCTGAGGATGTCTTGAAATAAAGACGAAACGTTGGCAAAAAGGTGATTCCATATATTTACCCTGACCAAACTCCGAGAAGAAGAAAAAGTGTTTGTTATATATGTATATATATTCTTCTACTCAATTCATAATGTGTGTAACTAAATGTTCGTATGTTCTTCAAAGTAAAAAGAAAGGTAGTTGTAGCTAAATTATTTCCTTCTTAGATTAATTCTTTCATATTTTATATAAAAAACGTGTGCTTATATGACCCTATAAAATATACTACTCAGTTACAAAAATAAATTACCATTACTGCTGTATAAAACATTATACAAAAATTTTGTACTAAATTGAGTTTTTAAGGTTGTAACTATTTTATGGTTTACATTGTAATACTGTTTTTAAACACATTTCTGAACTGTAGTATTTGCAAATTAA
This sequence comes from Hermatobates lingyangjiaoensis, assembly GCA_026182355.1. NCBI lineage: Eukaryota > Metazoa > Arthropoda > Insecta > Hemiptera > Hermatobatidae > Hermatobates > Hermatobates lingyangjiaoensis. The sequence goes on along the minus strand of JAPFBL010001921.1, from coordinate 1,255,196 downwards.
AAATAAATGTATTTTCAATTTTGCAAACCTACTTTATACCTTATCAACAGGATAAGCAGTCTAGGACTCTTTTATTAAATAATGTTTTAGTTGAGGGTATAGTCAAACAAATTAGACCTCTTGATATTTTAAAATCTAACAATATGAACTCTAATCAAACTGGTGATTCTCCCCCTGTGACCTAGGTTTCTTTTCCTTTATACGTTTCAGAATAATAAAACGTAAATTTCTACATAATACCATAATTATTAAATGTATCAAAATAGCTGGTTTAAATGAACTTTGTTTTAAGAAGCTGATTACAATTTTTTTTTAAAAAACATGACACATCATGTAAGTATAAAGTCGTGGACAAAGATGTCATACTTCTTTAAATCTTAGTAACTGAAAGTGTTATTTTTTTTAAAAATTACAATTTAGTGACTGAGGGTAAACTCATTACTAACGAAATAGTTATTTTTAATGATATATATTTAAACAATATCATTAAACAAACATTGGACCTTGATCTTTATTAAGTTTTAAAATGCAGGTTTCACCAATTATGAGAGTTTATTTATATGCTTATAATTCTATTTTATATCGTGTAGGAACACATATATATTTTGAGTACATGAAAAATATATATTTTTAAATATACTAATTTTATAAACCAGAAATTTAAATATTTAATTTATGAAAAAGAAAAACTTGAAGAATAAACTCTGTGATTTAGACTTAACTGAAATCAGGAAAACAAAACAAATAAAAACTATTACAATTGACATATGGTTCTTTATATAGGTCAAAGGAAGGAAGGCTAGTGAGATATGGGATGTAAGCGTGTAATGAGAAGAGAGAGAGAGGGTGAGAGAGAGCGCGTGACATGAGAACAGAGAGAGAGAGGGTGAGAGAGAGAGCGCGTGACATGATATAGAGAGACAGTGAGGAAGAGAGAGTGGAATGGGAATGAAAGAGGGAGGTAAGCTTAGAGATTCTTATATCTTACAACTAGAAAATTAAAACCATCATTTTTTTTTAAAATAAATATTAATGTTTATAATTATCTAGTACTTATTTTATTGCTTAGATAATTTTCGTACCTTTTTTTATATTCATTTCGAGAAGTTATTGATCATCAAAGAGCAGGTTGAAAAACTCCTAATTTGAAGATCTATACTCTAAATGAAGTCGAGTAAGGTAAACTGAAGAACTACCGATATAATACTGAACGCACATTTTACAGAACCTTACAAATTATTATTGTTAGAAGTAATTAGTGAGTAGTTAACATTAAGTAACATAAGATATAGGGGCCAGCCTAGCTCAGTGGTTACGTGTTCGCCTCTGAACTGATAGGACCGGGGTTCGATCCCCACCTGGACTCGATTTATTCACGCGGGAGGTAAATAAATCTGAGCACGTCGTCCCTCGGAGAAGGACGTTAAACCGTTGGTCCCGAGCCTGTATGATGTCAGGTACTCGTAAAAAGATCCCTACTCTAAATACAGTTGAGTTAGGCAAAATTTAGGACTCCCACTGTAGAATCAATCTTCATTGTGTGGTATCACAAAGGACCAATGCTCGGCCTACGTGTGTTCCCTTGTTGGACTGCCACTGCAACCTAACCTAACATAAAATGTATTTGGGAGACAAACTGACTCAATGCAATTCCTAAGTAAAATTAAAAAAACAAATAGACGAATAAATTTAATTATGTATTTTTAATTTTACAATGTAATCAATTTTATTTAAGTATTGCGAAGAAGTCATATTTTCGATTAGCATTATAATTTTTAACTTTTAAACTAGAAAATCTATATGAACTAACACTTTGTTTGATATTGGTAGATCAAAAATAAGTAGTCTACTTCCATTTAACTTTTATTACATGTATTGTGTATAAAATATTGTATACAATAAATTTTAAAGTATAATGAGACGTGAAGTAAAACCATCACAAAGAACATTATCCATGAACACATATTAATTTTGGTAATGATTAGTAAACAATAAACAAAATTATTGTAGATACATTTATTTCATTTTTAGCTTGCTTTATTCAAATAAAGTAATCATTTAAATTTGACTTTTTAATTTTTTTTTTTAACCCTTCAAGACTTATTAAAAGGAAATGAAAAAAAAACTTAGCTGTCGAGCACGCTCAATGAAACCAGTCCGAGTTTAGAAGTTATTAAAGAAACGATAAGACTTTCTGAAAGAGCTGACAAAGAAAACGTTTCATTCACTCCTAATATTTCCTTTTTTTTTCATTGCTAATTGAAGAAAAGGGAGCTGCAAGTAGAAAGATATTTTCATCTAAAAAAAAAAACTTGAAAACATCTATTATTTCCCAGACAGACAGTCTGATTAGCTTGGTTCCCTTGTCAAAGATCTTTTATGTGTTTATTTAACGTCTTTTATATTAAATTTTGTATACAAAATTAACAATTATGATAATAAATTTTTTTATAATTAATATTTACAGAATATAATTTACTATGAATTAAGTTCATAAATAAAGCACAATTCACAGGACTTCAGGTATTGAAATGGTGTTTTTATTGAAACCCGATTAATACTTACTTCTGTATATGTACGAGTATATCATCCAAACATCCAAACCGCTGTAAGATATCATAATAATAACTCAAATCTTTCAACCATAATAAGCGGTCTTCAGAGTCAAATCTCAATTGATTTCTGATTGACCTCTTTTCAGAGAACCTTTTTCAGATTTCTTCCGGTGGAACTGATTATTTTATTGTGAAATCTTGTTATATATATATATATATAAAACTTTAAATTACACAAAGCACGACAAAAAAAAAAAGGGAACACTTACAGAATTCAATATTTCGAACTGTTGTTCGTCATCAGGAGTAGACTAGAAGAGAGGACGAAGTGAGAGAGATCTCCCCACGTCAAAGAACGGAGCGCGAATGAAGCAATAAAGAGTCAACCGATAAGAGCAGCACTAGCGTAAAAAATATGTATATATATGTATATATGTATATTTAATGTATATATTAAATATATACATAATATAATTATATAATATAATTATATAAATATAATTTATATTTAATGTATATATAAATGTATATTTATTCTCTATATGTATATATATATATATATATATATATATGTGTGTGTGTGTGAGATTAAATTTTCTGCCCACATTTGTCTTAATTAGTTTTCTGGATTTCTTTTCCAAATCTCGTAGTCTTACTTTCATTTCTTTAGGAACTAGGTGTAATAACTCACCATATGTTTTACTGTCCACTTTTTTATTTTTACCGACGTTTCGGTACTAATTAAGACAAAAGTGGGCAGAAAATTTAATCTCACATGTATAAATGAAGGACTGTTCCCCAAATATACGAATATATATATATAAACTAGAATTTAAAAAGGAACAAATAGAAAAGAAACCACTGAACTCACTACTATATTTCGATGTAGTAATATATATATATATATATCAATGATCAAACCACAATAAGAAATGGGAAAACAAGACTAAGATCTTTCAACCGTAACAAGCGGTCTTCGTCAGAGTCAAAAACCCAACTCTGACGAAGACCGCTTGTTACGGTTGAAAGATCTTAGTCTTGTTTTCCCATTTCTTATTGTGGTTTGATCATTGATTGTTGTTTCACGTGTTTATGTGAAATCTTTTTATATATATATATATGTATGTATATATATTTTCTAACTAACTATACCTTCCCTATTAATTCTTACTCTCTTTCAACTCTTTATTTAATATATCTTTTCTAGTTTGCTATTAATCTTAATTATTATTATTATTCATTATTATTAACATTATTATTATTATTATTATTAATTTTCATAATCTATTTATTCTCTATTAGTCCAGTTATACCGTTGACCTTTCAACTCTTTTATTCTAACCGTTTGTTTCTTGTTCATTATTGACCTTTGACCTTCTCTTTATATTAACCTGTACTATCCTTTTAATCTATTTATAGCAATGACTAAGCATGAGTCATCGATTTTAATTTAACATGTCACTTGGCCAATTCCTTTTCCAGTTGAACCCTTTTAGCAGGAGGTTAGTTCGTAGGATCGAATCTCTCTGTCTTAAGAACGTGAATGCCGAGACTGCGGTTAATTTTAATGATACTTGTTTAAAAGAGGATCTGCTGCCTATTTATATCAATATATATATATATATATATATATATATATATATATATATATATAGTATATATATATATATAGACATAATTATTTTTTACTTCTAATTTCTTTACTAATTGCTTATTTCTTTTAATCCTAATAGCCATCGTATTAAATCTGCTTCCTCCTGGTCCTCTTGGATCAGTGTCGACCGTTTGTACTGTACACTGTTGATGCATGGATGCATACTCTGTTGTTTTAGAAACCTCTAATTCAAGTTTTCGATTGTTAATCCTTGATACACATAACATATTACCCTTTCTCGTTGCTATTCTCGTCAACATCATAAATTATTCATTATTCATAAATGTTGGACTGGTTTAAACTCTGTCCTTCTTCAAGGTATACTGAACTGTACTTGATGATAGGCAGAGGTCAAAACTGGCCTATTAGCAACATACATTGTAAAACGATTTTTTTCTTTCTTAATTTTTTTTGTATATTATGATATCTACTTAATAATCATAAAAATTAACATATTTCTTGAAATCATTGGAAACAAAAAAAATATGTATGTTTATGTTTGTTTAGGTTTCGCAGCCGGGTCCTCTACTAGGTGCCCATACACGAACAAGAGGAGACAGGTGTTCAGCGTGGGAAGCCGGGGGAGCGAGCCCGGCTGCTTTACTTGGCCTCGTGGAGTCGCCGTGGGGCCTGACAACAATATCGTCGTAGCCGATTCTAGCAACCATCGAGTTCAGGTAACTGCGCCAAACTTCAACAATCCTTACCCCAGTATTCATTTAAATTTTGCCACTATTAAACTTTAATCATGAATGATATAAATGATTACTTCAAGTAAATAGTTTTCTTCAACCTCTTCAAATATTCTCTACTCTACTTTATGCATGTTGAAATGAATATTAAAATCATGTTACAATCTAATATTTACGAATAAATTCTAACGTAGTGCAATCAGTTATTATGTGGTATTTACTAATTGTAGAGTAAAAAGCTAATGAAATTGTCTCAACATTTCAAAAAAAAAATAACAAAGAAATGGAACAAATATACACCCCATACCCTCACCCACGTCCATCCTATTCCCAGTCAGTTGTACCACAGACACTCACCCTTAGGTTCGTACTCTCTTCATTATTTTTTTTATTTTGTACTATATTTACTTTGTACTATAGATAACTCTCTGATGACAATGCATTTTTTAGTTAATGCCTGAGGAAGAACACTACGTGTTCGAAACGCGTTGTTTATACGATTAAATTTTTATATGGGAGAACATTTCATTAGCTTTTTACCCTACTTTACGAATAAATATGTAATTTCATAGGCAGTCAATAATCTGACTATAAGGATCACTTAAAAATTTTGAAGGTTGCTTTTATTTAAATATCAGTAATATAAATATTTAAGACTTCTAAATAAATAGTATCCACGCAACTATAAAACTTGTATGTTTACCCAAATCATTATAAGAAATATCAAGTGATTTGTTCAGTGCGAAGAAATCAAAAATAATCATAAGAGAAAGGATAATGGGCAGACTCAAACAGCTAAAAATCTATGAAGTATAAGTATATAAAATTGAAAAAATGAAAGATAATCAAAACAATAAGATTCAAAGGATGTTGAATGATTGATGTTGACAAGATTGGGAGGATATCTTTTACTGGAAATAACAAGTTATAATTCTTTCATTTTCAAGCAAAATGTGTACTTTAATTTACTTCTACTACAATTTAATGTTAAGATAGTTGGCATTTACAATCACGCGCGCACACACGAAACATGTACTCACCACAGTGAGAAGAAAATCCCGGCAGACATCCTTGAGAGTCAAACAAATAATGAAAGTAGAAAGAGAGAGAGAGAGAGAGAGAGAGAGAGAGAGAGAGAGAGAGAGAGAGAGAGAGAGAGAGAGAGAGAGAGTATGTGATAGGGAAATGGGAAGAGGAGAAAGAGAAAGAGAGTTACTCAATGACATTTAAACATACACTACTCAAGTAAACACACACATATACAAAATGGACAGTATACAAAATGTATTTATTATTTTTAATGATTCAAAATTTTGGATAAATAAAGTATAAACATAATAGTTATGAATAAAATCAAAGGAATGGGATAAAAAAAAGCTGATGGAGGATATATGCTGTGCTACTTCAACAAAACGATTATTAAATTGATTATATTGTACTATAATTCATGTAATCAAGTATGATTTAAATAATGGGCTGCTAAAAGCAGTCCATTAAATACATAAAAATGTGTCAAAAAATACATATTACAATACATACATTTTTAATACTGTAAAACGTAAACCTTACATATCCTTTCAAATTAATTACATTTAAGGAATAAGAGTTGCAGCTATTCCCTTAGAAATATAAGACCTAAAAGGATTGTAATTTCAGTGAGAAAGGACAAAGAAATATATGGCCCTACTTTATGGAAATAGGAAAAACACTCGAGTCAGGAAATCAGCTTTCATGAATACATGAATACGATAATGCTATGTTTGAACGAATACTATTTTATTACACATTTAAAGCTTTTTACAATCTTAAAGAAAAAGCGAGAAAAAGTTGAATTTAAGAATAAAGTAAAATTTAATCAATAGTGAAAAGTACAGAAGAAAAAAAAGTGGCTCTACTTTGAGTGAGATAGGTGTTTTCAAAGTAAGTTTTTAACTTAAGATATATAATATTTTCAAACTCCTCCTTAGTGAGTTTTGTTGGCGTAATGATGACCCCTCATTGGTGATACAAGTTAGCCACTTCTTTGTCTAGCTCTAAAGGTCTTCTTTAGAGTCACAACTTTGAAAAGTTTATTTTCATTTTACATTAGATTATTGATAAAATGGAACAAAGTTTTGAAAATATTAAATAAAATAGAATAACCTTTATTCAACTTTATTATGGGAAAATTTAACATCCAAACTATGGAGCAGTTTTAAGTTTATTTAATATAGTTTATTTCTTTAAAAAACTACTATATATGTGGATATCATCAGACATCAAATTTTCACAATTTAAATAAAGTTTATAGCTTGTATTTTGAGACAGGCATGGCTGAAATATAACGCTGGTTACTTGGTTGAGCGACTAAGTCTTATACCTTTCGAATGAGGATGTGGAGTTGCCTAAAGTAATTAGAGGTACTAATCTAAATTTACTATGAATTTGTCTTAAATCCTTCATACCGAAAAATAGTATTCCTATAACGCAACATAAAGAAATATAACTAAGAACACATTTTCCACTTAGAAACAAAAGGGATAATAGTTGACTTATACTCGTATATTAGGACTATATATATAATATATTCAAGAGATACATATTATCATTTAAAATAATATTTAAACATTGTAGGGTAAAAATCTAATGAAATGGTCTCCACATATAAAACTTTTAATGATATAAACAACGCGTTTCGAACACGTAGTGTTCTTCTTCAGGCATTAACTAAGGGTGAGTGCCTGAAGAAGAACACTACGTGTTCGAAACGCGTTGTTTATATCATTAAAAGTTTTATATGTGGAGACCATTTCATTAGATTTTTACCCTACAATGAGTAAATACCACATAATAACAGATTGCACTACATTAGAAATAATATTTAAAGTTTAAATTCCACTCTGAGATTAAAAAAAATTATACATGCGACTGAAGAGTGAAAGGTAATAATGAATTCACTAACTAGGTATAGGGGTGAGGGAAGTCAAGTACTTTCTTCTTTACTGATAGTCCACTGATATATAAATTTTTAATATAGCTGGGTCTTAAAAGTTATAACTTAGATATTCTTTCTAATTAATTGTAATAAAGAAAAAAGAGAAAATAAGGATCTCGATTATTATTATTATTATTATTATTATTTGAGGGTGAACGTAGCACTGCTTCTTAAAAAAAAAACTATTGTACTTCCCCTCTTCTGTACTAAAGTACCCCAGCAGTTAGCTTCAGTGCCTCCAAGAAGCTCAGCACTTTTGCTGGTTCCAGCGGTAAAAGTTTTTCTATGGTTTTGTTGAGTGTCCCGAAGCACCTGCCTCTGTGCAGCAAAGTTGCTTTACAGTCAGTCAGTAGGTGCAACGGTGTTTCTTGCCCTTTTTTTTTTTGCAGAATCTGCATAATCCATCATTGATAATGTCCATTCAGGCTCTCAACGTTTTGGGAGAAAGTAACTTCCTTTTTCCTTCTTCGGGACGGTCTTCTCCGGGTCCTTAGGTGCACTTGTGGGATGTTGGCTCCCACTAGTTAGCGCTTTTGAACCCTCTGCGCTTCCTTAGGATGGTATCCGGACTTCCTTCTCCTTAGTATCATACAGGGAAAAATCCCTGCATCTCTATCGGTGTCATTTTGTCCGCTCCGGCAAAGCACCGCATACCGGAGTAAGGCTATTTACTCAAGGGGGTCGCCTTGTACCATTGATACTCCGTTCATAATACAGAAACCCCTGTATCATCCATCCTTCGGCACGGATCGCATAACACCTTAGATTGGGGATCTCGGTTAGATTTCGATTCGATATCCGTTTTAGACTGTTTTGTAATAGACTTAAGTTAGGCAAAACTTAAAACTTTCAATGTATAACGTCATAGCATGGTATCACGAGGACCCTCTTTGTGTTCTCTCTTTTGACTGCCACTGACATCCCACCTAACTAGATGGCATTTAGTGATATCGACTCTTACATGGTGTTGTGAAATCCACGGAACTGACAACTACAAGCTATACTCAATTCTGTATTCATTTACTATGGAGGACTTATTTCATCATTAGCATCCTGCTTTAGGCTGCCAGATATTATTCTTCCCTACTACTCAGTGCTATCAGTCTATTAACAAGAACGATTCTAAAATAAATTTAACTGAAAGTATGAAGTTAACGTTTTATCAGTTTTTTTTTCAACAACTTAAATTTTGTGAATAGATTCATTAAAAATATTCGCCTCCTAATTATAAAGAAAATTTTACTTTGCAATTAGGTGGGGTCAGACATCATACGGTGTTCTTTTATCCTATTATATATATCTGTATTTGAATAAATTATAATTACTAAATTATTAATGTGAAATTCAACCTGATAGTACATTTGGAGAAAAATATATAAGGGTTTTGAGTGACATTATTTCCAGTACAGTTGAAGTTGAAACAAAAGTGAACAAAACCTCTTTTGAAAGTCACAATACTGGAACAGTTTTCTAAACTGTTAACGTTGAATGGTAATTTTATATGAATCACAGCTTATACATATAAGTTGTCAGCGAAAAACCAAAATCACAACAATTGCAATTAATATCATGCAGACACCAACAAACGTAATGGAGAATTTTTTAAGATAAAGTACCTTCCCCTTTCCTTTTCAAATCAAGTGCAATATTTGTGTTGAATAAAACATTTTCTGGTTGTAATTCTTTTACTGGTTGTAAAAATAATACGAGTTCAAAATCGAAAAACAGTAACACATACAGTAAAGAAACACACACCGGTTTCTTGTCCTCGCGTTTACAACGTGCTTTGTCTCCCTGTTTCTTTTCTCCTTAAGACGGATCTCCAAAAATTTGGGTTAGTAAGTGTAGTAGTAGACAACCCCACAAGGGAACTCACATAGGTGGAACATTAGGCCCTTTGCGGTACTATACAGTGAAGATTAATTCTACATTGGGAGTTCTAAATTTTGCCTAAGTGAAGTGTATTTAGAGAAATCTGTTACGAATACCTGACATCGTACAGACTCGGGACCGACGGCTTAACGACCTCTTCGAGTGACGACGTGCTCAGATTTATTCACTTCTCACATGAATAAATCGAGAGACAGGAAGGTATCGAACCCCAAACCTTATAGTTGTGAGGCGAGTACGTTAACCACTGAGCTAACATGACTCCCGAGTTAGTATGTGTGTTTCTTTACTCTCATATTGTGTCCAGTTAGGATCGTTTTTGTTGTAAATAAGAACAATTACATTTTACAAATTGAGTCAACATTAAGTGCAAAGAAGCGATATTTGTCCATGGTTGACGTTGTTTGTTGTTGACAAGGCATCTTGTTTCAGGTTTTCGACTCAAACGGTATCTTCACCAAGGAATTCGGCCAGTACGGCAATGGTGAAGGTGAATTTGACTGCCTCGCTGGGGTGGCCGTTAACAGAATAGGACAATTCATTATTGCCGATAGGTACAACCACAGGATCCAGGTTAGTAAGAACTTTGTAGGTCTTCTTATAACCTTTAGGTGAAAATCATTGTAGTGCAACAAAATCTCTTGACCAATAAAAGGTCAATTTCTAATACACGTATGATTCAAAGTATAAACTTTGACAACATTTTTATCTTAAAATTCCAAATTAGAATTTTTTTCTACCTTCAAATTTTTTAGAAGCTAATTTCAGAGTAATAAATGTATAAGAATTTTTTAATGTTGACTACAGATGAAGGAAAGTTATTTAAACATAGTATTTACGAGTTACATAATTTATTAAAATGTTTACTTTATGACGTTCTCTATGAATTAGTAATTTTTTATGTTCTGTTGATTCACAAATTTGTAAAAAAAATTCTATACCTTTTTTATATCATCAAAATTATTTAATTTAATTAAAACTTAACTTTTTTTTGTTATAAAAAAAGGACAAAATTATAAATAAAAATTGCACAATACCTGGTATAATAATGAATATGTACAATTAACCGAAGGTGTGTGTTAACCCAGTTCAGAAAGTAATACAATTTAGTATATATATTATTATTTTTATGATTTTATTATCTGGCTTACCTCTTATTTTACCTGACGTTTGTAGAGAAAATTTATTCAAATTGGTTTTGATAATTATTTCCTAAAATATTCCTCCTACTCGCTTTTCAAATCTTCGTTTATAGTTTCGTAAATAGTTCCATTTATAATTTTTCTGCTATTTGTAATACATTGAACAAATAAGGTCCATATAAAAATTAATTAAGATAGTTGTGATGCTGGGCATATACGAGTAGAACCCAAGCAGCTAAGGAATCGAAATCGTACTTGGTATAGGAATCGGTCATCAACATTTTCTTGGAATAGTACTAGGAAAAACTTAGGAATCGTTTCATACTAATTCTCGCCAAATATATTCAGTTAACTTGTATGTATAATTATTTTTCTGAAGTAACAATTTCAAGGTTTACAATAAAATATATTAATAATATAGATGTAGATGAAAGAAATATATTAAATTGGTTAAAACTATTTTAGCTTATATTATGAATATAAATTATTCATAAAAACAGTAATTATGGAATGAAATTTACTTAATAAATTGGTGAGTGATTAACTTGTTTTGAGGTTGATTGGTTATTTGATCTGGGAAGCCTAGAAGCCATTTGCATTGACTGGAAAGCATAAGGGGCCTGACGGGAGGCAATAATTAATTAACTCATCATACAAGTAACCGATACAGTCTGTGTGTAACTTGGCTCAGACAGGGACCTGCAACGAAGAGGCCTTAACCCTGGGCAATATTACACTAACAATCTCCCGTCCTACTATGAAATCATTCAGAAAGCATATCTTTAAAAAAAAAAAAACATATTGTGAAATGAAAAATAATTTTTTGTCAAAACTTTGTACTTCGAATAAATTAATCTATAAACCCAAATCACGTATTTTATAAATTATCAAAACAAAAAAAAAAATTTTTTTTTTAATTTTCCATATACATAGTATATGTATTCTCGAAAAATTGTTCTTGACCTATTCTATTCTATTGTATGTGGTAGGTTTTCTTTTTGAGGGCTAGGTCATATAAAAGAAAATAAACGTAGGCCAACGTTTCGATGTATTTGTATATCATCTTCAGGGCTACTTTTACCAAAACAATCTACAACCTACATAAAGAACTAAATTATTGAAAACAAAACATACATAGAAACAGGTTATTTTAAATCAGAGTTGTTAATTCTAAGTACAAATGTATTTCAAAACACCAAACAAAAGGAAATTAATTTTACCTTGGAAAGTGTGCTATTGGTTATTTCTATTTTATAACCAATTAGCCCTGAAGATGATGTACAAATATATCGAAATGTTGGCCTAGGAAGGAGTTTATTTTCTTTTATATGACCTAGTGCTCAAAAAACAAAACCCACCTAATACAATATATATATATATATATGCTTTGTTAAACACGACAGAGTAGTTCCTGTCTATGAGCTTCTTCTCGAGAACTTCGATTTGCCGAAAAACAGTTTTTTCGTTGTTAGAACAACGGTTGAGGTGGTCTGCAAAACCGTTGTTCTAACAACGAAAAAACTGTTTTTCGGCAAATCGAAGTTCTCGAGAAGAAGCTCATAGACAGGAACTACTCTGTCGTGTTTAACAAAGCATGTATATCCGAAGGACTGCTACCAAAGTACACTAATATTTATATATATATATATATATATATAATTTAAAAAAGAACACATAGAAAGGAAACCACTGAACTCACTACTATATTTCGATGTCCTCGTCTTCAGGAAAAGAAGTGAATCGCTCCAAAGGCTGATAACGACTCATATATATATATAAAGCTTTCACATAAACACGTGAAATAACAATCAATGATCAAACCACAATAAGAAATGGGAAAACAAGACTAAGATCTTTCAACCGTAACAAGCGGTCTTCGTCAGAGTCAAAAACAGTCAGTCAATTGGGTTTTTGACTCTGACGAAGACCGCTTGTTACGGTTGAAAGATCTTAGTCTTGTTTTCCCATTTCTTATTGTGGTTTGATCATTGATATATATATATATATATATATATATATATATATATATATATATATATAAATGATCAACCACAGTATGAAATGGGGAAAAAAAGACTAAGATCTTTCAACATCAATGAGGTGCTTGGGAATCGAAGAATCATGAATGGAGGTGACATAACGGGAAACTTCTGAACCCTGGGAGTTTTCAAAAATGAAATCAAAACGAAGTCAACCTCCAATTATTTTGAAATATGCGCTTGACTGTCTGAAATCTCCTTTAAACAACATCTCATAATTATAAGAAGTTTTTGATATTGATTACACATTCTGGTTTACAAACTGACATCAATTCAAATTGATTGATTGATACAACTATTTCTAATCAATGACTTTTTTATTGCTTAGGTTATGGATCCATCGGGGAGATTCTTACGATGGTTTGGCTCTCAAGGAACATCCGATGGTAGATTTAACTATCCTTGGGGCGTAACTACTGATGCCTTAGGATTTATCTATGTTTGTGACAAAGAAAACCACAGAGTGCAGGTAGGTAGAATTTAATTCTATGTAAAATAACATTTCAATATATAATAAATCAACTTTAAAAGTGACCACCTAGCAAATCTATTTGAATGAATAGATAAACATTAGACAAATAATTTCATTTACTATTTTATAAACCTATTGGTAACACATTTATTTTGTTAATTCTTAGAAAATAAGAAAAAAAAATTAAAATATATTTTATTTTGTTTACAATGTGCAATAGAACAATCTTTTTTAAAGATTAAATATCAACCCAAGGAAGTTTTCTTTCCCAAGAATGAAATAAATATAGGTCCTGAAGAATACCCTAAAAAACACACGTTTTCTTAGTATGCATGATTATTTTCAAAATGATTTACTTATAAAACATTTTAGCATGAAATATTTTTATTCAAAAAAACTATTTATTGCCTAATATTATAATTATTCAATCATTCAAATATATCTGGGATGGCCAGTTAGGGACTTTTTTTTTTTTCAATACACTCGACCCAAGTGTTTCAGTTCTTCAAGAAACCGTACTTTCAAGTTTTCGTACTTTTTTTTTTCTTCCGAGTTGCATAAGTTATCATTCGGGTATTGGTAATTCACAATGAGGGCAGAGTGAGACCGAGTAGCATAGGCTACTCCAATTTCGTTATCTTAAGCAAAGTATAACAGCTTATCTTAACACAATTTATCTTAAGTATAAATATGTACTCAAAACTGACTGCACTGATAAGTACCTACGACAAACTTGAAAATTAAAGTACTCATATCTAACTGTTTTCTAATATTGATCTTAAACTTTAAAGAAATGAAGAATTTCAAAAAATAAAATTATTGAATTAAAATTGTACTTAAAGAGAGGAGATACATTTTTTACTAGGAATTATAAAGCAATAATATTAAGAAAAAATATTTAATATTTTTAAATTTATCTAGATATGACTCATACAAACATATATAAGTTTAGCGAGTGACTTCACAGACCTTGTGGGCAACTCAAATAAAATTAAAGTCAAATACAGGAATAGGTAACACATTGATTCTTAAAGTTAGAAATAAATCGGGATAATACCTCAGTATAATGCATTTATGAAAACAATAGGCGACTTTCAGATTAATTTATAATGTATTATGTTTAAGAATGTATAATGACAGTAATGTTAACACTACAAATTATCAAAGAAATAAATCAGAATAATATATATATAAATTGTAATTTATAAAACGATATGAGAGACCTGACCCCTTCAGTTCGAATGGAGATAAAATTTTCTGCTACAAAGATCCCAGGAAAAATAGCGAAAGAGAGAGAGAGAGAGAGAGAGAGAGTGCGAGTAGGGAAAGGGAGGTAATGAGAATCCGCAGGGAATATATAAGGATTACCAGGTCAGATGAAATCCGAGAATAATCTAGAACAAGTAATTCGAGAATCATCAACCACGTGTTCCTTCACTTATCCAATAATATTCCTCCAATTTCAACCAAGATTGTTCCTAGTACCTATTGAGACTGGTTAATAACTGTCATCACAGATGATAATCCATAGAATAACTTTTTCTGTCATGACTGCATTTTCTCTTCTCACTACTCTAATCTAAATTAGCAATTAGGTTCCGCTTCATAGGCTCGAGGCCAAGTTAGCTCAGTGGTAACGTGCTTACCTCTGAACTGGTAAGTCAGGGATTTAATACTCACTGTGGCCGTGGATTCATTCACGTGGAAGGTGAATAAATCTGAGCACGGCATCCCTCAGAGAAGGATTATAAGACGTCGGTCCCGAGCCTGTAAGATGTCAGGTATTCGTTCAGTTTTAACATCTACTCTAAATACACTTGAATTAGGCAAAACTTAAATTAGGACTCTTAATATAGTATCAGTTTTCTTTGTATGGTATCACAAAGGTCTAATGTTCGGCATAATGTGTGTTCGTTCCCTTGTCGAGGACAACCACTGCAACCTAACTTAACCTAATCATAGCTTGAGCATCTGAACTGCTCAGAACAGAGACGTTCAGTACAACGATATTAGAGCCCGGTGTTTATAAAACAAATTCAGGGCACAACGATTAACAAAAATTATCACGATACAAAATGTCATAAATAATAATATACATATAGCCGAAAATTATTTATATGTCATAAATAATAATATACATATAGCCGAAAATATATAATGTAGGTCAAAAAAAGTTCACATATATTTGTTCTACATTGTCATGCGCAATTACAATGTATATTCTTCTATTGATAGATTAAAGACCACTGTTACGGTATTAATAATTAATCCGGGATTACTTCTCATCCTTTTAAGTCTTTCATGGCTTCTGACTAATGAAAGAATCGCAAGAGTAAAGATCCTTTGAGGATAAACAAAAAGAATAATTATACCTCATGAAAACATTATTACAGAATATTGATACTTTAACCCTTCTTGTGAAAATACAAGATAATTATTTATGAGATGTTCAATATTTATTGCCACGAAAAGATCCTAGGGTTTTAATATATTATTTAGCTAATTTGCAAAACACAGCTAATAATTCTTTTACAGATATCAGAAATAATGTGTCAAACCTGTTTTACATCTTTTAAGTTATATTTCTATTTCAACGTTAGATAACTCTACTTCAAATACGGAATCATACTTCAGTCAATAACTTTAATATGAATTAAATTTATCTATAATAACTTAATTAAGTATGTCCACTCTACCCTCTATTCATAAAATCTTGAAATATAAATAATTATCCATTTTTGAGGCTAACGAGCATACTTAATATTTGGAAGTTACTTATGGAAAATATTATAATATTTGTTAATAATAAATATTATTTAGAATTTACAAGTTAAATACAATTCATTAATTTTATATGTATTATGAATATTTATTGTGGAATGGCTTCTAATCGTCAAAAGTAATTCATAAAGTCTGATTCAAGAAAAAAGTTGAAGAATAAACATCATCTCAGGATATTTGGAAAGATTTTTTTTGATCGGATAGTGTTAATTTAATTAACTATCCATTTCCCTAAATAACATTACTTGCTACTTAGTTGATATTTTTATATTTCCTTTAAAGTTATGTAATTATACTATACCGAAATGTTTTTCAATAATTTTTCTAAATCGTGATGTTTTAGTTGAGAGCAGAGGCAAAGTAAGAGGACGCGTCGATAGGAGGGGTGGTCTACTCCGGGTGGCGCGTGCCAAGGGGTGATATTTTGAGGGGTTGAAAATATAAAATACAAACAATTAAAATAATAGAAAACTAACAAAAAATATGAACTTTTATACCAAAATGAGTTTTTAAGTTCATAAATGTTTGTATGTTTTATATGTGTGATTCTTTTTTAAACGGATTTTTTAACTCTAACATTTGCAAATTAAAAATTGCAACCAATTGCAGTGGTTGAAAGTTAATTATATTTATTTGCATAGCAAGTTAATTTAATTAAACAATTTTTTTTATGATTTGAACGATATGTTTTTGTTTTTGTAAAATCTTAGGTTCTCTTTGATGACAACAGTATACGTATACGAACTTTGTAATAAGATGAAAGTCTGGGACTTATAACAGCAGTCTAAACTTATAACCTTGATTGCAATTCTAAAGAAATAGATATTTTGAGGATTTTATGGAATTTTGAAAGTACTGGATTATCAACAGCAAGCGGGTTAGGTTAGGGCAAATCTTAATTAGAAATCTTTCAAAGCAAATATTGATAATAAGTTAACAATAACCATTTAAAATGCTTGAAACACGTGCAATATCTGAAAGGACTAAATGAGATATCTCCAGATGTAGCCATTCTGTTGAAGAAATGGACGAACAAGTCTCTAATTAACATTAGACCTAAAAACATCATAATGAGATCGAATCACCACTAGATTCATAACTCGTAGGATCAATGAAATTGCCGGTGCATCAGGAGGCAAAAATAGTTGCTACATCACATGTAAAAAAATAAACTATTTTATTCGATGAATAAACAGTGTTATATCAACAAGGCTTTGTTTAGAGCTAAACTAAAGTAACCAAATGAAGTTTGAAAAAGAATCTTTGCTGAAAAATCTTCACTGAGGAATCTTCCACAAAAGATAACTAATTCATAAAAACAACCTGGAATTAGATGGCTTTAAAAGGAACTTTAGTTATAACAACTGATAATTACTGATTGGGATCCATGGAAAATTTACCCTTGCAATTCACTGCAACAGCTATTCAGTACGAAGAACAGTTTATGTCCACATCGATCAATCAGCACAAGATTTGATCTCCAAGAAATAGATCCCTGCAACATTTGATCAATCCATTCTTTCCCTAGTTCATAAATTTAATAATTTATACTTTTTTCTTCTTCTCAGAATATTGGTCAGGGGGAAGCAGCTTTTCGCCGACGTTTCGTCTTTATTTTAAAACATCCTCAAGGCTAGCTACTAATACTGGTTCAGTATTTCATTTTCATATATATATATATATAAATGAAAAAAGACAACATATAGAGGAAGCGAGAAAACTTACTGGATCGATATTTCGAACTGAAGTTCGTTGTCAGGGAGAGAGTAGAAGGGTCACTCTCTGCCGGTACAAGTGAACGCACGTACCTCTTCTTCTTCCCTTCTACTCTCTCCCTGACGACGAACTTCAGTTCGAAATATCGATCCAGTAAGTTTTCTCGCTTCCTCTATATGTTGTCTTTTTTCATTTATATATCTGTCCGGTTTGGACCGTTTTAATATTTTGATTTATATATATATGGAGAGAGAGAAAGAGAGTCGTTGTCTGCCTGCGGAGCGACTCGTTTCTATCTTCCTGATGCCTAGGATATCGAAATATAGTAGTGAGTTTCTGTTTCATTTCTGAGGTTCTTTTTGTTAATATAGTTTATATATATATATATATATTTTAGCTGACAGAAATTACCATATAATATATTTTTACATAATTCATATAAAATCTGATGCATTTTATTTTACTTACACTAGGATGGTTCATAGATTATCGTTACCGTTTGGTAAGATCTACATAAAATCATTCTAGAAATTAGAAATTCAATACGATCAGACTGAATACAAGCAATGAATCGAAAATGTGCTTATCAATAATCTATATTCTAATAATGGCTATGAAAGGAAAGTCAAACAATATCAACACAACAAAGAATAAAAAAGGAAGTTCTGATGGAAAACCTGATTAATTATTTATGGAGTCTTTTACAAAAGCTAATATTATGGAGCGAAAAAAAAAGAGGAAAACTTGTTCAGAAAAATACACTAAAAAAACAGTGACTAATTCTACAGAGGCGAGATGAATGAAAATCTTTATTTATTTAGAATATTTGCAACTTGGCTTTCATACAGACGAGATGTTCTAGTTTAATATTATTATTTACTGGGCAATTCAGTTCTAAGCCATTTTAGTATTTGAACTAATTTTAATTTTCATTCCCTTATATTTCATATAAAAACTGATACTAATGCATTTTGATCAAAAATAAGTTTTGCAAATTGGCTCTTCTTTGTGTATATGTGTATGTGCATATGTGTAAGTGTGTGTGTGTGTGTGTGTGTGTGTGTGTGTGTGTGTGTGTGTGTGTGTGTGTGTGTGTGTGTGTGTGTGTGTGTGTATGAGTGTGTGTTTGTGAGAGATAGAGTGAGAGAGAGAGCAGAATATGTCAAATTCAAAAAAAACTGAAATCACCCAATAGTTATGTTTAAGTTCCTGTTATCATTGAGATGGTGCAGTAAAATAGTAGTTCCTTTAAGAGAACTTTATACAAAAAAAAAATAGATTTTTTGTTTCAAAAAATTATCCACACGATTTCGTTAAAGTAGCTGGCTTTTTAGTTAAAATTAATATATATATATATATATATATATTCAATAAGCACGTGATATAACAATCGATGTTCAAACCACAATAACAAATGAGAAAAAAGCCTTAGATCTTTCAACCTAATTTCGTCTTATATTTTTCCAAATTACGAAATTTTGTCTTTAATTCCGAGTTCAACATGAAAATGAAATCGCCATAATTTTTTAATGTATTATTGGACATGTTTTGGTGTTACATCCACCAGAAAAAAAACATTTAATTTTTTTAAAAACAATTGAAACTACAGTTAAAAAAATTCATCTAATATTTAAAGTCACCTTGAAATAATAAACATAAAAGATAATAACCTGTTCATTCCATCGAGAGTTGTATGCAGATTGGATAGAGAGATTTGATATAAACAAATTGAGATGATAAATTAAGGTAAATAATGAAGGTAATATCAGAAAAAACAATTTCAGAATGTGTAAAAAAATAGCGAACAAATTCAACAAACTCGAACATTAGTCTAATCTACCTTGACTAGTTAGATATAAAGAATTCTTTAAAACGCTTTCTAAGTTCTTTTCTTTTCCTGAGTATTTAATTACACTTTTCAAGGGTAGTTTAAAAGATGATTAACACATTGAGAACATATGCATCAAAAACTTGTTAACAAAAATATAATTTGAATTGAAGTAATTTTCACTCAATGAACACAATTTTCCTGTCAAGTACATGATTATTCCTTTGTGCCTTTTTAAACTGCTACCTGTTTTTCTCACTCCATTGTTCTTTGAAAAATATCAACAAGTTTTTTGCTACCTTTTTCTCTCTTGCTCGCTTAAAGAAATTATTTTATTTCAGAAAAAAGCTTTTTACTTTATGTTGAAAAATAATTAAACTTCATTTAACAGCCACTTTCTTTAATATTTTTTATATTTTTTTCAGTTAATTAAGCAATTTTAATGCAATGACAGTATCAGCTCTATTCTTTTTCATACTAAAATTACGTTTATTTTAGATATAACTTGTTCGCTATCATATTTAAAACATCAATTTTTTTAAAATATATCAGTAAACTTAAAATCATTTTTTAATTTAAGATTATGAAATAGCTATAGCAAAAAATCCAGTATTATAAAAATACTAAAGGTACTATGATATATATATATATAATATATATATATATATATATATATATATATATATATATATATTGTAAAAAGGAAAACGATCCAAAAGGACAAGTGTTTCACGGTAAATGACAAACACAGAACAAAGGAACAAATACACTTACTGTCTCAAATTTTCGGTTGAACCGTGTTCAGGAGAGTGGAGATAGGGACGCCAAGCGCACTTGTGAAGCGACGGTTGGAGACGCAATCCGTCTCCAACGGAAATGACGGTCTGCAACCGTCGATTCCGAAGTGCGCTTGGTGTCCCTATCTCAACTCTTCTGATAACGGTTCAACCGAAAATTACAGGCAGTAAGGGATATATATAACCACGTGAAATAACAATTAATGATCAAACCACAATATGAAAATGGGAATACAAGACTAAGATCTTTCAACCGTAACAAGCTGTCTTCGTCATTGTTATATATATATGGATTAATTTACCATCTATCTATTATATCTATTATCTATTATATCAAGTGTTATTTTGATTATTATTCATATATATATATATATATATACATGCTTTTAAAAACTGGATGTCTGTTTCCACTTGATTCAATTTCGTCTTATATTTTTCCAAATTACGAAATTTTGTAAAATTCAAGTGGAAACAGACATCCACTTTTTTAAAAGCATGTATTGAAGAAGGACTGCTCCCAACTTTTACAAATATATATATATATATATATGTGTGTGTGTGTGTGTGTGTGTGTGTGTGTGTGTGTGTGATACAATCAATGACATAAAGAATTACTATATTTCACCGAAATACTTCTGATACAAATGATAACATTTCGACATATACATCGCAAAATACCTATGCTTACACATAACTTCCCGCTATGTTTTCTATTACAGTAAAATCCATTGGAAAAAACTAAATTATTACTATTTTTTTTTATAAAAGAAAGCAGTTTTAAATAATTGATTGCAGAGATTCTCATTAAAATATTTAAAAAGTACTCATATAGTAAATGTTTTTTAGAACTTTTTCACAGGTAACTCTGATTTTAATCAAAGATGGATCAGTTACTTAAATCAAAGCATATTTCCTATCCATGAAAAGTTGAATAATTCCGTCGATTGGCAAAGGAAACGTTTTGAATAGCTCCTTGGATAAAATACTTACTATGAGAGATTGGGGTAGGGCAGAAGGGCGTGATGTTTTATAAATGGCTCGTTTAGGCATATGGAGGGAGAATCGCTGATGGTCTCAGATCCCCCTGTACAGATGGCCGTTCTGAAAAGTCTCCATGTCATATGAATGCCTTTACATTTCTCTAATGCCTCTGACCGACAAAGCATCTTCAATCAAAACTTTCAAACAAATCCCTTTTTCTATTGTAATTCTGCTTTATATTAAACCTCCTAAGCAAACATTTTTAATATAAAGAGAATTTACAATAAATAACTAGCCGTTATTAGGAATGTATTCCAATATATAATAATTGTTCAGAAAAGTGGGTAAAGAAGAATTATATGTGATTACATCTTTTTACTATAAGGTAATTTATTATACAAAAATCTTTGGTACTTTTGAAGAATTATTGCAGTGGTTTTTTATATAAAAACTTGTTAACATATCTTTATGATACTACATTATAAGCCATTGAAAGTTTGTGAGTATTTACGTGGTGTATATATGTGCCAGATGTATATATATATATATATATTATAACAGATTCAATAATATATCGACCGTTTGATAGAATAGGTGTGTTCTCTAATCGGGGTTCGGTCAATTTTCCAGGATAAAAAATCAAACTCTCGTTGCCAACGTTTCGGTTTTATTTAAAACCTTTTTCATAGGCAGAAGTAAGAATTTTTTAACTAAGAAAATAAAATTTACATTATTTAAAGGAACAACATTGTTAGCCGGACAAAACCTTCGACTAGACTGTCGACTAGACTAGACTGTCAAAACAGTCTAGTCGAAGGTTTTGTCCGGCTAACATTGTTGTTCCTTTAAATAATGTAAATTTCATTTTCTTAGTTAAAAAATTCTTACTTCTGCCTATGAAAAAGGTTTTAAATAAAACCGAAACGTTGGCAACGAGAGTTTGATTTTTTATCCTGGAAAATTGACCGAACCCCGATTAGAGAACACACCTATATATATATATATACTTCGAATAAAATGAAAGGTCCGTGTGGACAATAAACACTGTAACATATAGAAAAGAACACAGAAAGACACTACAGAACTCACTTCGAAGTGAGTTCTGTAGTGTCTTTCTGTGTTCTTTTCTATGTGTTAAAGTATATATACATATATATTTGTAAAAGTTGGGAGCAGTCCTTCTTCAATACATGCTTTTAAAAACTGGATGTCTGTTTCCACTTGGTTCAATTTCGTCTTATATTTTTCCAAATTACGAAATTTATTCTTTAATTCAGAGTTCAACTTAAAAATTAAATCACCATAATTATTTAATTTATTATTGGACCAATAACTGTTGGACCAATAATAAATTAAATAATTATGGTGATTTAATTTTCAAGTTGAATTCAGAATTAAAGAAAAAAATTCGTAATTTGGAAAAATATAAGACGAAATTGAACCAAGTGGAAACGGACATCCACTTTTTAAAAGTATATATATATATATATATATATATATATATATATATATATTCCACGATCGATACTTTTATCAATATATATATAAAGATTTCACATAAACACATGAAATAACAATCAATGATCAAACCACAATATGGAATGGGAAAAAACTAAGATCTTTCAACTGTAACAAGCGGTCTTCGTCAGAGTCAGAAACCCAACTCTATCTTAGTTGAATCTTAGTCTTTTTTCCCTATTTCATGTTGTGGTTTGAGTATTGATAGTTTTTCACGTGTTTATGTAAAATATTGTTATCCAATAGTATTATATATATATAACAGATTCAATAATATATCGACCGTTTGATAGAATAGGTGTGTTCTCTAATCGGGGTTTGGTCAATTTAAAATAAATATATATATATATATATATATATATATATATATATATATATTTACAATATATGTATATAATATTTTTATTTTTGTTTTATTTTTTGCATATGTACTATAACTGATGAGAAAAAAGGAATTAATTTTATTAAAAATACCTAATTTAATGTATGACAGTTAACCATAATATATATAATAATAATATACTTATATATAATAATTTTTTCTCATCGACTGTTAATTTGTGTTGTCAGTCTCTGCATTATTTTTAGGAAAGTTCATTTGGTAATTGCAAATCCAAGAGTGCTATTATAGGTTAAATTATTTTAAGAGCTGAGCGTGGTGTCACCCGGTCGGTAATAATAGAGCACTGCTTTAAATGGGCCGCGTATCCTTGCTTAGAAATTCTGTAAGTGCTAACATTACGACGTCTGCTACTAAAGTCAAATTAAATTCTTCTATTAACCATTGTACCTTAGAAACATATATCAAGAAATTTAATGTAACTTTGACGTATTATGATTTACATGAAGAACTATAAGACATTTTAAATGTATTACTGTATTTCACAAATAACATATATACTGTATCCCTCAGTATAGAATACTGTTTGTTTTAAAATGTTTTTTATACCTTTGACAATAGCTATTCCTTCTTCAGAAAATCATAGTTATATTTTTGAATTCCATACTGTAGTTAGTAAGTTAATAATTCTATATAGCTATATACTCTTGAACTTGAAAAAAAAACTATTGAAAACGTTCAAAGGTTTAAGAAAAAACTAATAAGCTATACTTTTATTTATGGCATAGAAAATTCCCCGTCAATTTTCAAATTATTTCTTGAAAACCATCTCCACAATTCTTAATTCTGTGTGAAAAAAAATTCCACACTCCACACATAATTCTACGAACCTCAACTTACATAGGAGTAATCAAAAGGTCTTCTATCAGTGAGAACAGTGGACATTTTCTGAGCCATTCATGAAACTTCTCATGATGTAGTTTTAATTAGTCACTACACCTGCATATGAACATTTTTAATTAGATTCCTCATTTAACTGTAATGTCACTTTGTTTTAGAGGAAGTACATATATTTCTTTTCAGAAGTAAATCTACCCCTGGGACAAAAAGCTCATTATTCTTAATTATTGTTTTTGTTTTATTTTCTATCTATTTTAACAATATTTCATTAGGGTGTGTTACTGGAAAGTTTGTGTGTATACCATGCTTACCACTGATCCGAGCAACTATCTGTTTCCATTCAAACAGTTGCAATTTCCCGTCAGCGTTATATATATATATATATATATATATATAATATATATATATATTATATTGTAATGATCAAACCACAAAAAGAAATGGGGAAACAAGACTAAGATCTTTCAACCGTAACAAGCGGTCTTCGTCAGAGTGAAAAACCCAACGAACTCTGACGAAGACCGCTTGTTACGATTGGAAGATCTTAGTCTTGTTTTCCCATTTCTTATTGTGGTTTGATCATTGATCATATTTATGTGAAATCTTTATATATATATATATATATATATATATATATATATATATATTAGTGTATTTTGGTAGCAGTCCTTCGGATATACATGCTTTGTTAAACACGACAGACAGCCGAAAAACAGTTTTTTCGTCAAATCGAAGTTCTCGAGAAGAAACTTATAGACAGAAACTACTCTGTCGTGTTTAACAAAGCATGTATATATATATATATATATATATATATATATATATATATATATATATCCACTTAAAATTAATTATGGAATTAAATGGCATAAAATTTTTTGTATTTGTTCAAAACCTAATTATATCTGAATTTTAAGACGTGTTCGTCTTTGACGGGTATTTCATAAAAATTCAGAGATGGCACGTAATATTCCAAAAGATTATTAGAAATTATAGAATAGTAGGAAATATCATTATTAGTGCAGTGTTAAGTAAGTGCCTCTGAATACACCACATTAGCTGCCTGTCCTTCAGGTTCATGGAAGAACAGAGAGTTGAAACCTCTGACTCTTGAGCAAGCAACATACATTTGACCATGTGAGAAATACTTGGTCTCACTTACTTCAATTCGACTTGTGCGACTTGTTTACCGTCATTGTGACGCTGACGGGATATTGCAACTGTTCGAATGGAAACAGATAGTTGCTCGGATCAGTGGTATGCATGGTATACACACAAACTATCCAGTACCACACCCTAATGAAATATTGTTAAAATAGATAGGAAATAAAAAAAAACAATAATTAAGAATAATGAGCTTTTTGTCCCAGAGGTAGATTTACTTCTGAAAAGAAATATATGTACTTCCTCTAAAACAAAGTGACATTACAGTTAAATGAGGAATCTGATTAAGAATGTTCAGATGCAGGTGTAGTGAATAATTAAAACTGAGTAACTGAGAAGTTTCATGAATGGCTCAGAAAATGTCCACTGTTCTCACTGATAGAAGACCTTTTGATTACTCCTATGTAAGTTGAGGTTCGTAAAAGCCAAACCAACATAAATAATATTTGATTATGAGGAGTTTAAACAATAAACGCAGTTACAAGAAGTATAGGATTTTTTTTTATCAACAATGGAGTAGGTATGTTGTTGGGTAAAAAAATGAATGGAGAAACAGAATTAATGATAGGGCAAGTCAAACTGCCTCGTAGTCCACACAGAATTATCACCACTTTATATTCACTTCATTAAGTGAAAAAAAAGAGGCCAATACTTTGGAACTTTACTGTAAGAGATGGAAACCCACTTCACCAAGGTTGGGGAAAACACTTGAAAAGAAGAAAGTATAGCGGAAAACTCATTAATTACTGTGCTCAGCGTATGAGCACCAAATAAAAGTTATAATTAGAAAAGTAGTATCACTCTCATCTCTTCTAGAACTAGAATAACTATGTCCATGAACAACTACTATACTATAAGACTACCAATTAACTTCAGGAGTCAGCCATGATTGTGTCTTTTTAAATTAGCTAATATAGATGCTCTAATTAATAATATTATCATCAATTAAATTACTCTCTTAGACCAATTAAGAAAAAAGAAAGCGATCCAGGCCACCTTTATAACTTTAATAAAGATCGTAACTCTACTGGCTGATGTACATTGTATTTTAGTTCCCAATAGGGATTGAAGTAATAATCCCTTCCTGACAACATTTTTTTTTGTGCTCATAGGTTCGGCATGACTATTAAGAGAATGTAATTAAACTTTCTTCTCTCTTTAGTACACCTTTTACCTTCAATGTGGAACTATCTACCTCATAGCATAAGAGCTGTACGAGATGAATTATAATTTATGATTCTTAAAGAACTATTTCTTTCTGTAAGTAGCAGCTAAAATATTTTACTTGTACTACAGTTGTTGGTATAACTTTTATTCTTAACAAAGAGTGAGTTCCATCTTTTTCTGTTTCACACATATATTGTAAACGATGTCAAAATGAATCAAACATGCTTAAAACCTGTACTTAGTCTTGATGAATCATTAAAAAAAAACCCAGAATATAAACTTCATAAATTTGACCACACCATCTAGTTTGATAGTACGGTTTTTTAACAATTCAGACATGATAATAAGGGCAAGAACCGGTAAAACAGGAAATCCCATTGATAAACCAACTTTCAGGTAACAATAATATCAAATTATTAAATTAAATACCTTTGATAGTAAACAAAAACCTTGTTTTGGTATTCATACATATGGTCTAATTTTATTCCATTGTTACTTACTGAATTTAATGCATGACCTAATTGTATGTTTGTGAATAGTGAATGAAAATTAAGAGAAATCATAATATTATTGCTTGAGATAGCTCATTCAGATAATGAATAAAAACATTGTTCAACATTGAATTAAAGTTTAAAATGGAAACGTCAGCATTGCGAGAGAAAATAAAAAATAATTTCATAATATAAAACAAAAAGTACAAACTCATAAATTTAAGCTATGATATTAAATACTTTCATCAAGTTTGATTATTATGTGATGTATGTAATTTTATCATAGCTTCTACATTTTAGGCCTGTTTTTAGCTAAATTCTTGAAAAAATAATTGAGCCCTGATAATTGAAAGATTATTGAAAGAGTGCTTCGGAACACTCAACAAAACCATAGAAAAACTTTTACCGCAGAAACCAGCAAAAGTGCTGAGCTTCTTGGAGGAGTTGAAGCTAACTGCTGGGGTACTTTAGTACAGAAGAGGGGAAGGACAATAGGTTTTTTTAAGACGCAGTGCTATAGTCACGTTCAAATAATAATAATAATAAGAATAGATTAATCTAATTATCTATATAGATACTTCAGTTCCATCTACTATAGGGACCAAGTAAAAGGAATCTGCTGTTTAACTAGCGTAGGATTTCCTTTGTTCTAAATCTCCCACTCATTATTACTATTAAGAGCATTTGAAGCAACCATTTAACGGCCCCAAAGGGTTATAGAAGTAGCTAAGTTTGTAGATAAACATTTACAAAGTTCAAGGGTTGTCTGGAAAGTAGCATATGTATTAGAGTTAAAAATAAGAGAGTGGCTCATATTCAACTTGGCTATATACAAACACATATAAAAAAAAAACTTCAATTTAATTAAGTTATCTATTTCAATTATGCTATTACAATTATTATAATGAAAAAGTAAAAGGAATGATTGATTAAAAATATAAGAATACAAAGAAGGAATGATAAATGAAAACAAGTAACATTGCCACAAATTATAATCTTGTGATTTAGTAATTAAAATTGTTAGCTAATGAGAAATATCGGGAATCACTAAATAAGTAACATTAAATAATAGAATCAGAGATTTTATGTTATGAATCATCAATTGGTTAAATATAGTAAAGGTGGTTATATTAAAAATTTGGTGTTGTTGATAATAAAAGCAAAATAAATTAACTGCAAATATAAAAATAATTACAAAATAGATTTTAAATTGTATATAGAATATATTTAAATCTTTTGAATGGTTATGTATTTTGTTGATGCTAATATTTTATGATATAAACTATTTTGTTTGATAGTAAGATTGATTATTTAAGAAGATTTTTACTTCTAAGAATTTGCTTATAATGAACTCTGGTATTTTAATAAGATTAAGTTAAAGCCGATAAGTAGCTACAGAGAAATTAATAGTTGTAAATTTTAGTAATATAATATTATTATAAACTTCAATCATAACTTGTAAATTGTTGGTGTCGTCCGAGAGGTTTCGCATAGACTGCATCGAGTCCCATTCGAAGATGCAGTCTGTGTGAAACCGTTCGGATGATTCCAACTATTTACGAGTTATGCAGAAAGTTTATAATAATATTATGTTACTGACTTCTGTGGTACTGTTTATATGTATATATTTTTAGTAATATATCGGTATAATCCAAAATTCATGACATTCTCTTCACTTTTAATGAAAATACTAATATAAAATTTCAAGTTTCTAACATACCCCCAAAAATAGTGACATTTATTTCAAGATTATGACCTTATAAATGATTTTGATTATTTAATAAAACAATATTCCATATTTTACACCAAGAAATATATAAGGACTAATTTTATATAATTATATCGAGCAATGCGACATATACAGTGAATACAAAATGCTAGATATACATACACAAGCACTCACATACACACACGCATCCACAGAGATAACCTTATGAATATTAAAAATGCTTTCGGTCAATATTAGTGTAGATCGGTCATAATTTCAAAATTTTGTTTACTTACAGGAAAGCAGGAAAGGTATGTTTTTTAAAAAAAGCATAACTTGTTAACTGTTAGTAAAAATTAAATTGTAGCTTTTCTATTTAGAGTTCTTTGTAATAGAATATTACCATAATTGTATTGCTAACTAAAATTATGGCATTATGTTGTGATCTGTTAATGTTTGTCATCTTATTACATCATGAATTCAAAGAAATTTAAATTCAAATTACAGTACCTGTTGATTATAGAAAGGACTGTTTTTGTTATAGGTGTTCCAGTCGGATGGGACATTTGTTGGAAAATTCGGTCAACATGGAAACAAAGTGGGACAACTTGATCACCCCCACTATATTGCTGTGTCCAATACAAATAAAGTCGTAGTGTCTGACTCAAACAACCACAGGATACAGATCTTCGACGTCAATGGCCGCGTCCTCTCCTCCTTCGGTCAAGAAGGATCCGATGAAGGGCAGTTCAAGTTTCCAAGGTCAATTTTTTTTAATTCATATTATTTTTATAACCGAAGTAGTTTAAATTTTCAGTGTATTCATTCTCAACAGTCCAAAGTAACTCAAAAACAGTTTCCCGACCTGCAGCCAACAAAAACATTGAGATTTTAAAACTTCAACACAACTGACTACGAACTTCATTAATGAGCGCTGCGTGTTTTATTTCCACAATAATTTCACAAACAACCCAGCGTTATAAAAAAAATTACGCTTAATTTTTTTAGTACTTTTTAAACTATGATTTTTTATTTCAATTAGGATTTTTTCCATCAAGGGTCATTAAACAATATCAATATTAACATAACGCTATTTTGAATTTAATAATTGTTCCAATGCTAGTCTATCAGTCTTAGGTATTTTAAGAATTATACCTACACATTTAAAAAAGCATCACAGAATTAGACCAAGATACACATTGGACACTCCTCTCATATTATCCGTATATATACATATGTAAAGCTAGACTACCACTCTTTGAATTATCCCAGATTTGCCTTCTAAATATCTCTAAGGTAAACAATGAAAATTTGCGATCGCCTAAAATAGGTAGGTGAGTAATAGAAAACTCACTGAAAAAGTGTTTTTTCAGTAAATCTTTAAAAGCTTGAGATATAAGCATTTCATTGTTTTTTTTTCTTCCGGTTTTTCTTTAGTCTGGGTTTTTATTTTAATGAGAAAAATCTATCTTCAGGTCGTTTATTAATTATTTTTTGTACTTTTACAGCTTATTTGGTTTCTATTAATAAACACTTTACCAAAAAGCATATTTCTCTTTGTTTTATTTAAAAGATCAGATTTATTTTCTTTCTGCACTGCTGACTTGTAATAAAATTCTCTCAATACAAAGTCGAAAGAATTTTTTAATCAATGTTGCACAAAATTCTCTCTTGAAGAAGAGTTGGGTTTTACAACTAAATTTAGCATAAAATTTAATAAGAAAAAAAAATTTTTTTTTATTTAAAGCACTTTTCAAATTTTTGTTCAAAAGTAAACTAAACCAATTTTGCTTAAAATTTCATTAAAGTTGTTCGAAATCAGGATTGTTGGATTCAGATACTAGACTAACATTACGAAAGATTGCTAGACACTACTGGCTATTTTAGGGTATGGTATTTTGAACTTACTATATCATGATTTGACAAAAATCTGATAAAATTTGCATACTTTAGTCTATACTTAATAATTTGATTTTAAAATTGTTTAAAATTTAAGAAGAATGTAGATGAAACCTTATTAAAGGAACCCAATGTTCAGGGTCGTAAACCCTATTTACGAGTATATAGTTTGATATCCTAAACACCTTAGGATATCAAAAGACAGCTCTGCTAAGAGGGAGAATAAACCATAGCATTTTTATATCTTCGGCTAGCTGTTAGTAATAATGATATTTCTAAAAGCGTTATTATTATTACCATTATTACTAGTATTAGTTTTTTTTTTAAACAGTTGATATCATCGGCTAATACTAGTAAAGCTATGTAATAAGAACAGCTGTTCAAAACCTTCTCAACTAAACAATCAATGGGGAAGGACATTGACTCAGGAAAAAGGAAAAAGGCATCCTAGTAAACAACCCAGAATTCATTAAAAAGGGGAATTCAAATAGTCAGAGAACAAGATGATAGTTTTAAAATTTAGCCCTCATATATTTTTAAAAGTTACCTGCGCTTTAAATATGGCTGAGAAATTATATTCGGGTTATCAAAATGAAGTCTAAAACCAACCTATAATATTATTTAGCATTTTATCAGGGGTCTGCATAGTTTATGGAGCAGAAACTTAATGTTTCGAGTACTTCGTGCACTTATAATTATTCAGTTTCTATAATGCAATTAGTCCAGAGTTTGTTTTATTATCATATTGTTTAATTTATCCAATGTCGAAAAACTTTGAAGCACTTTTTTAAATAAGTCGAAATTTATGAAAATATATCTTAAATTATTAATATTAAACATATAATAATAATAATACTAACCTCTGTGGTAATGATGAAATGCATGAATATCTTAAATTGTTTGGTTTACCTGTAACTGATTGATTTGTTTTTAAAAGCATTGGAAATAACGAAGTATTTGTGGTAATAGGTGCTTTGTGGTAAGACGACGCATTTTTTTATTACCACTGAGGTTAGTATTATATATTAGAAGTATAGTACACCGTCTTACCTCGCATACTGCTGCTGTAGCTCCCTGACCGGTTTCGGGTGTCACCCATCTTCAAAAAGAACTGATCCAAGGATCGTACTGCCTGTTACATAACATATCTAATTTTCCACTACTGTTTATATATTCATTATGTAATTATTTTAACACTATTTTAATTTAGTTAACATTATTTAGTTTAATTCTTATTTTCGTCATTTCCAGGTCTGTCCAGTTGTCGTTTCATTTTCCTTTAGGCTTTAAAACCGATATACTATTTAAACCCTTGAGGAAAATGAAACGAGGACTTGACAATGACAAAAATAAGAGACAAAGAATTAAACTAAATAATGTTAATTAATGGAAATATAGACAGCAGTGAAAAATTAGATATGTTATGTAACAGGAAGTACGACTCCTTAGATCAGTTCTTTTTGAAGATGGGTGACACCCGAAACTGGTCAGATAGCTACAGCAGCAGTACACGAGGTACTGTATATAAGATGGTGTATTATAGTTCTAATATTTGTGGTTCTAATATTTCTAATATTTGAAAAAAATCAGATTCTAATTGAATTTTTATTAAATTGATTAATTCATGTTTGTAGAAAACCGTTTTCCTTCCCTTATAATTTTACAGTATTTCAACCTTTAAGGATGAGTTTTAGTTGGATGTGTACTTAGTATAATCCATTTTCTCCATGACATCATCGGTTTTCTTCAGCCTACTGCTTTTAAGAATCGAACCCGAGGTTACGACATGGCAAGACGCATCTGTTTTGGAATTCAATTATTTCGGATTTACGTGAGAATGTGTGTATACTTGTAATAATAATGAAAGAACACGACAAATGAGTATAGTCTCGTGTGTGCTCGCGTTACATAAACTCTGCATTTAATAATATTTAACTTTAAATTACACAGAACACAACACAGGAAAAAGATAAAATGCACACTTACTAAAATCAGTATTTCGAACTGTTGTTCGTCATCAGGAGAAGACTAGAGGACAGAGAGAAATTTCCCCACATCGAAAGACGGAAAGCGATATTTAGTTAACAATATTTTAATAATATTTAGTTTAGATGCATTGTATCAAAATCAAATCAAATAAAATGGCAACTGCAATTAAGAAAATCTAATATAACTAATAATGAATAAATAATAAATAATAATAATAAATAATAATAATAAATAACTAATATAACAGTGAATAATCAAACTACAACACGGAATGGAAGTAAAAAAGGCAAAGAAAATTATCAATATATTGTACCATGATTGTTGCCAGAAAAATGCACCCATTTGGCTGAATTTTATATCGTACCACCGAATCAGTCATAGAAGTTGAAACAGCAGGCATCTGTTACATAATGATAAACACATTTCATCCAAAACTATAACCTCTTGAGCAGCTTAAAAACCAGAAAAGCTTTATCAAATATATTTTCCAAAAATATAGCTGCAGTGTTTTTTTTTATAAAAGTCAGAAAGAGTTTGAAGGAGAGAAACAGTTTTTTTTCTGAGCATAAACTGTCGAAACTATAGTTTGTGTAAACTCTATGGGTAACTGGTGGAAATTAATTAATGTTCTCAAGAAATACTATTTTCTAAAAAACAAGAGTGTATCATCTAGGCTAATATTACGACACACTCACAAACAACTATTTTCATATTTGCAGATGACACAGAAATTTATTCAATAAAAGAAGTCGGTTCCACTCAAATCCTTTTGCAACATCATTTTCTTTTGAAATATTACTGCTAGAAGAAGCAAATCTAAAACTAATCACAGAGATGTGTCATTTTCACAGCTTATTACCAAAGTAATTACCTGTATTATTCCACTATTGTTTTTTCTTATTTAATATATGACTAATTATATGCATCAGTTGTGTGATATATAAAAATAAGGGTGTGCATTGATAACTGGTTCGATCAGATCTAAAAGGTCTCCATGAATAAAATACTAATAAACATCTCTCATATAGACATTTACATTATATCTAAATGGGACATTACATACCCGAAAAGTTTGATATTATATTTACTTACAGTAAAGTTGAGTGTAGGCCACTCCAGATTTTTTTTTTTTAAGTAGTAACAGTGCTTTTGAAAAGTAATGAAATAAAGACATGTCTTCACACTGCCTTAATAGCATAATTTCTTTCTTTCTTTTATTTTGTATAATATTTTACCCTTTCTAGATAACTTTTGAATTTTTATAATGATTTTTAATTTTTTTTTCTCATTGTTTATCTTTTATTTATTATTATAATATATTATTCAATCAATGCTATTACTCTTTTCTGATTTATTTTTCTAGAAATTATAAATTTTAATTTTTTCATGGAAATTTATTAACTTTTTGAGCTTATGTTTTCTGAATATTTCGTTTTACAAAACATTAAAAAAGGTTTTTTTTTTGAGGATTTTCTCCAAAGAATTAACTACTCCTGATTATAAGCGGACCTTTCACTAAAAATTTTTTGCCATTTTCAAGGCTTTTTTTTTTAGGGAAAATTGTTTAAGTTAGATGCATTTAAATAGTTTTCCTTCAATAAAAGCTTCGAAAATTTTGAAGCTTGAAAAATTTTGGGAAAGGTCGGCTTATAATCAGGAGCAGTTAATTCGTTAGACCTAATTTTCAAGAAACCCATTATGAATTTTAAGATCAGTGGTCGAGAAGGTATATCAATATTTATATTTTACATTTAGTCTTATATTCAGTATAATGATTTAACAACATATTAAATTAAATTAGTATTACTTCCCACAATTAGAGATAAAAATAATGGCTTAACAATATGAAGTAATGCAAATGTATAAATATTTAATGGCAATTTATCAAAAATATTAAAGAGAGCGACTTAGTGGATTGTGTTGCAAAGGTTCCTCCTGGATAATGATTTAACAACTAAACCTTAATGCAATTGAAGTGGGTGGCGTCACGCAAGAGTTTGGATTTCCTGAGAGAAGGTAGGCTAAAGGCCTTTACTGAAATTGGCCCATATTGTTAAGAAGAGCTATCTTTCATGTTCACAGGTGCTTGTGCTTTAGTAATGGCGCCACTTCACCAAGCCCGAAATAGAATCTCTCTGTAGATAAACACTCTCGTTCAATGTCGCTGCAGGTTTAATTCCTCTTGTCCCAAACCTAAATGTCCGTGCGCTTAATTTTCAGTCACCCTCTGTCTACTCAGCATAATTAACTACTGATGTTGATTAAAATCAATATATCCCTTTACTCTTTATACACTCTTATATTAACATAGGAATCAAATTATATGTAATTTGTAACGTTTTAATCCTGTACATTTTCACTTTTTGAAAAAAAAATACTAATTTCTCGTAAAACTCACTATGACGTAAATCCCAAAATACTTAGTGGTCCCAAGTATATTAAAGTTCCTTACTTTAATGAGAATATTATTTCTGGAGAGCTTTACAAGCATTTATTGTATGGTATTTACAGGTGATTAGAATACGGGAAGAAACACTATGTCTTCACTCAAAAGATTTTATGAAACGTCGATGCGTGTGTGATAAAATCTTTTGTGTGGAGTCAATATTATTTTTTAAAAATTGTTCCTGTTTTTTTTTTAAATTAATGACACGCACTACGGCAACTTGTACAATTTTTCGTCGTTCACCCAATTGTTAGATAAAACAATGATATATTTTGACTATATATTTTGAAGCAATGAGGGCAAAGTCGAGAACCTTGTTACGTGCCTCAATTGAGGTGAGGTTAAGACACAATTGTAAGAACTTTACAACTAATATAAGAATTATATGAATGTTTAAAGAGTTTGAAAAGATGATACAAATTAAGCAATTAAGTTTTCAATGCTCCTATTACAATTAAATAAATTAAATTACAATTAAAAATTACAAACTACTCTCCGTAGTTTGTAATTTTTTTTTCTTTAATCTTATTCCCTAGCGGGTGATAACGTCAACAGTTTAGCGGCTTTTTGTTTCGCCGGCTTTTAAACAATTGATCACTTCTGTTTTGATTATTACAGATAGCCATTTAAAACATATCAGGCATCAGTGATCAGTGAAAGTATTCCAAAAATTGTATTCAAAAAGTAACTCAGTAAGTTGTTTAACTATATATCAAATATCAGAGTTTTAAATAAACATGTGAAATAAAATAAAGGTTGCTTTCATCGTGTGACTGACGAGTATCTTACTTGGGAAAAAATGTTCTTAATTTCTGAATATATTTGTTACTTTGAATTAAATTACTGCTTGTTGTTAAAATACTTCTTTTTGATATTGGAATTATGTAAATTCAATTGTAAGTGACGAGTGAATGTTTGATGTCTTTGATCTTCTTAGTATCATACAGGGGAAAATCTCTGAAGCTCTGTCGGTGGTATTTTATCTGCTCCGGAAGAGAACCGCATACTGGAGTAAGGTATTTACTCAAGCGGGTTGCCTGGTACCCTTAAGCCTCCGATACAGTATCCCCTGTATCATCCATCCTTCGGGGCACGGATCGCATAACGCCTTGAATTAGGGCTGGGATAAGAGGAGAGGATTTGGGAAGTTGGAAGGATGTGAAACGAAAGTGGTCAGGCCCAGCCACTGATAACCTTCTCCTTCTCTTTCATTTGTCCCTGAATATAGCAGGTTAACAGTGTAACCTCGCAAATGCCGAAAGTTTCATTACCATCCCACATTTTTTCGTTTCTGAAAAACGAAAGTTTCGTTTGAAACGGATAGATTCGAGCTACTGAACCTAAAGGAACCATGGTCTCTCTAGAAAAACATTAACGATCAGGCCAATTGTTTTTCTAGAATTTTAAAGTTACAAACGTGAAAGGGACATAAGAACTAGATAGTTAATAAATGTTGGGCACATTTGATCTAGTGTAATTAGAAGTAGTTTAACGGAAACTTGATGAAAACGAACCTCTTTATACAAAGTTATGTATAGTTTTGATGTTAATTTTAGACTGTATAATTAGTTTTAATAATGGTTATAAGTCAATGTTATTGTTAATATGAATTAAGTTAGTATTACTGTTTATGATTTTCATTGATAATGGTCTATATAGACCGAAACGTCGGATCCCTTGTGAATATGAAAAATAAATCATTTGGGGAATTGGTTTATATGTTAACAAAGAAGTGGAAGACTCATATTAGGCATTTAGAGAAGGTATGTAGGAAACATACAACATTGGAAATATGCAAGTTATTTAACAATATATATAGTAATATATATATATATATATATATATATATAAGAGAGAGATAGAAAGTGTTTGTATGTATGGTGTATAAAGTTAAAACTAATGTTGTTGTTTAGTTTTGTTTGTAGCAATGATGTTGATACAAATAATGACCGCAACGTTCTAACGATGTCTAACTTTCTGATCTAAGAGGAATCCGTATGATAAAGGTGGTTTGGTCGTTAGGAGAAATTTAATTAAAGTTTATTTTGTTTGTTTGTTCAACAATCATACTAGGTGGGCCAAGAATGCTGTGGTAGTTAGAGAAAATTGAACAAGGTGGTCTTGAACACAAACAGAAACTAGCAGTGCCAAGTTGGCCACGCGTCTCGTTAGGCCAATGCAATTCCCATTCTCATCTAGTACAGTCCCATGTGGAACTCTATCCTTTCACAATTATCTTCTTCACGTTCTCCTTGGCATGAATAACTTGAACACATCTAATAGTTCGACACTTCTTTTTGTAATCAAACAACAAAACAAACTTTGTCAGCTCCAAACTTGTAGTAACAGTACTTATAAAACTGCGAAGTTTAGTAATCTGCATTATTATATTAAAATACGAACTTATATAATATATATTATATATAATATAATATATATATAAAGAAAATAGATGCATCCGAATTCGGCCAGTTCCTTTAATTTCAAACTAAACTTTAAATGCTGACGTTTTAATCTTTGCTCAAAATCTTTTTCACAGGGCTACAAAAGAGAGATATTATCATACATGAAATAAACATACAAACTGAAACAAAAGAAGTAAACCAAGTGTTTTTTGGTATAATAAGTGGGTAATTTACTACTTTAAAATATATACCAATTAAACCAATACAACCAATACTTACAAAAGTAGGAATAAATGAAATGGAGATACCCATTGGACAATACATAACTTAAATAAATAGCACATGATATATGCTGAAATGGACTGATAATTAAAAACAAACATTGGTATGTCATATATAGGATATACTATGGAATTGAATTGCACTAAATTATACTAAAGCACTATAGGTACTCAGTTAACTTGAATAGACACTGTTTAAATTCCTTATATCACTTCTGGGAATAACGCGGGTTTGGTCTTTTTTAATTAACAACATTGCAAGAGTTTTTTTTTTGTCATATTTTCAACCTAAAACCATTAGGCATATTTTGGCTGACATTGATCCAAATTATTTATAAATGAAGAGGGTTTTTTTTTTAAAAAAAATTCTTAATATATATATGTTTACTTCAAAGATAAACTCTGAGTTGGCCATCTCTGTTTTGTAAGGAAATATCACTTAAAGGATTAATGTATGTGGTTTGCCTTTGCTTTTAACTAAACATGACTTGGTCATTTAGTTCATGTTATTCAATATCCTATCTTGTATTGTTAATGAGATTGTGGTCGGGTGGTATACTCTCCAGATGGTTTGATTGAGAATGCACCAACTCAGACGTACCCCACATCTCTGTATCATCTTCAAACCAGATACAGTAGATCAAAGCCACTTAAATGGTTTTACTCGAATTAGTTACTCCACTCTCCGCTAACATAATATCGTTTCTGTGTAAATTAATTTTATTTCAAAATTTTGCGGACCTAATATCTTTGCTTATTTATAACTCTTTTGATCGCTGTATAAAATTGCAAAATTGGACTAATACCTTTGAGTCAAGACTATTAATATTATGACATATTAACATTAAGTGGATTATCATAATGATTTTTTTATTAGAAAAACATTATTATATTTAAATTTTCTGAAAACAACAACAATATATTATAGAAATTATTTTTAGTTTTCTAATCCAAAAATTCTTGGACTAAGTTCTTCACCGCCAAACCATTCTCTTTAAATATAGTTGGATTTGGAATATTTTTCTCATTTAATACAGTTTTAGAATTTCGAGATCTTTAAACAGGAATATCTCTTCTCATTTGACTGGAGTCTCCAATATCAATCAGTATATCATTTGGGATCTGACTAAGTTATATGATGTTCAATCCTCAGGTAATGAATTAATGTCCACAAATATTGATTTTTTTCGTGATTATATTTTTATTTACTTAGTTTTAGTGCTATTATAACTTTAATTTAATTTTGCTGTAATTTTGCTTATTTTTTTTTATTTTATTCTGCTCTTATTAGAGAAACAAATAACTTTATTATATATTATTATTAGAAATAAATAATAAATGAAATTTATTCATGAAACAGTTGAGTTAACTTTATGTGAAACTAACAACAGAATGTAAATAAAAGCCTTGTAAAGCGAAACAAAAAGAAAGGTTTCTTTTATTTTTTTTTTCAGAAAGAATGTTTGGTTTTATTTTCCAAAAGAAAGTTAGAATTATCCAAAGTTTTATCCAAACGACTGTTGGCGTGGCGTACAGCTTTGTGAGCGAGCGTTTTATCAAAAAGGCCTTTTGTCAATTGAACATTCGCTAAAGGGACTTGGATCAAATAGACTTTTCTGTTATACTCTGCATTGTTCTAACTCCGGCTACAGCTTTCTGATTTTGTACAACTAGCTAAAGAGACTTTAAAGACCAAAACGAAGTAATAATTTTGTTATACCCAGTCTTGTGTTCCTAAAATTATGATCGAACAAGGTTGAACATAAACCTATTTCAGCTGTTTGGTAAAATGTTATCTTTCCGCCTTGACATAGTTTTATCCTTTCAGCACTCCTTTATACTAACGTCTTTTGATATCAAAATGTAAACCTTGAATAAATATTCTTTCTGTATTTGGTTACACCTTTTAAAATAAGACTCGTTTGCAATATTATTTCAAAATATTTATACCACTTTTTGTTTTTTTTACCTTATTTAATTAAAAATATTATAATATATTTTTTAAATTTTTAAAAAAATCTGTAAATATACTTGTACATACAAGTTGGAAAGTTCATTTTTTTTTAAATATATTTTGGTGTAGTAGGTTTTTAATAGCTCATTTATTATTTAAATTTTTGTGTTGTAACTTGTAAATTTTGTGTTGTAAAACAGCGAGAACTACTTTTAATTTGTTCTGTACACAGAGGATTACTGTTTATGGCCATTGCAAGTATATCAAAATGTATGATATCTCTAAAGGCACAATTATATCTTATGATGTTTTATATCTGGAATTGATGTGAAATGTCTCTACACCATGGACCATTTTACTATTGGCAGCCAAATGTTATAAGCGTGTTTATATTTCATTAGTTTAGAAGCCAAAATAAAAAATTTTTGAAGATAGAAATACCTTATAAGCTATGGAATCATGTACTGTGCGGTATTTTCTCATGATTAGAATGAGGGAAAGAAACACTAAGTCTCAACATAAAAGATTTTATCTAACATCGACGCGTTTCGAATACTTAGTATTCATCCTCAGGTACAACTAGAATATAAATTTTCTGTATTCAGTTTCAGATTTTCTATTCATATTTGATATTGTGGATGTAACCTGAGAATATTCATAAAGTTAGAAACAACAGAAATAAAAATTAGCACAAAAATATTCGTCTTTTGTTAGGAGAACATACAACTTAAAAAAAAAGTTCACAAATTTTGATGAACAAGGTTTCTAAGTTTTTAAAAAGCATTTTGAAATATTACAAATATTTGTTTACTCACTGTTTTTATTGCCGATTTAATTGGCTGTAAGATTGATTTCTTGAAATTTTTAAAATGTTATTTGTTAAAGATGAGATTTTGAGCGATTTGTTAAACTAGGGAAAGGCTTTTAGTCCACTGGATCAGAGTGTAAAAAAAAAAGATTTGATTTCACTATAGCTAAAATCTGAATCATTATTATCGGTATACACGGCAGTAACATATTTCGAGTGTCCTCTCTAGTTTGCATTCAAAGTCGAAAAAAGAATTCCTTCCGTTGACTAACCCCCCAACAGGTGACCAACTCTAATGGCATCATTGTCCACTTTGCAGAAGCCAGTTGCCTGCCTCTAATCTAGCCCTGAGAGAAGAGGTCTCTGTCCCCCTACCGTCTATTGTAAGTCCACCCAAACTCTTCGATTAGCTTTCAACCAAATTCCGCTGGTTTTTTTTTTGTTTGCCCTCTCCTCCCCCTTCTAATAAAGCCTTTCCTAAATTAATTCCCCCTTGAGAAAATTTAAATCCCGTGAATGGTTTGTTAAGTTTTGTCTTCCATTGCAGTAGTCAAACAAATTTTTTTTTTTAATTTCTTGTTTTGAGTGTTATTTAGGAATACTTGTTATGTCATTTAAAATGAATGAACCTTTGATAAAATACTTATATTAAGTGGAAAAATTACATAGGGTTACTATTTTTTTAATTTTCTATTCCACGATTTTTTTTATTACTATTTTCATAAGATTCAATATTTGAGAGAACATTTCGAATTTCTGATACTCAATTCTAAAAATTTGGGAAAGCTGAAAAGGAAAATCTTTTAGCAGCAATCTTTATAAAATAAAATGATTAATCGAACCACGTAGCTTGTTAGTTCTAGGGAACATGGTCTGGAGAAATTAAACAATCTTACATATGTTTAGAAATTGAACGGCTTTAGAACCGGTTCAGTGGTTCTTAAACTTGTTCAAGCTAGAGACCCCTTTACACTATTTAGCGATCTAGTACTCTTAAAAAAAATACCATTTTATCATAACAATAACGAATTTTACCCAACTATATATGAAGGACAACGGCTTCCTATATACTTGACAATCGAAGCAGCTCTTTGGATCTTGGTTGCATATGTGCGTTATATATCCATATCAGGATAAAGATAATACACATTGTAGGGTAAAAAAGTTAATGAAATAGTCTCCACATATAGAAGTATAATTAAGCAACGTGTTTCGATATAGTAGTTCTCTTCTTTAGGCATAACAGTGTTCGAAACGCGTTGTTTATACTATTAAACTATTAAACTTCTATTAGTGGAGACTTCCTCATTCACTTTTTTCTCCTACAAAAAGTAAATACCACATAATAACCGATTGAACTACCTTAGAAGATAATATATATATATATATAACAAATATATATAATATATATATATATATATAATATATTGGATAATAATATATATATATATATATATATATATATATATAACAAATCCAATAATATATCAACCGTTGGATAGAATAGGTGTATAATGTAATCGGGATTCAGTCAATTTTCCAGGATCAAAATCAAACACTCAATGTCGACATTTCGGTTTTATTTAAAACCTTTTTCATAGGCAGAAGTCAGAATTTTAAAATAAAGTAACAATAGATAGTTAGTGAACTAACATCTTATAAGATGTTAGTTCACTAACTATCTATTGTTACTTTATTTTATATAATGTAAATTTCATCATTTTTCTAATTCAAAAATTCTGACTTCTGCCTATGAAAAAGGTTTTAAATAAAACCGAAACGTCGGCATTGAGAGTTTGATTTTGATCCTGGAAAATTGACCGAATCCCGATTACATTATACACCTATATATATATATATATATATATATATATATATGTATGTTATGGTAGAAAAAATAAACTTGAATAGTAAATTTGTGTAATAATGAACAAGATAACTAATTTACAAGAGGTGACAAATCGTAAATGAAGATGATACTTATATTATATTATTATCAGGTAGATGTGAAAGTTATATAGTAAAATAACATAACAAATATATTTACTTCTTGAGTCAGTTACTGTGAGGCATTTAATTATAGTTGTCAAGCACTATATATAAAAACTCTTCACATAAACAAAGTTTTGTAAACAAAACAAAACGTTACTTAATACTACTGTTGGTATTACTACAGAAATGTTCTTCAGGTTTAACTGCAATAAAACCAAGACTTGGTAACAATTAAACAGCAAAACTATGAGGGATATAGTTCTACCAGTAGAAAGGTAGAAATGAGAATGAATTATGACAAGCGACTGTTTAAACTTAAACAAGTTAAGCTTTAACAACAAAGCTAACTTTAACAAGCAAGTTAACTTTAACAAGTTAGCGAGAAGAGATTTTAGAAAGAGATGATATTTCGAATTTACAGTACTTGACTGTGATAACAGTATTGGAATTAAAGTCAAAAAGGAAGAATGAATCTTCTCAACTAATGTTTTAGGTTTATATTAACTATTAAACAAATTTTAAATAACTATAGAATTACTCGTTAAAACAAGTAGATCAGTTTTAGCTCTATTGATAATTATATCAGTAAACTAAAATATGTTTATCAAGAATCGGTCAGTTCTGTATGTTGAAAATCAAACGTTCAAAGCCATCGCCTTGTTTTTATTTAGGACTTGTTTCCTGAGTATAAGTTTGAAATAAAAAAAAAAAAGATGAACTATTAGATTAGCGATTCAAAATGAACAAAATTCAAGAATAAACATTTTTAAAATAACCTAAAAATATTTGTTTGTTCTATTTTATCCCACAGTCAACATGAGTCTACAATGTTGATTAGATATTTGTATCACTTCTTCTCAGTTTTATTTGCTATTTGTAACTATTTTCATGGTCTATTTATCTCAATTTTAAACAGTTTCTCCTCTCCCCCCACTCCCTTTCACTATGCCCTCCTTAAAGATTAAACCATCACTCTCTATTGACAATTCCTGTTTCACTAAATGAAAAATGTCTTCTTGATCTTACACTTTACAATTTATAATTTTGTTTTAATAAGTTTAATTTGTTACTATGTTATGATGTAATTACAGAAAACCCTGAAGAACTACTACTCCTTCAAAATACATTGTTTTGTTAATATAACATTATTTATGTAGAAACTTTTGTTCATAATTTTAAACTAAAAGTCATATTTATACCGGATGAATCACAGGGTAGGTATTTCGTAGACTGTTATCTAGCTATCTGCAGACCTTTCCTCTCATGTACTCCTTGGAAACTCTCAATATCTCAAGGAGTCTGTAGTGAACCATTATTTTGAACGATGGACGAAGTCATAAGTGATCGAGTAGAAAAGATATTTGAGATAAGATGGTTTGGGTTACTTTTAATATTAGTTATTTTTTTAAATATCTTTTTCAACATTTGATAAAAAAAAAAATATTTTACTCCCATCAATGTACATCAAACTTTTAGATTCTAAATTAAATAATTTATCTTTTTAACAATTTTTATCATATTAACAGATGTTTTAGTAAGATGTAAATCGATAACTTATTGAAATTAAAATTATCTTTTACTAAAGTCCACAGGTCTTAAAGTTTTACTCCTATAGTGCATTTCAAAGGGACAAAAGTTCGACACATTTATGATCCAACACTCATTTAAACCACGAACAATTATTATTACTTT
The DNA here is from genome assembly GCA_026182355.1 of Hermatobates lingyangjiaoensis. NCBI lineage: Eukaryota > Metazoa > Arthropoda > Insecta > Hemiptera > Hermatobatidae > Hermatobates > Hermatobates lingyangjiaoensis. The sequence goes on along the minus strand of JAPFBL010001921.1, from coordinate 1,210,921 downwards.
TGATAGTGGTTTATGTGATCTAAATTTGTCCATTTATTCAAACTTCTTTGATATTATCAATGCTTTCCCTTTCCCATCGAAACTTTAGATATATTCTCAATAGTGTACCTAACTTGTGGCCACTGTATTTACTTTTAGACATCCTCTTGCCTTTTCACATTCTATTGACATTAATGAATACATTCTATTCTATACTTTTACTTGAATACATTCTACCAAAGTTCAAGTTACAACAAACTTTAAAAAGGTCTATAGCAGGGATGCTCAATTCGCCGATCACTACGGGTATTACTAGTAGATCGTATGCCATCAATCAAATTATAATCCGCCTATAAATCATCTCGTCATTGATTGATATACAGGACGACCAGTCGGATATATTCTGATTTCTTTGATACTTGAGCCACTGTGCAACGGGAAAAAGTGGCTCTAAGTCAGAGTTTTCCAAAACTGGGAGGCGAGGACTAGTGTCTAAAGGGAGTCGCGAAAATAAGTCACAGTGAACCATTTTCCAAATTACTGCTGCTAAAGTTTTCTATGTAAAAAATGATTTTCTGCCCTGGCTGCAATGAAATTCAAATATCGAGCTCGTTTAATTGTAGAAAAAGAGCTACGAATAGCTATATCACCACAAACACCAAGATTTGATAAACTTTGTGCTAACAGGCAAGCATATCCATCTCATTAAAATAATAAAATATCGTTTTCCATTAGTTTATATGAATAAATTTTATAAAAGTGAAAATGTTTGTGTTTTTATTTAATCTTCATTAAGAAGGGGGGGGGGGGGGGGCAAATGGTTAAATATCTTTAATGGAGGAAGAGTAACATCAAGTTTAGAAAGCACTGCTCTGAAAGCTAATAAGCTAATCATTACTTTTGCCTCTTACATGTTACTTTTATTTTTTTCTTTTAAAATTAAGAAAGGGTATAAACATGAGGAGGGGGGACTGGATCAGATTAAAAGAAAAAAAACATATCGCTTCCAGAAAAAATTGGAAAAGAGTTTTTTTAAAGATGAAATATTACAAATATTATCATAAATTGTAAGAATCCTCAATATATTTACAAATAAATACTGTGGGAGATTGTGACTTGTTCATTTCAAAAGTAGCTCGAATGCTGAAAATATTGGAGCACTCCTCGTTTAGAGTAACCAAACAACAATATTTTTTTCATTTAGTTTTATTAGATTTGATTTGATGAGACTCAATGGAGAATCATTTTGACAGTTGCCTCTCCTCTACTGCTGCTATTGTAAGTCTACCTGATGATGAACACAAAGTGTTTGAAACGCACGGTTTGAATAAAAAACTTCTTTTGTCAGGAGACTTGGTAATATTTATTACCCCAGTATGATTAAATACCACACAATTACGAATTGTACAAGTAATTGGTTAATGAACTAAGGAGTTAAAATTATAATAAGTCAAAGGGATAAAACTGAAGAAGGACACTATGTATCCGACACGTCGTTTTATTAATTCAACTAGTGTGGAGATTTTTTGTTCGTTCACAATTTCCAATAATATATATAATAATATTTTAATAAATAAAATAGGGAGATAATAAATAAGTGCTGTTGGCATTATTATAATATATATATATATATATATATACAAAGATTTCACATAAACACGTGAAATAACAAATGATCAAACCACAATATGAAATGGGAAAACAATACTGAGATCTTTCAACCGTAACAAGCGGTTTTCGTCAGTTGGATTTTTGACTCTGACGAAGACCGCTTGTTACGGTTGAAAGATCTTAGTCTTGTTTTCCCATTTCATATTGTGGTTTGATCATTGTATGAGCGTGTATAAAATTAAAATATTTAGAGCAAAACAACAAAACCAAACACTTACTGAGACCAATATTTTGAACAGACTGTTTGTCGTCCGGGAGAAGATCAAAAGGATAAGAAGCTCTAAGGACAGGCGTTGTTGTGAGGAGGTAGCTAGTATTTTTAAGTATTTTTCTTTTCACAGAACAAAGCACGCATCTCTCTTTGAACTTAGTACACGAAATTTTTGAAACCAGTAACTTAAAACTTCACGACTGAAAAAGTTAGACAGAAGCGGCCAAAGAGCAATAGGAAAAAAAATATTTAAAGGATGTATACATACATATATAATTATATTCTTATTTTAAAAATCAATAATGCAAATAATTATTTAAGAAATAAAACTAACTGACTAGCTTTTCGCTTAAACCAGATATAAAGCGGGCCCGAGTTCCAAATTTGATCTTCTTCAGATGTTTAATATCAAACGTAACCACATACGGTCACTTGCGGCTCTCTCCATATCTGGTCTAAACTAAAATCATTACTAGTTTTACTAAAAAAATGTTTTTTCTAGTTTTAAGTATTATTAATTTAAATATCAATATTTTATCATTGCTTAATAAACTTTTTAGTTTTTATATCAAAAATTATATTAATTATTTTTTTTAATCTATTCCTCTTTACCCACTTAGGTCTTAAACTTTATTAGTTATTAGTTTCGTAAATATGGTAGACTTGTTCAAAGGAGATTTGCGTGTTCTCTTATGTGAAAAGAAAAGTACTCAAACACCAAAGTACTCTTCACGACCACAACTATGATAGTTCTTCTCTTTTTCTCTCCCTAATGACGAACTGCCTGTTTGAAATAAAAGGTCTCAGTAAGTATTTTGTTCTATTACTTCTTCTTTATGTTTTTACTTTTGTGAAGTCTAGTTACGTCGCTTTTAAAGTTTTAGAAGTATATATTTGCTTTAATGTTATATTGTTTTAACTACTTTTTTCCCTTAAAATTAATTAATTAAATAAATCTATGCAATTTACTTTGAACTCTTTATTTTGTACTACATTTTTAGTGTTTTTGTTTGTGTATAGCAACCTGCAATCCACAAACTCGAAGAATTTTCAGTTGATTCTTACATCTTCCAAATCACATTTCCTCTTCAGGAAATTACCTAGAGATATATATCACAGTAATTATTAATTATTATATTAATTATAATTATTAAAAGTAGTTGTATTCTGTAATTTGTTATTTGTTGACTTTCAGTTTTTAACTATATGTATATAGTTCAAAGATGGGATTCTTGAGAATTTTTGGCCTAAAGAAATTACACTCCTGTTTATATGCTGACGTTTCTCCAAAAATTGTTTGGTATTTTCAAGGCACGGAAACAGATTCTTATATGGCCCAAGCTTTTGATATAGTATTCTTAACATGATTCATTATATATACACACTTAACATTAATTCAAGTTAAATACACATTTCATATATATATTTAAAACAAATAGAACTTGTAAATTGAAATATTCAACTTATTGACCCAACATAAAACAACATTAATGAAAGTTATGTGTCTTTTTAGATACCTTAGTATCTAAATTTCAATCTAAATACTAATAGTAGTATTATTAATACTAATAGAACTTTATTCTATTAATAGAATGTTCTACTAATAGAACATTCGTATTTTATCTGATAGTTGTGTTCAAGTTTGTTTCTAAAATTATTCATTTTTAACCTCTAATGTAATAGTTTATTATATATTATAGGCTACCCTGACACCCTAATGAGAAATATTATTAAATAATATTGTAGAAAGTCGAGGCGAGTATGCAAGCCACTGGGCTACCCTGACCCCCTAATATGATTTGTTATTATGTAATACAACTACAACAAAGCCAATCGGAACAAAAGTAAAGATTATAATAATTTCAGGTCTCTATCACCATCGAAAATGGGTGAACAAACAAACACAATAGATACACAACTATACATGGGTGAACTATTGTGAATTCACAATGGGTGAACTATAGATACACAATAAATACTATACTATAAATAAATAAATACTATAGATACACAATAGATACACACTTACAGTCTCTAACTCTCTTTTTAACCGTCATCAGGAGAGAAGATATAGGGACTCCAAGCGCACTTTCGTAGCAACGGTAGGAGACCCAACCGTGAAAGATTTCTTGTTGATCGTTTTCTTGTTGATAATATATATATAGCCTGAGGTAGTATTACCATTTATTAAATAAAAACACCCAAGAAATCTACATTTTCCTTAATAATATAATTATTTATTAAATTTTAATAAAAAGCCCCCTAATATAATGCTCCATTATAAATAATAAATACACAATTAAATTTAATGAGTCTTTGTTATGATGTCATGTTTTTTAATTCACATTTTTTTAAAAATATTTTATGCTAATTGGATGTTCACCTTCTGAAAATGTTGTTCTTTGCCTTTGTTTTCTTTTTTCTTTTGATCAAACATTCTAATAAGTTATTTTATAAAATCCTTTTCTTTCAATATAAGACCGAGTATTATATTCAAACTATTTATATTAGGCATTTTCGTTAGCATTTCATTTTATGTTGTTAAAACTTATTAGAAAAGTTTTAGATTATTTGAACATTTAACTTATTATGGCTTTATTTGAATTTCTTAATATTAAATAAATAATGTTTTCTCTTTTGTTTCGATACTTCTATTTTGAGCATGAAGTTTTACTTGAGCAAATTCTTTGATCTTATTTCATAATGGTTTTTGCATTTATGTTTGCATATTTGGTAAAAATTTAAAACTCTTTGGTTTAATTGATAGACTTTTATAAACTCAAAACATTTTTTACTCAAAAATATCCCAAGATCAGTTACTTTCATTCAACTATGCTATGGCAAATTGTAACAATTTTAAGCTATTTTTTAAAAAAAAATCTCTTTTTTTTAGAAGTAATATAAAGTGTGTATCTCCACATTCAATATTCATCCAGTAAAAATCCCTTCCTCTTTATCTCTCAGTGGCAGTTGTTCAATATTTCTACAAATTTAGGTTTCGCTTTTATTTGTATAATTTATGTTTAAATATCTTAGACCAAGGGGTCACAGCCTACCTTGGCTCTCCCTATATCACACAATATCATTCCCCACCCCGTTTTCTTTCCAAGGTAATATTTACACTTTTATAACTTTACATTGATTATGTTAAAAAATAAAATTTTACAAATAAATGCTAATTATAATTATTGTTGGATGTATGAAATATTAATTCAATCAAATTTTGTAATTAATAATTAAGAGGTCAAAACCTCTTCGCTTTCCTCACTCTGCAAAACTTACTATAGTCACAGTTCACCCCCTGAAATCCCAAAATTCACCCCTGGAGGGTGAATTTCACTCCCATTAAGAACCCCTATCTTAGACATTTGAATTAAAGAATGCTCACCTTGATTACAGATACCTTAAATTTTTAGAATATATTCTTTACGTTGGACAATTTTTGGATCAAGATTTTTCATGTTTGATTTGAAATGATCTTTTTAACTGTAGTTTTTGATAGGCATATTAATATTGTTAAATTGTAATTAGTAGCGCTATAATAGTTTCAAAATTCTTGAAACAGTTATACATGAAGAACTATACATCAGTATTTATCCTGAGATTCAGCATCAATTTTATGAACTATGATAGAAGATGTGACAACTTTTAATAAGTTCATATATATATATATATCTAAAAAGATTGGTGTAATAAAGTGGAAGCAGGTTACAAAGTTATATGGGACTACAGGTTGAGAGGACGCCTTTGAATGAACAAAGGTGCGAGGAAAGCGAAGTGCGGCCGATTGGCTGACGAGTAAGCCAGTATTGGTTTGTTGGAGCAAATTGGTTTTGCTGGAGGAAGTAAGGCCAAACGATTGCTATTCTCCTTAGCACGAGTCGTCTGCAGTCAGTTTCGATTCAATTGTGGCTTAAAATAAAACAAATTCTATTTTATAAGCAAAGATGAGTCGAATTTTCTTCTTTTTTTTTTCAAAAACCTGATGTTAATTTCAAGACTTCCCAATTGAATTCGTAGAACTGTTTATACGTTTATTAAGTAATATACAAATATGAGGACTTTACGAAATATTACCCTTTTTTGTTCCTTGGATAACACTTCCAAGAGGAAGACGACACTACTATCAGAGTCCTGTGTCTGTTTACTGCATGTGAAGATGTCTTTCATTAGTATTATCGAATTCTATTGATTCTGTAAAAGAATCAAAAATCGCCAAAATTGAAAAAGAAATGTCGTTCTGCTTGTTGATTGCATCTTTAAATCATTGCAGTTTAGATGTTTCATTCGCCATTTGACCGTTAAAGAACCCCACTCTGAAAACATATGTAAGGAAAAATTTCGGGCTCCTGATGTAGGTTCAAGCGAAATGTGACCAATCTATGGCCAAAATAGGAACCAAAGAACATTCCATCACTAATACAGCAATAAGTGTAGCCGTTAGAACAAACAATAGAATTTCACACTATGTTCATTTAGATCAGTGTTTCCCAAACTTTTTCGAGAGACGCCTATGGACCCTTGGGTCCATAAACCTAGAACTCAACACCCTTGAATAATAATTAGATTCCTAGACTAAATAACCAAATGAGTAACATTTCAATAATTAAATTAAAATAATTACTAATCGAATATTTATTTAGAATCCAATAGATGTATTGTTTCATAGCATATTTATGCAAGTGAATTAATACACAATCAAAGAAACTTAGGTGAGAATATACTTTTAACATAAAAATGAATTATCAAAACAAGTAATTTTAATAAACTGTTTCCTGGAAGTTTACATGTCGTGTTTTCACTTAAATTTAGAAATTATATTGCATGAACATTCTCAATTTATGGAAATAGAATCCCCGCTCCTTTTTGCATTACCGCCCCCCGATATCAAAGCAGCGCCCCCAGGGGGAACGCCCACTTTGGGAAACACTGATTTAGATCAATTAAATGTGACGTATGTTTATAACCTTTCTGTACATTTGAGGGAAACTCCTGTTAAACATGTTTCATTAGAATGTTTAGTACTTTTGAGTTCACTATTTAGTTACATTTCCAATTTTCTTACTTTGTTGCGTTTAACCGCAGATTTTTTAAAAACAGTATCCAAAAAAACTAATACTATTTATTTAATCTGTTCAAAAAACATTAAATTGGAAGGGTAGGAAATGCTGCAGGTTATGAATTTGCAGTTTGTATGTTAATCAAATTAATTTTTCCAGAATAGAAACGACCACTGTGTTAAATTTTACTAAATTGTAATGATGGTTGTTTGACGTTAGTTGTTTTCCTTAAATATATAGTTGTAGTCCTTTCAGCATTTCCAGCGTCATTTGGTTGTCATCTTTCTTAATGGTTACAGGAATATATCACTAAGGTAATTGACCATATGATGGAAGCACTCTTAATGGTTAACCAAATAAATATAATGTTTGTCATATCTATTCATCGTTTACTTTAACAATTACCAGTTATTTTAATCAAAATATCTTAGATACATTTTTGAATATTTTACTATGATTTAAACGTTAATTTTTATATTACATTTCTACAGTGAACTCTTGTTATATTATATATAAAAATCTCCATCAGAAGTCTCTGTTTTGCAGGTTCTTATCATACTTTCAAATTTTGTGTTTTCGTTTTATTTAAAACGTTTTCAAAAGGCATATCTCTAAATATTTTTCTTCATGAATTCATGAAAACCTATGATTTGAATCCTAAGTAAAAGTATCGGCCGCAAAATAAAATTCCAACAAATATAATTAAAATTGGTCAGCTTTCCAGAATAATTTGAGATCTTCAAGAGAAATGTAAAATACAAGGGGGTGAAGAAGGAAAATTATATATATAAGAGGAAAAATTAGTTCCTTGTCATTGCATTTAGGTTGTATGTTATTTTTTATTTTCTAAGATATTTTTTTTATCTCTTATTCTTTATTTCATTTTTCATTATAAAACGTTTTATTTATTCAATATTATTATTTGTATTCTCAATATTATTTTATGTTTTACTTTATTCTATTTTTTATTAACGCTTAGTCCATAACTTTTATTTATGGACTATTTCCTCTGTTTATCCCTCAGTTTATATTATATTTATTTATTATTTTTTTGTCTTTCCTAATTGAATTATAAATTGATTCTTGTCTACCTTATTTTCTGTGACCGGGCGCTTGTGCGGCAACATTATTGGTCTCCAACCGTCTCTGTACCAATGCACTTGGTTTCCCTCTCTTATCTCTCCTAAAGACGGTTCAAACCGAAAATTAGAGACTTTATGTGTGTGTTTTTCATTCTTTATGTTTTTTATCTACATTGAACTGTATTTGTCCGTTTTGCATCGTATTTTTATCATATATATGTACATATATATCTACATAATATATATATATATATATATATATATATATGTATATGTATATATATATACACACTTTAACATATAGGAAAGAAACAAAGAAAGTCACAACAGAAACTCACTCACGTATATATATATATATATATATATTAAAACTTTAAATTTCACAATGTACGACACAGAAAAAGGAATAAAAAGCACATTTACAGAAATCTCAATATTTTGAACTGTTGTTTGTCATCGGGAGTAGATTAGAAGAGAGGACGAAGTGAGAGAGGTCTCCCCACGTCGAAGGACGGAGCGCGAAATCTCTCATATATATATATATATATATATATATAACAATTAAAAGAAACAGTCCAGCGGACTTTTTAAACAAAATAAATTCAAAACGAAGGAAACACACAGAAAGACACAGACATAACTCACATCGAAATATCGATATTTCGATGTGATTTATGTCTGTGTCTTTCTGTGTGTTTCCTTCGTTCTGAATTTATTTTGTTATATATATATATATATATATATATATATATATATATATATATATAATGGACCGTTGGAGACGGTCTCCAACCGTCTCTGAACCAGTGCGCTTGGTTTTCCTCTCTTATCTGTCCTGAAGACGGTTCAAACCGAAAATTAGAGACTGTAAGTGTGTTCTTTTGATTTATCTATGTTTCTTTGTCTATATTGAACTATATATATATAAATATATATATAATAAAATAAAAAACGAAGGAAACACACAGAAAGACACAGACATAACTCACATCGATATTTCGACAATCGTCGTCATCAGGAGGTGCAAGAGCGAAGAGTCCCGCAGGAAGACAGGGCGGTACTGAACTCGGAAACCGCAGCCAGTACCCCACCACTTACCACCAAGCGGGGGAAGGGAGGGAAGGAAATGAAGAGCCAAATTAAGACGTAAAAGGAACGAGTAAAAATTATAACTATAAAAAATTATAAAAAAGTAGATAAATCAAATTAAAATTAATAAAAATAATAAATAAAAAGTAAAATAAAAAATAATAAATAAATAAATAAAAAATAATAAATAAATAAATAAATCATAAATAAATTATCGGTTGAGGTTGAGTCCGGGGGAAGAGCGAGCATCAAGTAAGCATATGTATGCCTCCTCTGAAGCTCTTAGGGTAACTTTATTGTTGGATTCGGGGATCTGTTTCAGGATCTGAACCCTGAATGAATTGATAGTCGTGTTTTACCGGCTGACATCTCCCACCAACCCAGACCCAAGAGGGATAGAAGTAACACTTCCTTCTTCCTGACAACCTACTTCCCTGGCGCTTATAAGCTTCGTGCTGTTATTAAGGAGTCTTTTCCGATTCTTTCTACTTCTACTTCTTCCATCTTTAATCACCCCCCTTCTATTTCCTACCGTAAACCTGCCAATCTAAAAAGCATTTTCTCTCATATTTCCCCTCAGCCTTCCAATCCTGTTCCTGGAATGAAACAATGTGGACGCCGTGGCTGTCAAACTTGCCTGATTGTAAATCCTAATCCTTCCTTCGATTCCCCTCTCCACCATAGTTCCTACCCGGTTCAGGTCAATTCCTCCTGTACCTCGAGCAACTGTGTTTACCGACTGGATTGCACTCAGTGTGACTCCTTTTACGTTGGCTTAACTTCTAATAAGTTGAGCCTTCGTATGAATGGTCATAGGGCTTCAGTCGGTCAACGCAGTAACTATCCTGTAGCCATCCATGCGAACTCGCATGGACTCAGTTTCAATGACTGTTTCAGGGTTCAGATCCTGAAACAGATCCCCGAATCCAACAATAAAGTTACCCTAAGAGCTTCAGAGGAGGCATACATATGCTTACTTGATGCTCGCTCTTCCCCCGGACTCAACCTCAACCGATAATTTATTTATGATTTATTTATTTATTTATTATTTTTTATTTATTTATTTATTATTTTTTATTTTACTTTTTATTTATTATTTTTATTAATTTTAATTTGATTTATCTACTTTTTTATAATTTTTTATAGTTATAATTTTTACTCGTTCCTTTTACGTCTTAATTTGGCTCTTCATTTCCTTCCCTCCCTTCCCCCGCTTGGTGGTAAGTGGTGGGGTACTGGCTGCGGTTTCCGAGTTCAGTACCGCCCTGTCTTCCTGCGGGACTCTTCGCTCTTCGCACCTCCTGATGACGACGATTGTCGAAATATCGATGTGAGTCTTTCTGTGTCGAAATAAGTCTTTCTGTGTGTTTCCTTCGTTTTTTATTTTATTGTAAAAAAGTCCGCTGGACCGTTTCTTTTAATTGTAAATATATATATATATACATAAAGTAAACCATATTATGGTTTACAATGTAACCATGACTATGGCTTGCTGATACCAATTTTCAATCTAAAGTTATAAGTATAGAATAATAATAAAAATATTTTCCATGACATTCTTAATATTTATTGTTGTTCACTTAATAAAATTCTTTGAGAAAATAGAAAGTTTAAGCAAGTTAAGATTTATATTTCTGTTTGTCATTAAACCTTAAATACTCTGATAGTATATGGGTAATATTTCTTAAATTTCCATGTGCTAAATTACCTTGTTTAAAATTACAAAAACTAAAAAGGAAAAATGTAACTGAGACATTTTAATACAAGTAGCATCTGATGAAGTAACAATATTAATTAAAACAACTGTATTATTGCTACGATTATTTATGAACATAAAGTAATTTATTTTATAGCACTTCAGTGATTGACTTCTATGAGTCGTGTAATAATACTAATTGGGAAACCATAAAATAATACTTTACTGAATAGCGGTTAAACAAAGCAGTAAAAAAGCCAATAAAATTCGTATTTTACAGCTTGTTGTAAATTGTGTAGTTTACTCAAAACAGTGTTTACACTATCGATTAAAGTATAAAACATAGCATTCTGGAAATTAAAGTCATAGTCAGCTTATTAGAACTGCACTATTTAATAAATTAATCAAAAATAAACAATATATAAAATATAATTATTAAAAATATATTTCGTCTATTTAAATTTATAATATTTATTTCTTAACATAATGATTGTAAAACCTTAGATTTATTATTGCTCATTCTTTAGATCCAGATGCCAGAAGACAAAATCAACTCTGACATTTGATCACCATAACAGAAAATTTATGATTTAACAAAGCAACAAAATCGATCAGAATTATGTTTGATAAAAAAAATAATTAACAATATTACGATTCATTTAAATAACATAAATAATTAAGAAATCCTTTTAGAATTTCTCTATACTGTATAATACAGATTAATTTCTTTTATTCTTTACTTGGTATCTCGTTTTAAAAACAAGTATTTTATGAAGATTAAAGAATCAAATAGTTCTTAAGTACTCAAATATAAATTACCAATAAATTTCATAACAACAGACATGTAGGATTACATATATGATTACATGTATTATTTACATATATAATATGTATATATACATATACAATATGATACAATACAGCAGTGGCATGTGCTCATTCAAACTACAGTTGTTGTTGGAATCCATAGAGTACTTTTCTTTGTAAAATAATTTGTAATGTAATACTTAGTTTTTCTGATTCAAAGTTTATACTTCTGTCTATGAAAAAAGTTTTAATTAAAAACCGAAACGTTGGCAATGAGAGTTTAATTTAAACCTGAAGAACTGACCGAGCCCGATAAACTAGTTTTGTTTCTATTCCACGGTCGATACTTTTATCAATATTCATATGCAATATGTATATGTTATACCAGTAAATACACATTTACCAATAATAACAACAGTTATATTAATGTTTATTTTATATACGTAAATTTTGGTAGGGTTGAATGAAATATATCAGAGAGAGCAGTTTTTATGAGTTCAAACTAAACTCATTAAAGCCGATGTTTGGGTTACACAAAACCTTTTTTTCGGGCCTGCAAATGTTAGTAGAATTAAAAAAAATATATAACAAATCATATGAACAGACATAGATCACCAGATGCAATATCAAAACAAAAACATGGTAAATATGTTAACAATTACAAAAATTTGACGGCTGTAAAAGACTAGTGTTGTCTCAAAAAGAAAACTGTAGTAAGTTTCAAATTTTGAATTTATATCAAGCAATTACTTATTTTATATCTTTAAATATCATAGTTTATGGTTATATTTACTTTCATTTCAACATTTTATTCTGCTGTAGATTCTCGTGACCTGTTCTTGGGCATTATAATATTACTTTTGTTATACTTTTTATGTTGTAATTTTACATCTGATGATTTGTGTTTATTTATTTCTTTTTTTTTAATTATTCCTTAATTCAGTAATTGTACAATCTGTTATAATGTGGTATTTACTCATATTGGGGAAAAGTATTATGTCTCCACGCAAAAAAAGGTTATTTATTATAAAAAACTGACAACGCGTTTCGAATACTTGATATTCTTCTTCAGGTTATAGCTAAAAAATTAATATAATTTTTTTAATTATAATAATTAATTAATTATATTAACACTGACACTATTTTTTTAATTTATGTTATAATTGAAGGCCTCTTAAAAAGCTCTATATAAAAACGAAACGTCAGTATGGAAAACTGACCGAATCCAGATATATGCTTTTTTTATATTCATGTATATTAGGATACATGTACATGTACATTTCTTATACATATTTTTATTAAGAAATAATCCTATGAAATACATTAGGTTGGCTACCACTATGTATGAAGGTGACTGACCGTTGACCTGACTCCCAGAGACCCTTGGAAACACACTGATGTGGAATAACGTCCAAACCACAGTAAGAAATCAGAAAAAAAAAACTATGATCTTTCAACCCTAACAAGCGGTCTTTTTCAAAGACAGAACTTAACTGTTGAGATGTGATGAAGACCTCATAATATGATTGAAAGATCTTAGTTCTTTTTCTGATTTCTGTCCGTAGTTTGGACTTTGATTTTTATTTCAGGTGTTTATTCTGAAATCTTTTTATTAGTATGGAAACATACAATATGCCGTTCACCGGTAAACACAAACATTTCCATTTTGGTTCATTTCTTCCAGTTAGATACATTGGGCATTGAAGTCTGTGTCGATCTCACACTTCGATCCCAGTGTTACCTGCTAGCCCTAATAAAGGAGAAGTTCTATTACTTTTGCGTCTACTACATGTAAAAGATCGTTATTTTTAACTCGTTAGTACAATTTAAAGGAATGCTTTTTTTTTGTATTTTAACCACTAAAAAAAATATAGTGAGGTTAAATGAAATAAAATTGGAATATGACGACTGGAGTATTTCTGGACTAATTGGTAAGACTGGGAGGAGGCTGTAAGAGATAGTAATCAGAGGGAAGTGGTTGCAGCTTGCCGTCTTTATAGCTGCGTGTGAACCCAGTCCTCATATCCAATCACAGTAAAGTGGTTTGCAATATTATTATTAGCAACAATTTAGTCCACTCCAATCCACTTCGCCCTTCATCAAGCTTCAAGGCAAATTTGTTTAAATTTTCATATTAATCAAATATGAATCACAATTTAATCACAATTTTCAATTGTGAGCAAATATTTTTGACTTCAAATGAAAAATATCAAAAACTTGATATTTTTCAAAATATCCTTCGTCAGAGTCAAAAACCGAACTGATGAAAGATCATAGTCTTTTTCCCCCATTTCTTATAGTGGTTTGAACACTGATTGTTGTTTCACATGTTGACTGTGAAATCTTGTTATATATATAATAAATATTTATCATAAATAGGTCAGTTTTTAGTCCAAAAAAAAAAAATAAAGAACCACAAAATGTTTTTCGAAAATACTTCTACAAAAATAGTTCTTATTTGAACAATTTTTTTAAACATTCCAATTATTTAAATTTTTTTAATTTCACTATTTAAATTCAATCAGCATGTACTCGTACATTAATTTCATAGGATACAATTTTATTAATATTTTTCGAATTTGATATTCAAATATAATTATTTTTCAAACAAGTTGATCTTCTCTTTAAAAATTACATCTTATTTAAATTTAGAATATTTCAATATTCACATAGTGACTTGTGATCCAAGGAAGAATCAAAAACATTGTCTATCCAAAGCACTTTTCATAAAACATAATTTTTTACAATTTGTTCAATTTTCTTTTAACTTAATATTTCTAAGCTTCCCGTCCTTTATACATTAAGCGTAAAAACTATGCCCATGCTATCGGTGAGTTGTTTATTTGTTTAATAATTATTTAATTGTATAAATTAAAAAGACCTGTTTATCAGATTACTATAAATCCTGTAGAAGCGCTCTCTTTTATTTCTACACCAAATGGAAACAAAAACGGTGAATGTCAAAATATTGAAATGGGTTGTGCCAGTTACTTGTCTATGTGCTATCTTCTGCTTATTTTTCGAAATAATTTAACTTTCGAAGATGAATTAATTTTTGCCACTGAATAAATATCAGAAATAGACAGTCCGAGCACTGTGTATTGTACTGTGAGCACTTTTAAGAAACTTACAGTTTTATAGACAAATTACAGTCAAGATTCACAATATTTCGATATCCATCGTTCTCAGGTAGATGAAGTTCTCAGCTTCAATAATACTGACAAACTCTGTCCTGTTCTTTAAGTTATAAGTACGTCCAAACGACAGTAACAAATATAGAGATAGGACTAAAAAGTTTTGGCAAAAATAATTGATCCTCGTCTGAGTCCCACATAGCCTGATGGAAACCACTTACAGTAGTCGAAAGATCTTTGTCTTATTTTTAATTTTTCATTATGTTTTAAAAGTAGATTCTTTCACAGGATAATTCTGAAACTTGTTATATATATATGTATGTGCAAACTACAATTATAATTGGAGAAAAAGAACTAAGATCTTTCAATCGTAACAAATAGCCTTCGTCAGAGTCAAAAACCGAACTGATGAAAGATCATAGTCTTTTCCCCACATTTCTTATAGTGGTTTGAACACTGATTGTTGTTTCACATGTTGATTGTGAAATCTTGCTATATATATAATAAATATTTATCATAAATAGGTCATTCTGAGGTAAAATGGATAAACCAACAAAAGTCTCCACACAAATGAAGTTTTATTCAACGCGTTTCGAACACTTTGTGTTCATCATCAGGAAAACACCAAGGAAGTGGTACTGACGGGTTGGTCAAGTGAAAACAACTAGTAGGAAACTCTAGTAGTAGGAGTAGGAGTTTCCTACTAGTTGTTTTCACTTGACCAACCCGTCAGTACCACTTCCTTGGTGTTTTCCTGATGATGAACACAAAGTGTTCAAAACGCGTTGAATAAAACTTCATTTGTGTGGAGACTTTTGTTGGTTTATCCATTTTACCTCAGAATGAGTAAATACCACACAATTACGGATTGCACAACTAATGATATAAATAGGTCAGTTTTTAGGTCTAGATCACACTTTTAAAGCCAATGTTTCAGTTTTATTTAATACCATTTTCACCAGCATTAGTTTAAAAATTTGAAATTTAAAACCAACGATATATATTATACTAGAAGTTAATATGAATAATTTTATAAATAGAAACTTTAATACAATTGTGAGTATTAGAAAATACTGTATAAACGCTAAACAAACTTATTTTGATTACAACTTAAAAAATTTTGATTACTTATTTTAAAAAACTTAAGTTTTTTATTCTATTCCAAAAAACTTACTGCTATAGTTTGACTAAATCGTCATTAGGTGGGAGACTTGAGCCGCTTCAAACAATCGAGGACTAGCTGCACTGTCCTCTTGTGTCTTGTGTCTTGGGAGTGGCTCACACTAATCTACTTGATGACAATTTGGATGAAATATAGTAGTAAGTTTTTGTGACCACTTGTATGTGTCTTTGTCAAATTTATTATGTTCTATATTTGAATAGAGTTCACATAAGTACCACTTTTTTTTGCTCTTATGTTTCTCTGTGTCTTTCTCTCTCTCTCTCTCTCTCTCTCTAACCATTTATCTATCTATCTATCAATTTTTCCATCTGTCTTTCACAGTTTAATCAATTTGGATCGAATTTTGTCTCCTGTTTAATATCAGTATTAATTTACGAAAATTCTTTTAAAAATTCGTTTGTAACTACCCAAAGAGTGTTTACAAATGTAAATTTTACATTTATTCCTCAATAAATTGAGGACGACAATTCCGAGCGCATTATATTCTGTATATAATCCAAATCATATCCAACAAACACAGATAAAGACAGAGAGAGAAAGAGAGAGAGAGAGTGTGTGTGTGAGGGAGAGTAAAGAGAGAGGACGAGAGGGAGAGATAACCAGAGAGTGAGAGGGAGACATACACATATGCACAGACACAGCAGACATACACACACTCTTTCTCACTCTCTCTCTTCCTCTCTCTCTCTCTCTGTCTCTCTCTCTCTCCCTCTTTCTCTCTCACTCACACTAACACATACACACGCACGCACGCACGCACGCACGCACGCACGCACGCACGCACACACACACACACACACACACACACACACACACACACACACACACACACACACACACACACACACACACATACACACACACACAGACTAATTAAATTACAAAACTTACTTTATTGGAATAAGAGCGCCTCGGAAAAGTGTATTTTCGTTGAATATTCGACTTCGAAATTTTAACCCAAATGTAATACTTTCAATTTGTTTATATTTCATAGAGAGCAAATGAAAGGAATAAAAAAAACCGGCCTCAGCAGAAATTCTGAATGATTAGTCACTCCCATTGTCACTGTTTAATATTCGACATCCAGATAAGGTTTTTTTAGAAGGCCTAAACTTTCATTCCTAATGACTTTTCAGAGAGTAAATATTACAATATTTTCCCTTACTGTATTATTTTTCCTAATATTTTTTTGCAAGTATTAATTTTTTTTACTTTACTATAAGTAAAGTATAGCGATCGTGAAAAAATTCGATCTCGAGATTTTGACGGAATTACATGTTTTGAGGTCCCAGAAGTCGTTTTATGAAGTTTTTTCGATGATGTCTGTGTGTGTGTGTGTGTGTGTGTGTGTGTTTGGGATGGGGGGGGGGGGGGGGGCTGAGTGGGTGGCTGGGTTGGTGAGTGTGTTAGCATTGCTTGTTACCACGCTACGGTCCAGAATCTTTGATGGATCAAGTTGATATTTTACACAAAATTGGGCCTCATAGGGTAGAAGATCCTTATTGTTTGGGAAGAATTATGCATGATGGGAAAGTCACTTTTTTGCCAAAAACCGTTTTTTAGAAAACATTAATTCTCCTAAAGTGATAACCCTAGAGATTTGAAATTTTGACATTATCTTTGAGGTTACAAATGGAACAAACGAAAAATATATAGAAAATTTTAAAACAATAGGAAATATTTTTTTTTCAATAAAATGTACAAATTTTGACTTATAATTCAATCTCAAACATTGCGAGAGCAATACAAGCCATAATGTTTGACGGCTCAAAATGAAACTATGCCTATAAATAGAACATTATGTGGAGAATGAGTTGAGATATTTTTTTTCAAAATTACATTCGCTAATGGGGCGTTACAGTACGATTTCTGTTTTCAGGAAATGTTTTTTTGACTCTAAACGGCTCATTAAAAAATAATGAAAATTGGACCAAATAACGCTATAAAAACTGTTTGTTTATCCTAGACTAAGAGATCACCAGCTATACTTGTCGATTTTTTTATATTTTTTTACATTGTTTAAATTGACTTAGAAATTTTTTGAGCGAATCCACTGAGATAAAATTGATATTTATAAAGGAACAATTTAAATAGTTTATTGACTTATATGAGATGTAACAGGAATAATATTGTTACATGTAAAAAAAAATTACATAAATAAACATAAATAAATTACCTTTGTCTTCCATGGCATGTGGATTTGTCTCATAAAATGCTTTAATAAATCTATATATTGCACTCTTGAGCAAGACTTAATATCAGTTACAATTACATTATCACTGTGAATTGTAGTATATTTCCATGATATTGAAATGTGACGATTGGACTCTTTCCTCAAGAAAGAGGACTTATGTTTGTTGAGAAATATACAGTTTTTTTTTTACAATTCTAGTCTAATAGTTCATATTTATTATTTTCAAAAATTAGAAGCTACCAACTATAAAAGATTTAAATTATATTGAATAGCTGGCTTTGACTTCGATTTGAGTATGTAAACTGGCTCATTCCTAATATATTTTTTCTCAATATACATTCATAGCAAACTTATAACAGAGTACAGGAGGCAGGAAAAGGATAACACTAACTCAGAAAAAATGCGTATATATGTTATTTGACATAAGGGAAGGAAAATGATCTTATTAAATACTAAGAAGCCATAAAATTCCCAGTATAATAATTCTATAAAAAACCAAAAATGTAAAAGATAATTGAAAATTGAAATCTTTCGTTTAGAGATTAATAAATGTAATTATCGTACATCTTTAATTATAAATCATCTTAAAACAACATTTTTTCTTAGCTGTTTATGATTTTTTTCAGAGAAAATAAGGGTATTTTCCTGTTTTAAATTTGAAAAATTTTACTTTTTATTCAATGTAAAAGGATGTAAAGTAAACGATGTAAGAAATCCACTGGCTATTTGAGCAAAAGCCATGTTCTCTTGTAGGAGAATATTTCGTATCAAGAAATGTTCACTTTAGTTTTTCAAAAATGTTATTACTGCTGTAGTTATACTAATGAAATTATTTGCATCAGCTCTGTGATGTACAAAAATATGCTTATATATTGATATGTCCTTCAATCACTATCTGTTCTACCTCAGGAATGAAAGACTAATAATCATATCCCATTTAGATGTTTACGTTATTCTTAAATGAGACGTTATGTGTTATACACTCAAGAAATTTGATATTAAGTTACTTATAGTAAAGTTGAGTGTAGTCCACTTCAGATTATAAGGAAAATGTAATCATTGTTTTATCCCAACCTGACAGATTCCTACAAATGGAACTTAGCAGATGTATTGTTAAAGTATTATTATTCCAAAGTATGTTTTAGGTGATGAAGTAGTCATTCTAACAGTTCCTTATTCTATAAAACACCATTTTTGTGTCAATTTCATAATGATCCATCAAAGTTGTGAATCCACCAATATCATATTCACATGCTTTCAGATTAAAACAGAAATCATATTTTTTTTTTACTTTTCTTATCTTCGTTACATGGCAACTTTCAAAAATGCCTACTTTCTAGAGTTATTAATTAAGAATAAGAAAGAAAGTACATTAATTGGCTCTAAATTGGTCTTCCTATAAGGCCCTCCGCAGCACATGTAAACTATTTGGCTAAAAGGGCTTGTCAAATCCTAGATCTCCCAAATTCCTACAGGGCATGTCAAACAGTAATGCATGAATTATCAATTATCAATTATCAATGCAGAAATGGGAACTGGAATGGTCACCTCGACCAAAGATGTCTTTACTAAAACATTCCTCTAACTATTCATTCACGGAAAAAGTGTAATACAGAAACAAACCATATAATAACAAAAGCACTCTGTAGCCATGGTCGAACCAAAGGCTACCTCAATAGATTTCGGATCATTGATAACGATTGGTGTCCTAGTGACAATTTAATACCTCAGACGTGGAATCACATATTATTTAACTCGCCGAACCTCCATCAAGAGCAACACGGATTCATGAACTTCACAATATCTACGGGAAATTTCTGGCATCTAGACAAAAGTAAAATTGTGAAGAACAGTCAAATGTTTGATTATCTTAAAAAATTCATGAATCAAATAGATTTGAGAAACTATTATTATGGTGGAACAATTAAAGAAATAAGATTTATAAATTATTATAATCCAAACTTTTGTAATAACTTTTCATGTATAAAGTTAAAAATATTTAGTATTAAAATTATTTACTCCAACTATAACTAAAAATACGATATGCTGTAGCAAGTAGCGAAGAAATGTAGTGATTTTAAATCTAATTAAGCCAGGTTAGCTAAGTGGTTAACGTACTCTCTTCTGAACTGGTAGCCCAGGGTTCGATGCCCACCTGGCCCTCGATTTACCCACGCAGGAGATGAATAAATCTAAGTAAATCGTCCCTCTGAGAGGACGTTAAACCTTCGGTCCCGAGACAGTGCGAAATCAGGTACTCGTTTAAGATCCCTACTCTAAATACACTTGAGTTAGTAAAAATTTAGAAGTCTCAATGTAGAATCACAGATTAAACAAAAAGACCGTAAAGGGCAGACCTATTTAACCCGCTAGGGGATCGGGTTAAAAATATAAAATACAAATCTAATTAGTTATATTGCAGCATATAATATCTATATAAAGCATGCTGAATAAATGTTTCATTAAAAAAAAAATCTAAACTATAAGTGTAATTTTTGAGCGTAATATCAAATTAACCCATCAAACATGTGACCTGAAGGGTGTTCACAAATCTTTATTTTCACAACTGCTATTAAGTGATATTAACTGCACATGTGATATTAACGATACTTAACTGATTATAAAACACTTTTAAAACTTATATAAGTACTTACTTATAATAACAATATACAATATATTATCTTTCTGATTTGTGGACTTCTTCCTATAAACAGGAATTGCCAAAAAATTAATTGTTACTGTTTGTTCTTTTCAAGAAAAAATCACGCATCCTTAATTTGTTGTTTAGAACCTACACTTTGAAATTTTTAAATACGAGTATTACCTACTTTTCACAATTAAAGTGACACCTATATCTCAGAATTTCTGGAAAATGTTATCCATGAGATTCCACTTTGTTTATTAAACGTATGTTTTTGATGAATCCTAGTTCAACATGTGTTGTTTTCATTTTCTTTTATGTGAGTTTTCAGAAATATTCGTTGATTTTTTTATATTCCAGTTTTAAAAAAGATATATGATTTAATAATTTATAGATTTGAATTTGATTTGGATTTACTAATAGTGAATTGTGAAAATGAAATTGTATGAAAAATAAATGCTTAAAATGAAGTTTTATTCTAACAGAAAGTAAGAAAAATCAAACAACCAACATAAAATGCTGTTGGTGACTCTCTGAAATTACGTTGGTTTGTTTTATAAATTTAATATGGCGTCTTCAAGTGTTACTACTTGCATTCATGTAACTAATAACATCTTTATTAAAAAGAAAAAAAAACCTTTTTTTAAACACTAACACAACATAAGTACTATCATTATTCTAATGTTGTAGATAAATATATCAAATAGATGGCAAAACTAGAAAAATTACCTGGAGTTTTGGAAAAAAGACGCGTATACTGCTACTCGTAAGAAAACCGAACATCAACTGATTCAAAATCATGTACTGCTAATATAATTGGTTAATTCCTAATGATGAGATGTATACTCAACTATCATTGGCTATAGTAGTGTGATTCACGCATGCGCTTTAACCAGAACGCTATATCAACAAACTTCAAATATTATGATAATAGGAAATATTCTTTTATTAATTCTATAGAAATAGATAATCAAATTAACACAAATAAAGTCATATTTTTCTAAAATTTATCACAGAATCTGGAGTAGACTATATCCAGATTTAGAAACTGATAGTATTATTATTACTAGTTAATTATTTCTACCTTATAATTATTATCTCAATACAATTATTATTATAAAAATATGAATTTTGTAATAATGTTAATCAATGAAAATTAATGACTACATCAAATTTGATAAAATTACATTAACCCATAACAATGGTTTATCTACATTAAAAAAAATGAATATTTTAGTAGGTTTGGTCTCCAAACAAATGTAAAACATTTATACATCACAACAATCCCAACTTTTTCACGTTTTTTTGTTATCATTAGGGTTAACAAATCATTAAAACATAATTATTATTCTTAAAAACAGTTCTACAGTTTTAATGTGTTAACAATAAGTAAGAAATAAAATCGTAGCTTTCATGTGTGATTAGTTACACATTTCTGATAAAACTACTATTTATGTCATTACTTCTTCTAACTAATTAGTCATTTAAACTGCATAGTAGATTTTAATGACTGTTAATTGTGCTTTTTACTAATTTCTTAGCTTTGATAAAGCCAAATAAGTCATATTAAACGTGATACTAATATGAAGATGTATGTTTTTATGATCAAACTCAAGAATACTTAGCTTTTCTTTATTATTATTGATTGAGAGTCAACTATAATTATAATTTAAATCATAAACATGTTTCATCATCTAACATTGTGAGTTATATATGGTGTTATGGTTCATTGGGATAGAGGAAAGTGAAACTAAAACTAAGCCCTGTGAAACTAAAACTAAGCCCTCAGTTTTAGTTTTACATAAATTTAATTAATACAAAATGAAACATAAATTCAGAAACATTATGTTGTAATCATGTTTTAATTTAGAAATGAATAATTGAAATTAAAAACATCAAACAGTTTTAGAAAGTCTAATTTCAATTATAAATTAATATAACTTACATAACTTATAACAATTAGGTATTATTCATTGCAGTATAATTCAATCTTTGAACTGTGCATCAAAATTGTTGTTTAATTTCAATTATCTAAATAATTATTCTCGATAATATTTTATTAGCATTAGATAAGATTTATTAGTAAGAAAAAGTTGTTTATTTTGTACAGAAAGATATAGTTGTCTTAAAATAACCAGTAATAACATATTTGTTACTAATATGGGATTGTAATAACTTTGGTGTGTTTTATTAATGTAGATATTTGTTTTACACGTTACATTCTTCACAAATATTATTATACATTCATAAAGTTGGGTTTGTAATGTGAATTTCTGTTATCCACTACCTCTAGATTATAAATCAGGCATTTATTTTCCAGTAAAAGCATCAACAATATGCAATATTTTTAGATCAATGTGAAACCTTAATAAATGTAAGGTTTATTTATTTAAAGAACTCTGCGTTAAACCTTGTCCATAAAGACAAATTGTGCTAAATAATATGATGTTTTCTTTTATATTTATGTAAAAACCTCTAAATCATAGCCATCCCTTTCCAATATAAGGAAGACAAAGTATTGTATTTATAGCCCAATTAATTAAAGAAGTCTACGTTAAAACCTTGTTCATAAAGACAAATTGTGCTAAATTATATGACATTTTCTTTTAACTATATTCATATAAAAACCTCCAAATCATAGTCACCTCTTTCCAATCTAAGGAAGACAATTAGAGTATTTTATTTATAGCCCAATTAAAAATAGTAAATCTTTAAGATTAAACATTGGCAATAAACGTTTTAATTATGAAAGCTGTGCCTTCAATTGAAATAAGGTGAAATATCCACATATGCAAAGTCAATTTTTAACGACTTCATTAAAATCTTTATGTTCTCATTTCAGTTTTAGTTTTACATTTTAAGCAAAAGTTCACATCAATATTCTAGTAATGTTACCTTGATTTTCTAAAAAAAAATATGATTATCTGTGTAATAGAAGATTTAAATCCTTACACTTATTATTAAAATAAATGTAATGACTTATTATTCTTCTTACACCTCATAAAAGTCATTTAAACATTTCAAATCATTTCATTAACCCTCTAAACATCAATTTTATTTCAGTCGATTCAGTTAATAAATTTCTTCCATGTCTTCCATGGCATGATGGATTTGTCTCATAAAATGCTTTAATAAATTAATAAGTAATAAATAATTATAAATCTATATACTGCAATCTTGAGCAAAACTTAATATCAGTTACAATTACATTATCATTGTGAATGTAGTACCTTTCCAAGCTATTTAAATGTGATGAATGACTGTTTCCTCAAGAAAGAGGACTTATGTTTGTTGAGAAATATCCAGTTTTTTTTTACAATTCTAGTCTAATAGTTCATATTTATTATTTTCAAAAATTATAAGCTACCAACTATAAAAGATTTAAATTATATTGAATAGCTGGCTTTGACTTCGATTTGAGTATGTAAACTGGCTAATTCCTAATATATTTTTAAATACTACGAAGCCATAAAATTCCCAGTATAATAATTCTATAAAAAACCAAAAATGTAAAAGATAATTGAAAATTGAAATCTTTCGTTTAGAGATTAATAAATGTAATTATCGTACATCTTTAATTATAAATCATCTTAAAACAACATTTTTTCTTAGCTGTTTATGATTTTTTTCAGAGAAAAGAAGGGTATTTTCCTGTTTTAAATTTGAAAAATTTTACTTTGATATTCAATGTAGAAGGATGTCAAATAAACGATGTAAGAAATCCACTGGCTATTTAAACAAAAGCCATGTTCTCTTGTAAGAGAATATTTCGTATCAAGAAATGTTCACTTTAGTTTTTCAAAAATGTTATTACTGCTGTAGTTATACTAATGAAATTATTTGCATCAGCTCTGTGATGTACAAAAATAAGCTTATATATTGATATGTCCTTCAATCACTATCTGTACTACCTCAGGAATGAAAGACTAATAATCATATCCCATTTAGATGTTTACGTTATGCTTAAATGAGACGTTATCTGTTATATACTCAAGAAATTTGATATTAAGTTACTTATAGTAAAGTTGGGTGTAGGCCACTCCAGATTTTTTTATTTAATACAACGATATAACTTGTTTTACTCACAATAACTTACCAATTCTTATTAAAAATATCAATGTTCATATAATTCACTTGAGATATGTCTCAAGAAACAGAAAACACTAGTTCATAACAGGGATTAAAAATGCAGAAAAAACTAGTTGAAAAGGTCAAATATATCTCTTTAAAAAGATTGGAATTATTTTATTCAATATTTCTGAAAATTATTTAATAGTGACAAAATGTTTGCTTTTATTTAATGAATATTAAATAACTGTACAAATTATTTGTTTCTGTATAATAAACTGATTTGTTTCCTCTGAAGGTAGAGCCACTATACCGAAAAATTATTTGTTACACTGCTCCTATCTTACAAATTTATTTACTTTCATACTTATTTAATTATTTGCCTACTTACTTATTGCTTATTACTTGCTTTCTCACTTCATTGCTTGCTTACTTAAAAAAAACACAAATGTACAATCAAAATTATAGTATGGGTAGGAATAGTAAAAATATAATAATACTTTGCATTAAAGGGATCGCCTTATAGCAATGTGATTATACATACTAAATATTAAAACGTGCATACTAATATAATGACAACAGTAATAGAAAGGAGCGTTACAATTGACACTTATACTAATACAAAAGATTTAAGTGTAACAAAGAAAGAATAATAGTGATGTATAATCATACCATAAGAAGAAATGGGAAAAAAGGCTAACAAGCTGTCTTCGTCAGAGTCAAAAACCCCACTTAGTGGGGTTTTGAATCTGACGAAGACCGCTTGTTACAGTTGAAAGATCTTAGTCTTTTTTTCTCATTTCTTATTGTGGTTTGGTCATTAATTGTTATTTCACGTGTTTATTGTGAAATCCTGTTATCTATTTATGAGATCTATATAACTAAGATACATTAGTATGTTTGATTTGCAATTAATTTTACGTTGATGATAACCTCCAGATAACCTCCCATGTTTGTATTTTGAAATAAGTTGTATTTGATTCATATATAAATTACAATAGATTAATAAAAAGTATGTGTTACAATGAAATCCTTTTCGAAAAGGGTCACTTGTCAAAATAAAGTGGGCCTTCTATCCACTGTTTTTTATACAATATTTGTGCCTTGATTTTAACCAAGGACATCATAAAATACATTCTACTCAACCCTCATAAAGAATTGAGGCGACCCTTACAGTGGGTTTATACCGGAGTGGGCTCAACACTCAAATTAAAGATGATACTGCAAAAATAAAACCCTCTTTTCAAATTTATTATTATTTAAGCGCTTTATGTTCATGGTTAAAATAAATTGCTGACGAATTCTTTTTTTTTTTTGTTTAATCCACGCTAATTAATATTCGATTTTTAACAATTCAGATATATTTTGTCTGTTAAGAAGTCTACACTATCTACTTATAATCCACCATTTTTATAAAAATTGAAAAGATCAAATGCTCAAATAATCTTCATCATGCCTTGGCTTGGATCTAAATCTAGCAACAAACATTGTTAATAAACATAGATTACTAAACCATTCTATCAATTGATGCCGAATATTTTCAACAGGATTTAGAAAAAATGTTAAAAATGTAAGATTGAATTTTGAAGAAGAAAAATACGAAATGGGTACAGAAAACTTACTTAATACATTAAGTAATTTGTA
The DNA here is from genome assembly GCA_026182355.1 of Hermatobates lingyangjiaoensis. Classification (NCBI taxonomy): domain Eukaryota; kingdom Metazoa; phylum Arthropoda; class Insecta; order Hemiptera; family Hermatobatidae; genus Hermatobates; species Hermatobates lingyangjiaoensis. The sequence goes on along the minus strand of JAPFBL010001921.1, from coordinate 1,184,462 downwards.
ATTTGAATATAAATTATTGTTTTATAAAACAAAAAATAGTAATATTACTAAGCTAAGTAATATTACTAAAAAATAATAAAAAAGAATAAATATTATTTAAATAAAAGAAATTTTATTTCATATCATTGTTTCCTTCACAAAATATTAATATCAATTTTTGTCCAGTGTTTATTATAAATATTTTAATCTATCAAACTCTTGCCATTTGTGAAAATAAATGATTGCTTTTCAAAGTCGATTGATATGAGCTGGGTTTTGGACATGGGCCAGAGAGGTTTGCTAATTCTACATGTACAACTAAGCATGAATTGTGAACAGAGTAGTATGGTAATGAGCCCCAATACAACATGTTGTTGGATTATTATATCATCATGAGAATGGCGTGATTTAGTGTGACTAAAACCATAATGGAGTCATATATATATTAAATTATATATATATATATATATATATATATATATATATATATATATATTAAATTTATATATGAATTCAAATTATGTTCAGGTGGCTAAGGGTTTTTGTAAAGCAATATATATATATATATATATATATATGTGTGTGTTGTGTGTGTGTGTGTGTGTGTGTGTTTGTGTGTTTATGTGTGTGTGTGTTCACCGCAAGAACACATATAAAAGAGATCACAAAAACTCATTACTAAATCTCGACTACCTCAACAGGTAGAAAGATGTCAGTTAGTCCTGTCGTGAGAAGTATCCTCATGATGTTAGAAGACAAGGGATGAATTTTACTAGTATTTATATATCAAACCACAAAATAAAATAGGAAAAATAATGTCGTGCTTTTTTTTTGCTCTAACGAAGACCGCTTGTTACAGTTGAATGATTTTTTTTTCCATTTAATATTGTGGTTTGATCATTGATTCATATATATATATATATATATACATTGATTTAATTAGAAAATCATATTTTCGCTTATAAAAAAAGTTTTAAATAAAACTCTCAATATTAAAACAAATCAAAAATGTATAATTAGTGTTGGTTTTTACTTTCACACTCACCTGTTAGTGATGCAGGTTTCTTTATGATCTGGTAATGTTATATTACTTTACTCTTCATTCTAGTGGTAAAAATAAAATTTTAACTGAATTAATAATAGGTATTAATAAATGGTAATTTCTAAATGCATTTACATAACTATAAATTCATTGATAACCTATTATTAATTGCATAAAATACACATTTTTTTATTTTATAATAATTATTATTTAGCCGCCTTTTAGAACTATGGGAGAGCTGCTAGTCCGTGATAAACGTTTTACGATTTTTTTTCATCATTGCAAAGGGTAATATTACATTAAAGCAGAGAACTGTATGTCCCATGTGGCTGCCTACTTGTCGGATTTGTTTACCTTAAACTTATTAAAATCCCAAAATTCAAAATAAATAATTAACTAGAAGTAAATTTGTCATAGCTTTTACAATAATAATCAATTATTGAAATCATTGATATTTTAAAACACTAATTACAAAAAAAATCGACTGATAAAATATAATTTACTAGATGATTTCAAATCAAAAGAATTAATTATTGATATATTTGCTTCTAATTTATTATTTGGTTTTAATACTCACAAAAGAATTCCAAACAAACTGACTATGTAATTATCTACATCGACATCGATGTAGATAAACTACCATGTATGTTAAACTGGCGTTGATTTTTTACATATAAGAATATTTTTCTTCTTACAACTCATGTTAAGTAATTATATCATTTCAAATTTTCTCATGAAGCTTCTAAACTTCAATTTCATTTCAGTCAATTCTCTTAAAAAATTGTCTAATTCAATGCAAACAAATAAATATAAACCAATCTAATAAGTAAAGTAGGTAATCGATTAGTCCAGGATGAATATTCAATTTTTATAGCTTTATTGCTCTTTGCGGTATTTCAAGTATAACAATTTTTTTATAAGTTGCTTTTCTTTGTTTAATTTTTTTGGCAAAGTTCCATTGTTTTTTAATGAGCTGTTTAGGTTAAAAAAATATTTTCTGAAACTCTACAATTGACTCTAACGTCTTTTTAGTTTATGTAATTTAGAAATAAATTATCCTAAGACATCCCCTCGCATAATATCTTACTTCTCTGAAAAAATTCTGAAGTTTTATACTGCTCTAAATATTCTAAAAATGTAACAAACATATTTTATTTGTTTTATCAAGTATTTTTTGAAATATTAAGTCATCTATTTGTTATCAAATGCTCCTTTACTATTAACTGGCCGAACCCTACAGGGTACACGGTTTTAGGACTACCATAGGATCACTGAGGATTCGATCGTCCCCCTCCGAAGAGGGAAGTTTCCCGTTACCTCGAGATCAGGGGTTGCAATGATAACATTTGGCCCCTCTGGGCTCCACTGTGGGTAATCTTGGTATCATGTATGATAATAAATAGAGATTAAAATCTCTTGTAGACCATCGCCATCTGGCGGGTAAGGACTAAAAGTCAGAGGAGATCTTGTCTCTCTCTTTCGTTAGAATAATGCTCGAGAGGGGTTCCATTCATACCCACCCTGAGTTCCATCAAAGCCAAAAGGATAAAGCAACTACCTGTATTTCAGCCCACTTATCTGAGATCGTGGTCCGTTCCTACTGATAAAGGTTGGGGCTCTAGCTCCCCTAGATGCTAAGCAGGCATCCACCCGAGAAGAGACTGCTCCTCACGCAGCGACCACAAGGGTCTATCCAACCTGGGTGAGAACTACAGCCACTACGAGTCCGACCTCAAGGGCGGGCTGGAGAGGAAATTCTCCATGGGTCCCCGCCACCCGTAGTACCGACTTATTTTAAGAGTTTCAGATCAAACTCCGGACCGAAGACCTACTGAACCTGCTCAGCTGCAGTTACGGTCAGTGGCCCTTGACTCCTTTACTATAAGTAAAGTACAGAGATAGTGAAAAAATTCAATCCCGAGAGTTTCACGAAGTTAAATGATTTGAAGTCCCCAAACCTTTTTTTATGCCGTTTTTTGATGATGTCTGTATGTGTGTGGGTGTGTATCTAAAAGATTGTATACACGATATGGTCCAGAATAATTGATGATACAAATGATATTTTACACAAAAATGTGCCTCATAATGCAGACGAACTTTGTTGTTTTGGAGCAATTATGCATAATGAGAAAGTTATATTTTTTGCTTGAATGTGTTTATAGACGAAATTTTTTTTTCTCCATTCTATAGTCTTGAAATTTTTGAGGCTGCAGAAAGAATCATTGAAAAAATTCTCAGATTTTTAAAATAACAGAAATTTTTTCTTACAAAATGTGAACATTTTGTCTTATCATTTAGTTTGAAAGCTTCTGAGGACAATTGAAGGCATACCTTAAAATTAACCTAAAAATAGAGCATTTTGTGGGGAAAAGTAAGTTTAGATAATTTTTTCAAATTTAATTGAACCAAAAAGGCGTTAAGGTCAATTTTATGTATTCAGAAAAAAATTTTTCACGCTAACCGTCTTAAAAATTGAACCAAAAAGTGGTAATTTTTAAAAAAAAATCTTAAAATATCAATTACTGCAAATAACAATAAAGCTATTTATAAGAAGAATAAAATTCTTTCATATAAAAAATTAACTCCAATCAAACATATAAATTCTGAAGCTTTCCATAGTATGATGGATTTGTCTAACAATATGCTCTAATCAAGAGCTGGTGTAGACTCTAGCTTTAAAATGTTAATCTACATCAGAAGTAGAGGGATTGTTCCAGCTATTCAGATCTTTTCAGTCTTTCAGGTTCTTTTCTTTTACAAATTTCAATTTTCTTATGATGATATGAAATTTGTAGCAGAGTTTATTGCACACAATGTAAACTTTTCAATTACATGTAGATGGTGTTGTTCTTTGTATTTCATTAAAAGTCCTCGAAGACAATAGCATTGTGATAGTTTAATTATATTACCGGCAGAAATATCCATTATTTGCTGGGTTCATAAAGTCTTAAGAAATTATAAACTAATTTATGAAAATTCCATCGATATCATTGAATGTTATGAAACGTAATATCCTCAAGCTCAATATTGGCCAAGAAATTATAATATAATCAGTATAACGGTGAATTCAATTCATCCTTCATTAACCTAGCATTCAACGCATGAAAATTATTTATGTATTTATATTTATACATTTATTTATCACAGAATCATCATTCATCGTATCAAGTTCTGGTACATATTTAATGGTTGTCTCCGCAGGCAGACAACGACATGAGTCGTTGTCTGCCTGCGGAGCGACTCGTTTCTATCTTTCTGATGACGAGGACATCGAAATATAGTAGTGAGTTTCTGTTTCATTTCTGAGTGTTCTTTGTGTCAATATAGTTTATATATATATGTATATAAGGATAATATTTTATTTTATTTATTTATTTTAGCCCTGAGAGTTCTGTAAAAGTAGACAAAATTTGGTATGAGGTGATCAATATGTTTTTGAAAACTGAGCCAAATCTCAATAACATGAAAAACAAATAATAATATAGGTCTATACTATTAATAAATATGAAATAATAGTAAATTTATTTTTTTGTAAAATTTAATTTATAACAGAAATAATTTGATTGGAAACATATATATCAATACTTTATATAGCAGTATTAGTAAAAAGTAATGATATGTTGGTATTATTTTGGTATAAAAATATGATACATCAATAGGAGATAGTCATTTTGCTTTAGAGGATAAAGTTGATTAAGTGAGGAAGAAACATTCAAATTAGAAGTTTACTTTTACACAATTATTAAAACCGCATAGAATATTATCAGTACGACTAGGAAATAATAGTATTAAAACCATGAGTGGTAGAAATATTTTGTGCACCCGTTTTTTTTTCTGTTTTGTGTTAAAGAGAAATAAAAATCCGTACCATGTAATGAACTCATCAACAATTGTCAAAAACTCAAATGATTTTGAATCATATTAGAAATAGAATATACCGTTTACCTTATATACTGCTATTGGAGTTATCTGACCCATCGAAGGGAACTGATCCACGGAGTTGTTACTCCGCGGTAAGTCCTGCTCATCACTGCTGTCTAGATTCATTTTGCTATTCTTAAATTAGATTTAAAAACTTTTTCACTGTTTTCGTGCATGAATTTGAATAGATGAATTGAATGTTTCAGAGGAGTAGCAGTGGACGACCAGGGCTACATTCTAGTGGGCGACTCGGGGAACAACAGGATACAAGTGTTCACATCGGAGGGAGTGTTCATCAGGGGGTTCGGGAGCTGGGGGAGCGGGGACGGCGAATTCAAGGGCTTGGAAGGAGTAGCCGTCATGTCCAACTCCAACATTCTCGTCTGCGACCGGGAAAACCACAGGATTCAGGTCTTCTGAGGTAATGCCACGTCTTCTAAACAACATAAATCTTAGCTTCATGTCTTAGCTATTATGGCGAAAGGTTTTCCTTAAAGATTTATAAAACTACAACTAGATCAAAATGCATGTACCATGGCCATGAAAATGTTATACACCATACACCATTGTTCACCTGGGTTCGATCAAACCCCTCCTGCATAGTGATACAGCTATAGTGTCAAGTAAATATTACAGCTATATCCCATCCCTCGGCTACTTCACCAGATGTCACAATATCATTTTATCCGTCTTTCCAAAAATATTTCCCTCAAGGAGTGCATTTTAAATACATATTGTACTTAAAAATCTCTTATTACTCTCACATTAGTGAATATATTTTACTGTTCAAAAAAAAAAAAAAAAAAAAAAAAAAAAACAGTTGCTTTTGAAGAGCAACGGGGACTGACATTTCTGTTGTACAGATCATTTAAGCCATCCTTCGTATGATCTTACCAGTTTTTTTTTATGAACTGTTATTCTATAGAAATCTGTTTTTACCCTGATATATGTATACATAAATATGATCAAACCACACTATAACATGAGAAAAAAAAAAGACTAAAATTTTTCAACCACAACAAGCGGTCTTCGTCAGAGTGTCGTGGTTGAAAGATGTTAGGCTTGTTATATGATGCGAAATCTTGTTATATGCATATATATGTTTTTTATTATATTCAACTATAACTAACAGTGTTAGGTTAATTTTTTTCAAATTGCAAGTGAGTGAGAAGTAACATGTCTATGTGTGTGTGTGTGTGTGTGTGAGAGAGAGAGAGAGACAAAGTATTTATATGTCTATTAGTTCGAAGACTTTTAGAATATATAGTTCGACTGAGGGCCAGAGTGAGAATCAGATCCACCAGTCCGAAGGCAAGCGCAAAAGCCAGTGGACTATCCTGCCGCATTCCTTTTTCGCCATTCCTTTGGTGAAACCTAAAGGTGCAAACTCATACAGATCAAACAGTTTAAAACATATTCTGAATTTAAGATAAATTAAGTTTTCAAATAATAGTGGATATCCAGTAAAATAAGAAAATGAAATTTAAAACTACTCATAAGTTTACATTTTCCCATTCATTGTTGCAAATACTCGTACCCAAAAATTTTACATTAAATTTTATAATGAAAAACCTCAAAATCTTGTAATCTTAAGATTGTACAATGTTTAATTTGTTATACTTTCTTCCAGGTTGAAAATTAACAACTGTATGTTAATTAATAGTAATTTTTGAAAATTATTCTACCATATTCGTGCACTTGAGAATAAATATATTGTACATACCCTTTTATCAATTATTTTGAAATATTTTAATTTTTATTTGGTAGTTGAAAATACTAAACTTTGAGTGAATTAAAATTTTTGACCTATACTTAAAATTAAGGATAGAAATTAAGAATTGATACTTAATGAAATTACTCTTAGGAAATATGATAATTATTTTTGGAAATGAATTCTTGGTAATGACAAGAACTGGGCAACCAGAGCAGATTCGTCTGAAAAACACTACGTGTTCTACATTTGTTATTATAATCCAATTTTTTAGACTTCCTTTATAATTGCAAAATGTATTTTTGATATCACATAGTAATTGACTGCATAACTAATGATTTACTAAATATATGTAGATATTTATTTTGTTGTATTAGTTTATTTATCTGTTCCTTTTATATTGTTGCAGTTTCTTTATTTCAGCTTTGAACCGTGTTAGTGTCTCTTTAGAATGAAGCAGTTATAAATAAACATATAAGAAAAAAAAAACAACAAGGTTTTAAATTATAATTTTTTTGCTTATTTTCAGGCATTCAAGTTCCTTGGACAGCTCAGTTCCTCAAGCACTTATTACAAGATTCGATTCTTTGGAGACTCGTAGAATCAAAATGGCTGCCACAGTGTTACAACCTATTCGCGTTAACATCCCCAAAAGAGCTTCACTGTCATCTGTCCTCTGCAGCAGGAGAATGTCCATAGGATAGGTCTACTGTCTTTCTTATTCTAACATTGTCAACGTCGTTACTTTGTTTATCTTGAAAGTCACTTCTTGATTAGCCAAATTCATCTAAATCTGCATAAAACGACACATCTTACTACAACTTATTTTATTTTTAAAGAATTGGTTTCCTATTTGACTGAAATACATAAAATTGTATTATTCAACGATTATTTTATAATAGATCTTACAAAATACGCACCAGTCATTTAAATAAAAATGTATATATAAAAAGAAGGTATTGTTTTCTTGACCACAATTTACTAATAAACACTTTTTCTTCTTCTTGGAGTTTGGTCAGGGTTAATATACGGAATCACCTTTTCGCCAACGTTTCGTCTTTATTTTAAGACATCCTCAGGGCTATAAACCAACAAAAAACAATTGACATATCTACTTTATAATCATCATAACAAATAAAGACAATAATTAAATTAATTAATTAATAATAATTAAATAATTAATAACAAGTAAGTTTTTTGAATTTGTTATGATGATTGTAAAGTAAATAAGACAAGTGTCCATTGTTTTTTGTTAGTTTATAGCCCTGAGGATGTCTTAAAATAAAGACGAAATGTTGGCGAAAAGGTGATTCCGTATGTTAACCCTGACCAAACTCCAAGAAGAAGTGTTTATATGTAAATAGCTACTTTTAACAGAAATTTTTACAAAATCTATAACAAATAAATTTAATTTTATGTTATAAAATTGCTTAAGTTTTAAAATGTTTTATTCATTTTTCTAGTTTTGTGCTATCATCAACTTTGACGATGCTTGTTGTTTTCTAAAAGTTGTGTTCAACTTTAAATTTGATATTTTGAACTCTTTCTTAGACAAAACAGTACTCTTCATCAAAATTAAATCAAATGTGCTACATAACTTGTAAATTGGATTATTTTCGATAAAAATTAAATCCTCATTAATATTATTTGATGTTATCTAATCCAGATTACCGAAAGCTAATTTTACATGTCTTATTTTGTTACAATTTGCAGCTTACTTATTTGCCGCTTGATGATTTTTAACTCCAATTTTCTTTTCCTGTTTAAATTAGGTTTAACTTGATAACAATTGAGTTCTATTTACTTCTTATATATGGAATAATATTATTGATGATCTATTTTTGGATGATCTAACCTTATTCGTCGAAAAAAATTAATATTTTTCCATATTTAAGAATCTTTGCTTAATACCCTGAGCAGTAGTATTTACTTTGAAGTTCAACATTAATTAAATGAAATTAAATTGTTTTTTTTTTTAAAGGGGTTAAATGAATCTAAACTAGGATTTAATGAATTCTTATTACCGTAACAGAAATTAAAAAAAAGTTATACATGCAAAAAGCTTTTCCTTTGTCTGCCCTGTTTTTTAATTTAAAGCTTAGGAGATTAATTGGATAGAATTACCATCTATCTTTTTTTTTTTTTTTTTTTTTTAATGCAATTAAAGTGGAATGAAAATCAAAAGTGACTTTTGACATGAACACAATCATCAGCTAAATTTCAAAGTTATCATTGATCCCTTCCTCATTATTTCATCACTAGTTAATAATCATAAAAATGAACAAAAGAAATCATGTTTGCTTTCAAAAAATCTAGTCATTAGAATGAGTTTCCCCAATTTTTTACTAAAGGGATATTTGTAATTATTGTGTTTATATTTCAATCGTGAACACTGTAGGAATACATTTTAATGTAATAAAGAAATATAACTTGTAAGCAACTTTTTTTTTCTAATCCTTGTTCGATTTGATCTCTTTTTGGTACATTGGTGTTCATTTTTAGGTTATATTTTTATTTAAATTGAATCCTCGGCAGGTTTGCCAAACATCGCTCATTCATCAAACACTTTTTTGTAGTACAAGTTTCAAAAGGACGCATACATTTTCTTTTGGAATTCGAGTTGAAAATGATTTACCAATAGTTTTTTTTAAGCAAGAGAGCCGAGTACAAAGGGTCACTGTTTGTTTTTTTTTACGCATTTAGACCACGACACATCAACAGTTTCTTTGTGGTATACACCAAACCGCGAATCATTAAGAGTTTTTTTCCGGCATACACCCAAACTACAATACATTAACATGTTTTTTTGGTACACACCCGAACCACGACACATTGATAGTTTTTTTCTAGTGTCCACCCAAACCATGACAGAAGAACTTTATTTCTGGTACGCACCCAAACCACGACTAATGAACTTTTTTTTGGTATGCACACAAACCACGGAACATTAAGAGTCTCTTTTGGTATACCCAAACCATGACAGATGAACTTTACTTCTGTTACACACCCAAACCTTGACAGAAGAACTTTATTTCTGGTACACACCTAAATCACGACTAATGAACTTTTTTTTTTGGTATGCACCCAAACCACGGAACATCAAGAGTATCTTTTTGGTATACCCAAACCATACCACATTAAGAGTTGCTTTCTGGTGTACACCCAAACCATGTCACATGAACTTTTTTTTCTGGCACATTTGTTGCGCCCTCAACCCTGACATATCAACAGTTCCTTTGTGTGATACATTCAAACGACGACAGAGAAACATTTTCATTCTTGCACATATCCTAACGATGACACGTCTATAGTTTATTTTCGGCAGGCTTGTTAAATTGATTGTCAACGGACCCACTGCAGAATGCTGATTTGACACTCTTCCATGAGCTTATATTCTTGATGATCTGTAATTGCTAGTTACTAGGCATCAAAGGTTCAAGGCAACTTGAGTTTTCCTCAGATATAGTAAGAGTAATAGTTTAGTCACTTCTTGCCTCTCAGAAAGTAATCTCCTAAGAAAAGAAATGTTATCACATGAACTCACTTGCCTCCATGAAATGCACCAAGACATCTTTGTCCCATGAAACCAGTAGTCCAATAGGACTTTTGGTCTAATACACAGGATTCTTCAGTAAGACAATACTAATCTACCTGCATGATTATTTTCTATTCTTCCAATCTAATTCAGTTGGCTTTTACCTTGCAACTCTGAATTATCCGTATTATACCGTATCGTATCTGAATCAGGCAACATGAAATAGGGACTCTTCTGAATTTATGAACATACTTACATATAAATTGGAGACATCTCCTACATTTCTTGAACTAATTTTAGTTATAACTAACTGTAGACTATGGTATAGGACAACACACTATAAAAGAACTCCTTAGGAAAGAGTATAGGGAAAACAGGAAGCAATACTGGGTCTCTTCAAGAACAGACAGACAATCAAAGATACTTCTCAATAAGTTTGAGAATAGGCAAATCTTTTATTGTATAGAAAGGAGCAGGAATAATCTAAGGATTTTAACCAGATTTCTAACGGTTCACTGCAAACTTAATGGCCATCTCCAAAGAATGGACATTATCAATGATAGTTTGTATAGATTCTGCAAGAAAGAGGAAGAAACACCGTTGCACCTGCTGGCAGACTGTCAAACCACTGTGTTATAGAGAGGCAGGTGCTTCGGGACACTCAACAAAACTATAGAAGAACTTTTACCGTTGAACCCAGAAAAAGTGCTGAGCATCTTGGAGATTTGAAGCTAATTGGGGTACTGTAGTAGAGAAGGGGGGGGGGGGGGTAGAATAATTCTTAGGACGCAGTACTATAATCACCCTCAATAAGATAAACTGTGGGCTACAAATAATGATAAATTTATACTTTTAATACACTTATGTAAATAATCTAATCTTCTTAACTTCTTTAAGGTACTTTTTTTATTGAATCTTTACTTTAAATAAAAGCAAATATCTCAATTTGAATGTATAATTTATTCGATAAAAAGATTTTTAAATTAATTATCCTCTCTAATGACATTTTCAAAAGAATTCAGTAAATTACATTTAAAAAAAAAGTTATTCAAATTTTCTTAATTATATTGAATAGCGGATATGCTAATCAGAATCTTAATTGTTTATTGCCTAATTAATTATAATTTTATATTAGTGTATTTCTTGTTATAATGTTAAATCCACTTGATAAATATTAGAGCATGTAATCTTTATATCATTTGAAATCAAAGTATTATATCCATTTGTTTCCGACTTTTTTCTTGTGTTGTCTATTTTTTGCAAAAAGTATGCGTTTCATGCATTCTTCAACTTGACAAACAACATAAAAGTTCTTCAGTCTTTTTACATGTCTTTAACTCTTTGAAGTACTGAAATAATAATGAAATTTCTCAACTTTTATTAATAGAGTCAGCTAACTTGATTGCTTGTCGATATTTTATGAAAAGATATTTACTATACTGTTTTTGTTTTTTTTTTTTTTTTTTTTTAATAGCCTACAAGACATGCCAGGGGATATTAAAAGCAAAAATCTTTATGGCATGAATTATTTATGGATTTTTATTTAAAACTTCCTATTTTTACATTTAACTATTTTAAATCTATTTACATCAATAGTTTATGTTTATTTTTCACGACAATAATTATTTTAATTATTGCATCATTTTAGTTCTTAGCTAAGACATATATAGCAACGAAGTAAGCCTTAACACCTAGTATTTCATTAAATTACCGTACATTTTAATATAGAAAAATAGTTATTATTTTTTATTAAAAAAATACGAAGTATAGAAGAACTTGGTAGTGTTCTTTTAGACGGACCATATATTCCCAGTATAACCTTTAGACTACTTTTTACTGTAAATATTACAATTTCATATTGTGGTTTGATGATTGATTGTTATTTCACATGTGTATCTGAAATCTTGTATATATATATACTAGAATTTTCAAAAGAACACACAGAAAAGAAATCACTGAACTCACTACTATATTTCGATATCCTCGTCGTCAGGAATAGATGTGAATCGCTCCAAAGGCTGATAACGACTGGCTTGGCGTTCAAATTGAAGCACTCAGACAGTGTAGGCAACTTTCAGAGGAAAGGGAGACAAGGAAGATAAAACCAAATAAAAATTAAATAGATGAAAACATTTAACTCAAATAAAATTAAAAGGTAATAGCAACTTATAGAAAAATAAATAAATAAATAAATAAAATAAATTAAATTAAAAAATAATGACCTATAACCTGAATTATGATGTACGTCTGCAGGGACTATACGATTGTTAATGAAATTAGGGGGATAACCTCGGTCAAAAAATTTCTGTTTCAATAAATCTATTTGAAAGGAACGATCTTTTATTCTGCTACAAATTTTATGGAGGCATATGGACAATTATCTGGGGATAGCTTTTTTTACGTGGGAGGTATGACAACTATTGAAATGAAGGTACTGCTGGGCGTTAGTTGTCTTGATATGTACAGAAGGATTGATATATATATATATATATATATATATATATATGTATATATATATATATTTATATAAAGTATATATATATATATATATATATATATAATATATATGTTATATATATATATATTATATATATATATATATATATATATAATATAAAGATATAAAATCTTTAACAGATAGGAAAGAACACAGAAAGACACTACAGAACTCACTTCGATATTTCGACATCCGTCGTCATCGGGAAGAATTGTGAAGTCGCTGAATTGACCCAACCGTCTCCAACCGTCGCTTCACAAGTGCGCTTGTTGTCCCTATCTCAACTCTTCTGATGATGGTTCATCCGAAAATTAGAGACAGTGTGTTTGTTCCTTAGTTCTGTGTTTGTGATTTACCGTGAAACGTTTGTTGTCCTTTGGATCGTTTTCCTGTTTACAATATATATATATATATATATATATAATTCTGAAAATCTTTTCCCAATTTTAAAATGAATTATATTTTTAGTTTTTAAAATAATATTGTAATTGAAATAGAAGTAATAAACCATAAGGTAATTCTGTTTACGATTTTTGTTTTTATTCAACAGATTTTATTTAATATTTATGTTCAGAATGATTTGTATAATCCATCAAGTGGGAGTAAATTTTTTAAACTATGCAATAAAAAAAGTCTTTTTAGAGGGATGCAATAGTCAGGAAGTCGTAAAAGGCATTGGGTCTAATTACAGTTTGCAAGAAAAGTTTAGTCAAACGGGTGTAAAATCAGCCCAGTAAACTCCGGCCAGCGCTGATGAATGGGACTAAAATAAAAATGGGAAGCATTACTCTCTCTTTAACACACCAAATATAGGGCAAAGAAAAAAAGTATTTTTTCTATATTTTATTTCAGTAGAACATAAAAGGTAAACTAACCCTCTTATATTAATGCCAAACATTTTTTTAAGCTTTTTGTTTTACAGTCATTAAAAATGTTTAACTTTTCTCATTATTATATATATATATATATATATATATTAATTTTTTAAATAGTTCAACGTTTTTTTAAGCGATCAAAAATATGAAATGACATTCTAAAAAAAAAAGTTTATTAATTGTTTGCATGCTTTTTATTAAATTCGTAAACTTTAATTCTTACAACGGATGTATATATCTCTTTCTTCCAATGATATTGTTTCAACTTTGCCCTCAAGTAATATAAAAGAAAAAATATCTAAGTGCCTTCAGACCAGTGCTGAGCAGAAGGTATACTCACATACACAAAAGTCTATGCAGTGCACTCCAGGGAGTGCTGAGAACTTTCCTGCACTTCCTACCTGTCTTTCATATATCCACAGTGGGAACATTGCTAATGGTTTTACAACACCATATCTTATTCTGATTTCAGTCATTTCAATGTTTAGCTTTTCCAGTATGAGTCATTCCGTCTTTTGCTTGATTGTATGACTTTGCCGGTATTTCAATATTAGTCCTTTCCTGTATGAGCCATTTCACTATAAATCGTTAACAGAATTAATCATAAAACTAAATCATTGTGTTTATATATTTACCAGTGCTAGTGATAACACTATCTCTTTATGTATATACCTGTACCGGTGTGAGTCTTCTCATTTAGTAATAAAGTATTACATTTGCAGTATGTGACACTCCACTGGATAACTTGTCAAAATGAGTAATTCCACTCTCTGCATACCTTTTCCACTTCACTTCGAATACTACCCTAACCGATGCATCAAAAAATCACTGATCTCAACACATCAGTACAGAGTTAATGTGTAAATGTCGAGTTGAGACTACGGCCAAAAGAATCTCTTACAACAGAAAAGTGCTTTTGTGGCCTTTGTCAATGGATTTGTTACATTGTCATCCCAGTTTTGTCATTTATCTAGATATACTTCAATGTATTAACATTCTTATAAAAGTTCTGATTCAATATTCTCAAAGGAGATGCCGTTAACATCCACTTTCCTTATTTTCAGAAGGATGTGAGGACCGTTCAGGTAGATTTATATCCAATTCTTCCTCTTTTACCAATTGTTCAACAATTTTTTAGAGCAAAAGCTTAAAGACAGTGCCGCGATGATTCCTTTTTTGTTTTAATTACAAGTTTAACTGGCTACCATTTTGTGTCATTAACTTTATTATTCAGAATATCTAATAGACCATCCACGACTAATGACCATAACAAGGATGATAATACACCTCTTTTGTCACTTCTTTTTGTACTTTCGCCTCGTAATTGATCTCGGAGGTCCGGTGAGATCTCAAAGATATCTTGCTAGCTTAGCTTCAGCAGTGGACTGTCAAATTCTTCAAGTTTAACGGCATTGGTGTCTCTATCGAATTTCCTTAAGAAATAGCACTTAGGGCCTAGGTTTAGTAGAGAAATCTGGTGCTGAGATAATTCAGTCTTTGAGGGATTGATGAAGAAACTTTTAAACTTCGGTGAGCAAAAGAAACTTTTGTAAAGTAACTTTTTACAAAAAAACTATCTTTAACTGTAACTTTTTTTTTTGTAAGCAAAAGTAACTTTTAATAAGATACAATCGTTTTTAACAAGTCATGCATAATTATATATATATATATACAAGATTTCACATAAACACGTGAAATAACAATCAATGATCAAAGCACAATATGAAATGAAAAAAAAAGACTAATATGTTTCAATCGTAACAAGTGGTCAGAGTCAGAGTCAAAACCCAACTCAGTTTATATAAACTGAGTTTTATAAATTTTTATATAAAACATTTATATATAATATATATGGCATTCTGTAAATCTAAAAAAATACGTAAATTTGTTACTCACAACACGTAAAACTGTTAAGGTGCTTCTTAACTAAGCGAGGACCAATTGTTACGGCTGAAAGATCTTTTTCTTTCCATTTCATATTGTGGTTTGATCATTGATTGTGATTATACGTGTTTATGTGAAACCTTGTTTTGTATACATAATATAACAAAATAAAAGTTTATCAGGACTTAGGTCAGTTTTTCAGGTTCAAATTAAAGTCACAATGCCAACGTTTCGGTTTTTATTTAAAACCTTTTTCATAAGCCTACAAAACAGAGGAAATATAAGAAATATTTATTTTATTTCTTATATTTTGATACAAACTTAAACGTTGACAATGAGAATTTAATTTGAACCTGAAGAACTGGCCGAATCCTGATAACTTTTTATTATGTTTCTACTTCACGGTCGATACTTTTATGAGCATTTATTTATAAAATATATGACATTCTGTAAATGTAAAAAATACGTAAATTTGTTACTCAAAACACGTAAAACTGTTAAGGTGCTTCTTAACAAAAGGATTAGTAATTATTTATAGTTCATTGAAAGTTTATAATCAATTATTATACTTTTGTACTACGATATGTTTTATAGTTCAATTAAATGAAAAAAATGGTTAAATAAAGTAATGAATATCTGTTGGAAAGAAAGAGCGGAGCTAATGGAGGGGGCCTAATCTGCAAAGGCAGAGAGATGGGGTCGATTGATAAAGGACAGTTTCATAAATCTGAACCCAACCTAGAGCCGCAAATCAGCACCCAACTGTATACAGTCTTGTAAATCACGCTTGAAAACGACAATTTTAAAACCATCTGGTCAACCAATTGGAAACAAAACTATTGATACTGTTCAGATTTTAACTTAGTATACCTGCTCTCTTAAGGCTGCCTAGCGTTACTTACCGGCTTAGGGCGGCTTAGCAGTACCTGCCCTTCTAACTTTGCCCAATGTTACCTGGCTAGTCTCGGACCCTTCGCCCATCCACTCCCTTCTCAACCAGCAAGCAAACACCACCTCAAGCATCCACTCCCTTTCCAACCAGCAAGCAGTCAACACCTCAAGCATTCTATTCTCTACCTCCAAGCAAGCAAGACATCAAGCATTCACTTCCCAACGTCCAAGCGCCCACTCTCTCCACCATCATTCAAGCATCTCTGTCATCACAGGCAACTCTCCAACCAAGCAGCAACCACCCTCAAGCAACCCCAGTTGTGATACCAGCCACAACATTTTGGTCCTCCGGCCCCGATATAATCTTAATTCAAGATATTCAAGCAGACTCAAGGTACGCCTGCAACCTTTATTACCTTATTCCCTTTTACCTTTATTTCCTAGTCAGTGGATTTATTGTGTATTTGTATCAAGCCCATAATTAAGTACTTATTCTTTCGACAAGCTATAATTAACCAACTTAAGAAGCAATTTGAATTCTGTCTACAACTGATTATATACTTTATATAACAAGCTAACTCATCAAAATCTTCCCTTTATTTTTGCCTTGTATATTTATTTATCTAATATATATTTTCGTTATATTCATTTAATTTTCCAATTATAATTATAATTGAATAATTAATTTCATTAATATACATTCAGTCAAAATGCCTAGAGATAATATGTTAGAAAAGTTAAATGTTTCCAAATCGTCATTTATGTCTATTTTGACTAGAGCTGAAACCTTTGTTCAGAATTATAGTCGTGACCAAGATCATTTTGAGCTTTCTTGCAGGCTAAGACAATTAGAACCAACGCTAAAAGAATTTAGGAAGTGCTTAGTTGATCTTGAAAGCTGTACAAAGAATCCTTGTGATGATGATAGAGAGATAGTCGACTTTGAAAGAAGGTATTTCAAAGTAATGGGTTTTTTGGAACATGAGATCAAAACAGGTTCACCGTCTCTGTCGTCTTCTTCCTCCTTCTCATCTCCTTCTCAAGTTCAAGTTAGATTGCCAAAAATTAGTATCAACGAGTTTAGTGGTGATTTGAACAATTGGTATTCCTTCAAAGATAATTTTCTAAGTTTAATTCACAACAATCCCTCTTTGGATGATGTTCAGAAACTGCAGTACTTGAAATCTTGTTTGAAAGGCCAAGCCGCTGATCTAGTTGCCAATATTCAAATTACGCAAACAAATTATAGGATTGCTTGGGAACTATTAATCAACAGATTTGATAATAAGAGATTAATTGTTAACTCTCATGTTTCGTCGTTGTTTAATTTAGCAAAGGTTAAACCCAATTGTCTTCAATCACTTAAAGGGCTAGCAAATGAGTTCTATAAAAACATTCGTTCTCTAGAAGCGTTGGGAGAGGACGTGATTTCTTCCAGTTATGTGTTAGTGCCTTTATTAGCTTCCAAGTTAGATGTCAACCTCCTTACACGTTGGGAAAGTGCTCTTTCAAATAGTTCTCAATGTCCGTCAATTTTTGATTTTGAAGGGCATCTTTTAAAAGAAATAAATACTTTGGAAGCAACTTTATCGACCATCAAGTCTTTCGACCAGAGTAAAGGAATTATATATTCTTCGAACAAATTTCCTAATTTTGTTAATAAGTCTTCCATGAAGAATTCATTTTGTAATTATAGTGCTGTTCAGTCCCACAGTAAGCAAAGTAAAAGAAACTTTAGTAATCCAGACAAGATGCTGCGTCTGTCCAGTAATTCTGAATATCTTCCAGTTGCTCATCCTGTAAGAAATAGTGAATATTACAGATGTCACATTTGCCACGAAGTTCATAAGGTATATGAGTGTCCAAAATTCAAGTCATTGTCCCCAGAAGAACGCATAGTACAAGTAAATGAAAAGGGGTTATGCCTAAACTGTTTTAATAACAATCACAAGACAAAAGAATGTTTAAACCCTGGAGTATGTAAGATATGTTCTCAAAAGCATCATACTTTGTGCCATCTACACAAAGACCAAATTCCAAGCAGTATTAGCTCTGTTGCATTGTCTGCCCAACGCAGTACTTGCAACACTCTCTTAGCCACAGCTCAGGTGTTAGTGGCCAATTCTTCTGGAAAATTAATTAAAGCCACAGCCTTGCTCGATTGTGGAGCTCAAAGTAACTTTATTACAGAATCGTTTTCTAGAGCTCTTGGTTGTCCATTTTTACCTATTAATACCTCTATTTGTGGTATTAATCAATTTCACTCAACCATAAAAAATAAAATTCATACACGTCTCCAATCTAGAGTGTCTGATTTTACCACAACGACTGACTTCCTAATTCTTCCAAAACTTGCTGATAAATTACCTCAAACTAAAATCGACCACTTAGCTTGGAATATTGCTCCAGATTTAGATCTAGCAGACCCGTATTTCTTTAAGCCTCATAATATAGACCTGATCCTTGGTAGTGAAATATTTTTTGACATTCTAAAGCCAGAGAAGTTTAATTTATCAAATAATCTTCTTGTCTTTCAAAATACGAAGCTTGGTTGGATAATAGCTGGAAAATATACTCCTGACAAGCCATCAATTTATTAGCAATTTATTAGCAATTACAGTCACTCCTCCTGTACATAGCAAACGCAGTGAAGAGCTTAATGAAGCCCTAACCAAGTCCTTCTATCAAAAGTTTGATGCATTTTACATTTGAAGAATTATCCACTGTTCTAGCTGAAATAGAATCCCAACTGAATTCCCGTCCTCTAACTCCCATGTCCACCCATCCTACTGACTACTCCGTCCTCACTCCAGCCCATTTCTTGACAGGTGGTGCCTCTAGCTATATACCAGGACTGCAAGTTGAAAATGACACCTGTAGTCTTCGCTCTCGTTGGCATCTAACCCAACAGGTTCAAAATCAGTTTTGGGCACGCTGGTCTAGAGACTACCTCAGTGGTTTGCAACAAAGAACCAAATGGCATCGTAACTGTCATTCTGTCAGGCCTGGTACTCTTGTTCTGCTTAAAGAAGACAACATGCCCCCTCTACTTTGGCCTGTAGCACGCATAGTAACTCTGCATCCAGGAAAAGATGGAATCAATAGAGTAGCTACAGTCAAGACATCATCAGGGTCCGAGACTCGACGTAACCTCATAAAACTATGTCCTTTTCCTATTGAAGAACCTTCAGTCTCTGAATAATCTGTGTTTAGTATCTAATTAATTTTATAAATCATATGCTTGTTACTGAATTTAATGTTACTTTTTATAAACATATGTATTCAAACTTGTAAACCTTTATGTGTATATTATGTTATATGTATTCTTACTCAATGTGGATCTTTGTGTCGCTGTATATATTCAAAATTGTAAATCTTTATGTCTAGTTTAAGTTATTCTTACTCAATGTATATATTCTTAATTAATGTTGATCTTTGTCTAACTATATGTCTTTAAACCGGTAATTCGTTGAAGGACATTTCTCCTTCAACGGGTGGCGGAATGTTCAGATTTTAACTTAGTATACCTGCTCTCTTAAGGCTGCCTAGCGTTACTTACCGGCTTAGGGCGGCTTAGCAGTACCTGCCCTTCTAACTTTGCCCAATGTTACCTGGCTAGTCTCGGACCCTTCGCCCATCCACTCCCTTCTCAACCAGCAAGCAAACACCACCTCAAGCATCCACTCCCTTTCCAACCAGCAAGCAGTCAACACCTCAAGCATTCTATTCTCTACCTCCAAGCAAGCAAGACATCAAGCATTCACTTCCCAACGTCCAAGCGCCCACTCTCTCCACCATCATTCAAGCATCTCTGTCATCACAGGCAACTCTCCAACCAAGCAGCAACCACCCTCAAGCAACCCCAGTTGTGATACCAGCCACAACAGATACTATGCAATGTTCTTTATCCAAAAATAATCATAATTCTTCTTTCAACATTGACTATAGCCCCTGGATCAAATGAAATGTAAAAATTCTGCTAGCTTTATAGATCAGGATAGTTCAGTAGGTTACATGCTGGCTTTTCAGCTGATAGATCCAGGAGTTTTACTTATTCTGGCCATTGATTTATTAACCCGGGGGGGGGGGGGGATGTAATCACGTTGATCACGTAGTCCGTTGAAGAGCAAGTTAAGTTGTTCGACCCGAGCCTCTACGATGTCAGGTACACGTAAAATATCCCTTCTTAAAATGTAATTGAGATAGGCAAAATTAACAATGTTCATTATGTGTTTCATAATGAATTATCATTAAAGGTCAATCATTAACCTGTGTGTTCTTTCTTGGGACGGCCACTGCACACCAACATAATAATATCTAATAGTGTTTTTGATATTCTGACCCTAGCTATTTTATAAAATAAATATTAACTAAAAATAAAAAAAAATAGTGAGTACCGCTGACCAATTTAGAATTAATGTCAATAAACGTGAACAAAGGTATTGTTTAAATATTGTTCAGCCTGTCCTAAGTAAACATCATTGCATTCTATGTATTAGAGGAAATCAAGTTTTCTCATGTATGTTCTTTACATCATAAAAAAGTGGTACCAACATCTTGTAAGATATTTTTTTTTAAATCTTCAAAGACTAGTTGATGAATTTCAAAAATTGTTTATTGATTTTTCACACATAAATTTAAGTTATCATATCAATAAAATTATAGATCCTGGAATAAAATAGAATAAAACATTTCATGAGCAACTGGCCAGTTTTCCAGTTCAAATCAAACTTTTAGCACCGAATTTTGGTTTTATTTATAACCTTTTTATAACCCTTTTATAAAAATAATAATAAATGAAGTTAAACTGTCGAGGAGGTTCCCCAGTTATTTATACTTGGCAAAAGTAGTGAAAACTTTGGTCCTAAAAATAATAAAATTAGGGTATACTAATACTTCGATTTAAGTTACCTATGTCGTTATGAAACAAAATATGAAAACAGTTCAATAGTTTATGAATACTCTCAAGTCATTTACTAAGGTTCAATACAACGAGTTTCTCGAGTTATTCGAAAAAGAGAATATTGTCATTAAGATCGTTGAAAGTTAATTTCAATAAGTTAAATATCACATTGGACATTGTGATACAGAGGTATGAGATTTCAGAATAGTAGAAAGAACATTTGACTAAATAATAATGCTGAGTCCTGTTTAAGATGGAAATAAGAACACAAACAAAATATTTTTGAAAAATGCAAAAACATGATGAATAATTCTATCTGATTATTTTCAATGGGTACACGAATTTTTTTTCGAACATCTAGCAGTGAATGATACAAAGATTCCAAAACTGTCTTTCATACTATCAGTATAAAATGAAATTGGAATGAAATAAAATGAAAATACCAATAAGATAATAAACAGTAGACAATATTTTTTATCTTAGGTCATATAAAACTAAAAAAAATGGTCTTGTAAGGAATTTAAAATTAAATTATTCTGTTGTTTTTCTTATTTCTATCATTTATTCAAAACGAGGCTAAAAGATAAAAAAAAAAGAGTTCCTGCCTATAGGTAGAGATCCGTCTTTTACCTAGTAAATTTCTGAAGTCAATGTAGCCTAGGAGCCAAAAAGTTTGCCCACCTCTGGATTAGTATGTGCAGATATCAAGAAAAGGAATTTGAGAAACTTCTCTAGGTCAGCTGTTCTTGCGAACTTGTTCTATCTAGAACGAACTAGAAGTCCGAACGGTAAATCAACAACTAGTATATTTAGTTCTATTCAAGCAAACTAAGTTTCAATCGCTATTGGTTGAAAATATTTTATATTATACATAAAATATTTATGTATAATATAAAATATAAATCTATTCTTATCTTTTTATATGTTCCTGACATTCAAATATAATATGCTGAAAGAGGTAAGGTGTAGTCCAGAGATTCCCGTTCCGCGGACCCAGGGGTTCCTTAACGGACTGTCTGGGGTTCCGTAAAAAACATTTAGCAAAAACATTTTTCTAAAAATTTTTTTTTATGGGTATGATTTATTCTATATATCTTGTAAATAATGAAACAGAATAATGTTTTTATCTACATATACCCTTAAGTAAAAGCAGTCAAAATTGTATTCATATTTAGGATGAATCACTAGTCAGTTTTTGGAACTATTTGACTCCCGAATTTCCTGCTATTGCAAAAGTAGCACTTCATACATTGCTGCCATTTCCCACTAACTACTTAAGTGAAACTGGATTTTCCCATTAAACTGCGATAGAAACCGAATACCGAAGTAGACTTAATGCTGGTGCTAACTTGAGAATCAAACTCTTAACTATAAAGTCAAAAATGATTACAAAACAAACCCTGCGTTAAAATTGGTAGTAATTCTGTTTTATGTGTTATGCACTTGTAGAAAATATGAAAATTAAAATCTTTTAGTTTTGAATTTTTATTCGAAAAATACACATTGCAGTAATATTACTTTTTTAATTGTTTTTAAACATACATACTATTTAAAAAGGCATATGAAAATATTTATATTATTATTGTATGAAATCATTAGAATCTGGGGTTCCGGGGAAAGTTACTGGAACCAAAGAGGGTTCCGAGCCAAAAAAAGTTTGAAAAACTCTGGTGTAGTCTATTTCAAAAAAACTTTATAAGTTAAGAGCAATTGTATTTGATTTTAATCAAATACCTATCCATATAAGCTTCGACTTAAGGTTCTGAGCGTGGTTCTAGGGCAGGATAGTTTGTCTCATTTGGTACTTGGCACCTATTTTAGGCATGACTGATACGCATTACTGAGTTCATTCCACTTCGAGAGTCTTACATTTTATTGTCTTACTCAGCGTTATTGTCCAATGATATTTAACAAAATCCTGACAATGTACAATCTCAAAACTGACAGCTTTGCATCCACTTCAAAAAGTGGAAAATTTTTCATCCTACTAGAAAAAATATCTATGGGTGTACCGAAGATTCAAAGGCGGATCTTTAATACTGAAGAAAATATGCTCTTGCTACATCACACCTGTTTCGAGCATTATTATACCTTTGGCTTGGAAATCAGTAAATGATACTGAATATTTTATGGGAGAATTGACAGCTACAAGGGGCACTGTCAGTTGCAAAGACTGCCAAAATTAAGAATTATGAGAGATACAGATTAAAATTACACAAATATAGTAGCTAGTAAATCTCAATTTCTAAAAATCAATATTTTAATTGAAAACATAGCTAGTACAAATTATAATTTAAAATTAATTGTGACAAACAGATCGCATTAAGATGTAAATATCATCACAGAGATAGTCAACCCTTTTCAAATGGATTTATTTTCTTGCTTCTACAAGTAGAAATAATTCACTTCAAAATATATGAATTATTTGATTTTAATTAACGATAAAAGGCGATATTTTTGAGAATTTATGAGAGATATGAGTTTGAAGGGGTACTCTAATATGTTACTTAAGGGTTGGAGGCTGAGATGGTTGGTCTTATCTGGGCCGCCCTTGGGAGCCCTTACGAGGGTCCTCTCCGGGGAATTCATTTACCACTCCTGCCTTTGAAAGTCGCCACCACACTACTCCTCTCTCATTCATACACACACACACACACACACACACACTCATCCCTTGCCTTCAACAATACCTATTTTTATTAACGAAGAAAAACTAACTTTTCCAACTTTTAATAAATGTTTCTATTTTCTCCATGTACAATATCATTTTCTCATTTTATATATTAATAACGATTTAATATTAGTATCAAAATGAAAAAAAAATACATTAAGTAGTACTATACTATTACATTTAAGAGCAATCCATAATGAACATCTATACAAATAAAAGAAAGGTTTTGTATGTACATTACTTAATACTGATTCATTTCAAGTTATCTTTACGTTCCATACATTAGAGAAACCGAATCTATCCTGAGAAAAATTTCTGTTTGTTGGTTTGTCCGCAAAATTTTGTCACAAGTAAACTCAGTCACCGTAAGACATAGCAAGCTGAGACTTTGACAGTAGATTTGTATATGTCTAACTTAAAATCTAAGCTCTGAATGGATTGAATATTCAAAGTCGAAGCGAAGTTATGAACTTTTAAGCCGTGTTTCGCTAGCTACACACACATGTTTATTTTGAAAATACACTACAGGTGGAGCAAGTAGGTTTTGTCAGTTGATTTAAATTTCATTTTCCTTCAAGCTCCCAACAAGAGCTTATTGTCAAGGTGTTTCCCCAAGTTCAAGATCTACTATCTATTCAAATTAAATGGCTTTGTGAACGAGCAATTCTCAACCCCTACTACTGAACAGGAAAAATCAACAAACAAGTTCTTACGCTATATCAAGCACAAGAAAGAACCTTCAAGTCAGTAGAGTGATTAGTGATGAGGAAGCTGTTCATATCCAACTCAATTTCTTAACTCCATGACTGCTCCTGGACTGACTGCTCAAGAGTAAGAACTTAAAGTAGGGGTACCAATCATACAGCAATTTAGTAGCAGGATCAATAGCTGATTCTGCATTCGGTTCGGCCTCAAACCATATTCTTCCGTTTCTACTCACTGAAGGAGTACTTCATTCAAGTTTAATTGAATAAAAGAAAAAAATATGTAATTTATTAACGAGGTAGTGTCATATCATTCTTTAACTTAAATTAATTAGAAGGAAAAACTGAAGACCTGCTTTTATGAGTACAATGAGTTGATTATGTCCTAGTACATATATTGCTGTTTAATTCAAAATTTTATAGCAGAAATTGTAAAGTTTTTATCTCTTACTGTACTGAAATAGGAATGGCAAACTGAAAAGAAAGCAGTAAATAGAATGTAAAAACGGAAGCACTTTAAAGAGTGTAAGCTTTTTATGGTGTGCTTTATAATCATTCATCACATGTGAAAAGACCAGTATATCAGTGAATTTCACTCATCTCAGCTTGGTAATAGTTACTTTCAAGTTTGACTTAAAGTCGTAACTCTTGTTTAATAAACAAACTTTGCTTCAAGCCTTAGCGTGAATATCAACTCATAAAAGTTACTTAAAGCTGTTAGTACTGAGACATTTTATAGCTCGCTTGACTTCCTTCTCCAACTAGACCGGAATACCTTTTCAGCCCTGCCACAAAACAAAAGCCATATTTCTTCAAGAATCAATCCTTATATTTACTATACAATTTTAAGTTAGTTAAAGCCAGTAAAGTTTATATTAACGGTTGGAAATTATGAAGAAAGTATAATTAAAAAAAAAACGAATTCGAGTTTTTGACAGCTTTTTGTGTTTTAGGGCTGCTGCAATAATTTGTATATTCATTGCATTTCATATATTTTATATTCTGTTTGTGTGTGAGTGTGTGTGTTTTTTTTTTTTTCCTCACAACAGTAACCCTGCTATGAGGGAGTATATTTAAGTTCACACGTATCACACAGGGTACAACGTGTAAATAAAAATGTGGAACGCTTCACGATTTTGCGTGTCATCCTTGCGCAGGGGCCATGCTAATCTTCTCTGTATCGTTCCAATTTTAGTATATGTGCCGCCGAAGCGAGCACAAGTGTGTGTGTGTGTGTGTTCGTGTGTGTGTGTGCGTGTGTGTGTCTGTGTGCGCGTGTATGTGTGTGTAGAGTGCCAGATTGCTTGTAAAATGGATACCTAGTTAAATACACATGATTCATGATTTGTTTTTTAATATTGAATGCAATTGATCTCATAAGCACTGAACTGTTTGCAAAGCCTTGGATATTATATTTAAAGTTCAGTATTTTTTTTTTATTAGCGTAGTTTATAAAACTGTACTCTATAAAGCTCTAACATCAAAGAAAATATAGCTACAATAAATAGATTTTAAACTTATCATATATAAACAAATAATTATATATATAACACTTATTACATAAAGTACAAAGTAGCCCAATTTAAGTGGGGCGAGAAAAAAGTATTAAAAAAGACGGGCACAAGCAGGATAAGAAAAGAAGACTTGGGATCCAGCTCTCAAATTCTACTAGAGCTCCCAATTTGTACCTGATAGTACAGTTAGGTAGGGTAGGTTACAGTGGCAGTTACACGAAAGAACACATATAAGCCCAAATTAAATTACTTAAATTGAAGTAATTACATAATCATTGGAGTGGAAATCAAGCCTATTCATTTCAGGCAAAATATGAACTACTAACATTCAGGTCATGCATAATTCCTGATGTGGAAAATGAACCTAGTGAATCAACTAGTTTAATGTGATTGGTACAAATATACAGCTCTTAAAACCAGTGCACGATTCAGCAGACTAGCACATGATCGAGAACCCCAAGGTAGGAGGTATAGCCGCTGTGGTACCACCACAGGGAAAGAGACCAACAAAGTAAACGAGGGGGACTTTCCACCTTCGGACACCGGCCCCGGCTAGTATCTTGCCCAGGTTGTGCCTTTCTTAGTTCACGCCATTAAGGCATATTAAGCCCCCCCCCCACCCCACCCCACCACGACAAGGTGAAGGCACATCGGGGGGAGGGGAGAGGACGTTAAGAATTTAACTTTTTCACATCAAAAATTCTATATATTTCACAAACTTTAGTATAATTTATTGTCCAAAAATAACTGGTTTATTTTCCACATCAGGAATTATGCATAACATGAATGTTAGTAGTTCATATTTTGCCTGCAATGAATAGGCTTGTTTTTTACACCAATGATTATGTTAATTATTACTTTCAATTTTAGTTACTCATATAAAAGCCAAATAAATTGGGCTTTTTTTCATCCTCATGAATTATATATCGGTCAATATCCATTAATATCTAGCAAATTTTGGAAATAGTAGTAAATAATTTACTAAATCTTGGTAGCAAACCCGCCAACAACACCCACCCACCCACCCACACACACACACACACACACACACGCACACCACATTGCATTATACATCATATATAAATATTGAGATGAGTATAAAAAGAAATATCCCAAAACATACAACTCAAAATCAATTTTAATCATTCACGAAGTTCTTAAAGTCCCTTTCGTTCGCAACTGTGCAAAAGACCGCTACAAAAGATTCCACAGTAAAATATCAACTCATCCAAACCCACTTGCTCAAAATCTTTCCTTCCTAGTAATCCTCACAAACTACCCAAAGACGACTAAAACGGCAATGACCACGTGACCTTCTGTCGTCATAAAGATTAAATATAGTTACTGAGTGCCACCAATGGGTGTCCATCCGATTTTTGCTACAAAATCAAACAGCTAAAGGACAAACCCTGAAACATAATAACTTCAAAATATATAAAATTGCAGTTGAGTAACCAAAAATAAAACAACAAAAATCCATATTAATTAAATTTGTTATACCTTATTTAAAATTAAGTAAACATAAATGTTTGTTTTAATGAAATAAGTTATTTTTAATTATAAAACAAGAATAATATTTTTCAAAAAATATTTTTCTTTATATCGGTTGTTAATTAATATTTCAGAGAGAGATTGATGGCTATATATACTTGTAATTAGTTGATACTATGCATTGAGTAAAGACCTGAACAAATTAATCTCATCAAAAAGTCAGGGGTTACAGACCAAGCAGCCAGCCTCACAGGGAGAGTGGCAAACAAATCACAAAGTCAATTCAATTTTAAGCTAAATCAACATTTAATATAAATTTATATTATTTATTTTTAAACTCAATAATATTAAATAAAATAAGTTAAAACGTTTTAATAAAAGGTGTTTTATATAAAGTTAATAATACATTTGCATAAACATTTTTATTTAAACGATATATATATATATATATATATATATATATATATATATATATAACGGTCCAACAGGACTACTTAATTCACAAAGGAAAGAGAGAAAAACAGATAAAAACCCACAGAAAAAAGATTCACAACAATATGTCGACATTCGTCGTCATTGGGCAGAAGTAGTCAAATTGACTACTGGTGACTATTGACTATTGGTGTTAGCTTCAGCTACTCAAAGGGACTACTTCTGCCCGACATCAATGAATGTCGAAATATCGTTGTGAGTTTTTTGCGTGTGTTTTTATCTGTTTTTCTCTTTCCTTTGTGAACTCTATATATATATAGTTAAAATTTATCAAAACTCGGTCAGTTCTTCAGGTTCAAATTAAACCTTATTGCCAACGTTTTGGTTTTCGTGAGAAAACTTACAGAAATATAACATTTTGAAACAGAAAGACTAAGTATTATAGAGAAAACATCTGTCAGTTTTCTCACTAACCTATAGTCAAATTTCTAATTTCTTATTGTAATTTCTTATTTGTAATTAATTGCGCTTTTTATGTATGTTTGATTTTTGAATGATTTAATTATTTATTTTATTTCTTCTGTTTTATAGGCCTATAAAAAAGGTTTTAAAATAAAAACTGAAACGCTGGCAATAAGAGTTTAATTTTAACTTGAAGAACTGACTGAGTCTTGATACACTTTCACGGCCGATACTTTTATCAATATATATATATATATATATATATATATATATATACAGGTTTGATTAAATAATACGCCATATTTACGGTTGATTAGTTTCCTTGTGTATTTCTCAAGGGATCTGAATAATCTTCTTGTACAAACATCTAAATTGAATAGAACATTTCCAATGGTTCCATTGTCTTTACATCTTGCATTTCCACTAATTTTACTATTGTCACAACAGTCACAACTAGTACTATTACTATTACTACTACTACTATTATCACTACTATCGACATGTTTCGACTGCTCGTCAGTCATCTTCTGGATAAGGAGGTTCTTTGCTGAGTTGTTATCCAGAAGATGACTGACGAGCAGTCGAAACATGTCGATAGTAGTGATAATAGTAGTAGTAGTAATAGTAATAGTACTAGTTGTGACTGTTGTGACAATAGTAAAATTAGTGGAAATGCAAGATGTAAAGACAATGGAACCATTGGAAATGTTCTATTCAATTTAGATGTTTGTACAAGAAGATTATTCAGATCCCTTGAGAAATACACAAGGAAACTAATCAACCGTAAATATGGCGTATTATTTAATCAAACCTGTATAAATGAAGGACTGCTTCCTAAATATACTAATATATATATATATATATATATATATATATATATATATAGATATATATAATATAACAAGCTTTAATATAATTATATTAAAAATAACTAAAAACTGAAACAGTTGTCGTACTGAAAGGAAATTTCAATACTGTGTAATTATGAGGTAAATTCGTATTACTTTCATCGTAGAGGTCGACGAGTTAGACAGTCTATCCCCCCGGGACGGTCGTAAGATTTGCCCCCCCCCCCCCCCCCACGGCTTTCAAAATTCTGAAAGTCCTCAAAATATTTATTTTCGTAGAATTACAAAATTCAAAATTCTGAAAGACCTCAAAATATTTGTTGTCATAGAATTACAATCAAAGGATCTAATTTCAGACTGTTATTATTAATCCCAGACATTCATAATATTGCAGCACCCATATAGATATAAAGTCGCCATGAATGAAAACCAAAGATTTGTCAAAACAGAAACGTATAATTCAAATCACACAAAGTATTGTTAAATTAAATTTGCTGGCTATATGGAAACAATCATCATTAACATTCAATCCCTTTAAAAAAAAAATATTTTTCATTTGCAAATATTACTGTTGAAAAATCCGTTTAAACCCGTATTATTTATACACATAACACATAAAAACAAATACGACCTTAAAAACTCATTTAGTTTTAAATTTTCAGTTTTTTTTTTGTCAGCTTATATAATTTTTTTTTTATTTTATATTTTTACCCCCTCAAAATGTCGCCCCCTGGCACGTGCCGCCCGAAGGGGACCGCCCTCCCCCGCCTCCTTGCCACACCACTGTCAACTTATGTATTCGTTTAGATTAGCGTTTATAACAA
Source organism: Hermatobates lingyangjiaoensis (assembly GCA_026182355.1). Classification (NCBI taxonomy): domain Eukaryota; kingdom Metazoa; phylum Arthropoda; class Insecta; order Hemiptera; family Hermatobatidae; genus Hermatobates; species Hermatobates lingyangjiaoensis. Next base: position 1,154,278 of record JAPFBL010001921.1, on the reverse strand, counting down.
GGTCTTTCAGAACACTTAAATTCAACAAAAAGCCTCTAAGGCAGCGGTTCTCTCAATGGGGGTGAATTGTTACTACAGTAAGCTGACTCACTCACTACTACAGAGTGAGGGAAAATATTATAAGATTTGAAGTCTTAATTATATGTTTAAAATACTATTTTGATTGAGTTGATGTTTTATATATCGATCAAAATTGTAATTTGCATTTAATTTGTAAAATTCTATTGTAACTCCATTGTTATTGTTAATCCATGTGAAGTTATATATATATATATATATATATATATATATATATATATATATATATATATATATTAAATTTCACAATAAACACGTGAAATAAACACCAATGTTTAAGCTAAAACAGGAAATCAGAAAAAAACTAAAATCTTTCTACCAAAACAAGTGATCTTAGGCAGAGTACAGTTACTGAGTCAAACTTACCATATACTGGGAATGAGTTAGACTCTAGCAGGACCACTTTTTGGTCTTACTACTTTTTTGGGATTTTCTTACTGTGCTTTTAAACGTTAATATATACCAGTGGGTCTCAACGTGGTCTATAAGGAGACCCCCAGAGGTCTACAGGGGATTACTGGGGATCCACGAGGAAAAATAGTGTTTTGAAGGTCCATGCCACGTGGTTAGGGATCCATGTTAAGTTAAGTTTATATGAATTTGTCAGCATTACCAAAAATATTTCAAAGCATAGTAAGTTTTGACCGTACAATATTAACACATAATTAAAATATTTGACCCAATATCCTTGTCAGTTTGTTAAAATGTTCCATTGTTTTAAAATGTTCTATTGCACTTCTGTTTATGTTGTATTGAAAATTAATTCTGCTACAATTTATTTCCGGGTACTTTATAAAATGTTAATGAAGAATTATTTTATTATTGCTTTAAATACACTTTGGTATTTCGACATCACGTTGTAGATGTAATAAAATTATTTCATAACAATATAACAATATTCATTTAACCAAAAACAAATGTTTATTTGAAAATTTGCATAATTATGTTTTTTAAGTATCCCGGTTGAGTAGGGGTCCACAGATAGTTAAATAGCTCTCAGAGTGTCCACAAGCAAACAAGGTTGAGAAACCTAAAAAATAAGTTTTTTTTTGTAATATATACATACTATTTAAAATGCTCTTTTTGAAAAAGACTATCTTGAAAAAAGGAGGCAGAGGGTGAATGACGTTGTACAAACTTGCGTGCATGGGCAAGCAAGGATGGGAAACCTTTCATTATGTTCTTCGTTTTAGTATGTTCACTACAAACAGATATTAATTCAATAATTAATTTAATGTTAATAATCAGAATAACGATTTGAAAAGTATTAAAATAAAGAATATGTTTATAATTTGAAAATTAGGACAAACATATTGATATGTTTAAGTCAGAAGGAAAAAGGAAAGAAAAAAAATAAATGATCTGAGGTCTTTCAATTTATGTCGTTAGAGAGTAAACAAAATAATAACTAAGAATTTTAGAGTACTACAGAAATGTATATGCCTATATTTAGCAATTAATTTATAGAATTTATTTTACTGATTTTTTTAACGAGTTTCTGGACTGATTAAAAACTTTTATTTATTCTTATAAAGATTCAAAAATCGAATGAGTCTGAGGATTGATGAATAAAAATAATATAATGCCTTTTATAAAATATAATTAAGAACAAGTTGTTTTTCTGGAAGCTTGTGAGGGAAATTTTAAAATTTATCTGTGAAGAAATTGCTCACAATCGGTATTACCATGCATGAAGTCGTAAATAAATAGGCAGCGCTTCTTAAACTTTTTTACTTCAGGGCGCACCTATGAAACCAAACCAAAACTTTGGAGCGCACCTATGAAACCAAACCAAAACGAAATTAAAATGTATAGTTTTTTTTAAGAAAAAGAAAGAAAGAGAGAGAGAGAGAGAGAGTGAGAGAGAGGGAGGGCTAGTAAAAATGATTTAAATCCCCGAGTAAAGGCACAGATGAAGTATTATCCATTCATGCTTAAAGATTAAAGAAATTTACCTTCCAGTTCAAAATATGAAGTAGCCGAGACTTGACTCAGACTTGAAAACCCCATACTTGGTGTTTTCTCAAATAAATTAAAATGGTGCAAACACTAAAATATAAATCTGTTATATAAACTTAATCTTCCATTATCTTGGGGCGCACCTGGCTACCTTCCAGGGCGCACCGTTTGAGAAGCACTGAAATAGGCAATGAATTAAAACCCGTCTGTTTGTATATGATGATAATTTGAGCCTTTCCAGTGAACAACTGTTATAAGTGCTAATTCTATAAGTAACATATTTCTTTTGCATTCTTTCAAATGCGTTTATTAGATTAGACAATTTTGAAGACGAAAAGAATGATTACACAAAAACAAAAAACAAAACAAAAAATCAATAAAAATACATATTTCCCCTCTTAATAAAATAAAACTAGTAAAGTTAATTACATTTTGAAAAAGGGACTTTTTAAATGTTATCCATGCTTAAATTTGTGTATACTGTAACGATAAAATAGGCGTAAAAATATTAAAAAATAAAAAAAATAAATACAAAATATTTAGATTGAAATATTTTAAAAAACAAATCATATTAGAAGAAATTTGGAACTTTTAATCCATTACAAATTTTATTCTCTATAATTTTCATTTAAAATAGTTTTTCTCTGAATATCATTCAAACCTTCGGAATTATGAAAAAGATATTATCTAACATATAACTTTAACTCCCATTTCCTTTTCTCTGTTGAGCCTAAAATGACAATCAATGCTAGTGGTTCCAAGGAACATTGAGTTCCAAAAAAAAAAATCAGGGGTTCGGTAAATAATTGGTTCATCACAAAGTTGTGTATGTATATGTATGTAAATTTATATTCCCTTCTGTTAATAAAAAAAGGTTACATTACATTTTTCGTATTATTTGTTGTATTCATTAATGTTCCAATAACATGCTTATTAAATAAAAATCATGTGTTATTAAATAAATAACATTGAATAAATAATGAATAAAATACTTGATCAAAATAAATATATAATTCAAAACAATATATTTACAAAAGTTTGAAACCATTTCTTTTTTAAAATTATAAGAAAAGAAATAAAAAATATAGAATCAAAGTGAATTTAAAAAAGCAATAATAACTGAAACGAATCCCGACATAAATGGAATAAGTATTATTTGAATTTCATTTTTGTATACAAAAGAATTAAAATTCTTTATTATATTTTATAATAATATAATAAAGAATTATTATATTATTCTTTTATAATATGAATAATTATATATTATTTATAATATAAATATGAATTATATTATAGTACAATTTTTAAAATATATAATATCATATTTTTATATTATATAATATAATTTATATTATATTATAATACTAGTTGATCTACCCGGCTTTACCCGGGAAGCAATTTAATTCCAACTCTAATAATAAATTACATATAATGAAAACAATTTAAATTTTCTATAGTTCCGTTACACTTAACTTTTTTGAGATAAACGAAATTAATACAGAATTAAAATTATAGATTACGCAAGAAAGATATAATCTAACACTGATTATATATATTGCACACATTGTCTAATAATATTGGAAGTTGATAGACTAGATTAAACAAATAATAAAAAGAATATTTTTTGCTGAACAATACATCAAGAAATGTTGAAAGAAGTCTAAGCTCATTAAATGTGATATGTCTTATCGGTTCAATATAATGATACGAATTTTAAACACCCAAACCGTTTCAATTAGGAACCAGTTAGTTGAAGAGACTAAACCATATCACATTACATTTCATTCAATAATTTCAATTTGAAGACTTCACACAGTTTTAAATGTTTAATTAAAATTATATCAGTAAACAAAATTGTCTTTTAAAAGTTTGAATAACAATATTTTGATGAAATATTATTTGTCTATGAAGAAGCATTATATCGAAAAGTGTCAATTGAGTTCCAAATGTTAAATTCTAAATATATTTTTCATTATGTAATGATAACAGTTATTATGTTAAAAACTGTTTTTATACCCACAAATACATACAGTGATTAAGTTTTATATATGTACATTTTGATTTGAATATTTCTTCATCCATTTTTTATGCTGTATATATTCCCTTATAAGTTTTACTGATTTAGACATTCACAAATGACTTCTAGTTAGATATCATCGATATGTATAATAACTTATCATTTTGCCTATATGGACTAGGGCCGGATACTAATTACTAATAATTAAATATTTTAAACAAACGAATTAATCAATCAGAAATAAATAAAGAGGCCTTACAATTATTAAACTTCAACAAAATACTTTAACTATTCTTTTAAGATTAGAATTAATGGTTTGAATACTATCATTATTATTCGTAATACTATCATGCATACTTAAAGTTAATAAGTTATTATTTCACTCATAATTTTCTTTAATGCTTAAAGCAAGTTAAACCAATTAGATATGAAAAGTTAATTGTAAACTATTGATAATAACTAAAGCTTTGTTAAAGTTAATAAGAAAACCATATGAAATTACAATAATTGTCTTTAATATCAATCTGAAAACAATAATAAAATTTCTGGTACCTGGTTATTTCCAATTGAACAAAGCATGTGGAAATATTATCATAAAGAATAACCTACCTGCGGCCGCCATTACCAATTAAAGTCAAAATGTAAACAAACAGGTTATACAGCAAACCTTATCTATTATAATATTTTTGGGATATTACCTGAACCACAACTCTGATTTTTTAAAAAAAAATACATAAACCTTCCCGAGGATATACCTAATAATTTCCTAAATTTTCACGGCGATTGGATGTCTGGTTTTTGAATTTATCGAGTGCAAGCAAACAGACATACATTCATTTTTATATATATAGATAATATAATTTTTTTATAATTTGTTTCAGCTGTCAACAAATTAATAATTAAGCTTAGCTAATTGGGCGAATCCCATTGGGTCCAAACTAATCCCAATTATAATTATGAATTGTTAATTATAAAACAAAATCATCATAATCAGGCAGACATAAAATATCTTGTTATGACATTACGACCGTGTACATAACCTCATCCTCACTAAATGTAACAAGATAAGTTTAGTCGTTTATCGCAAGTTACCGACTGCTTTTCCAAGTAACCCGTTTATGCCACCAATAAAAAGAGAGGACGCAGAGAAAACACCCAAAGGATAAAATCCCCACTCGTAAAAAACTACGTCGAACATAAACCATGCCCATACTAGACAAAAAATAAAGTAAAATAATATAAACATATTTCCTAATGCACTAAAACTGTTTATCACAGATAATGTTGATTTAAAGTATAATGATATCATTATCAGAATTGTTCAATCTTAAACTTTCCATTTAAAACTGATCCAAATCCCTTTCCATTTAAATGCCTGATTAGAACCAAACAATATTATTATAAATAATATTAACAATATTAAACAATAATAACATCAATAGTTCAATGTTTGCTTCTTGGCAAACAAATAGTGTTACATGTATTTACAATTAACAGGTTTAAAAAACGTTACTAATAACGTTTTTAATTTTAACTTTAACGTTACTAAAAACTAACGTTTTTAATAATTAATTTTATTAATTATTAAAAATGTTAATTATTAAAATAAATCATATTTGAGGCTAAATTATGAATTCAAATAAATAACTAACATAACTTTCAAAACAAAATGTGAACCAGAAAGCAAAAATTGATCAATATTTTGTGTTCTGGTGACGGTCATTTAATCGTTTTACAGGAATAAAAATAGAAATCCATGTAGCTAAATAAAAATGTTAAATGACTTCAAAATGTTTTAATTTCAGTTATTTGTAAGATATCTAATTTGCAACTCACCGCTGTTTAAGTGGGGTTTTAAATTTTATATTGAATCATATGCTCCACAAGGATCACAATTTTCATTGTATTTTATTTAAGAAGAGTTCAAAATAGAAGGTGCCTAAAAGTTCAATAGGAGCTGAACTGTCTTCGCCTTTTCGTCAAAACTCTGTTGGAGTAATTTCAGGAATCCCGAAACTAGTTTTAATTCGTAAATGAATTTAGAAAGTGATTTTACAAATATTTAGAATTTGATTGTAAAAAAACTGATGTCTGATGTTCGATACTTCACTATAAAAATAAGTTCGTTAAAGAAATAAATTAATTCTTACTTCTCATTTTGATCAGTAATGATTCATTGGAATAATAACCATCAATAGTAATAATTACCACTTTTTAAAGTGATAAACTTTACTGAAATTAACTAAATAATCAGGTATTCTTAACAACATTTAGTACACGAAGGTCCTCGTATTTCTCACCAGAGAGCTGGAGGAGGGAACGTTAAGTTCTTCTGCTTACTTCCCTAGCTTGATATTACTGAGCAGAAATTTCTGTTTTCAATCTATCATTTAAATTGATTCAGATGAAATTTTATTTTTATTATTTTTATTTGACGAGTAGATAATAAATTTTAATATTTATCTATTTTTATTTTCTAAAATATTTTATCAATTTAATCAGTCTTTAAAAGTTAGTTGATTCTTATAATAGAACAGACTTCTAAACTTATGACTCTAAAGATATTAAATGTCGACTAAAATGCAAGAACTGCAGAGACAGATTTCTACTATAGCCTAAAAAAAGCATTATTTACAAAAAAGTGCAATATTTCGAGCTTGCTGTTTCCTCGCAGTACTAATAGATGATTATAACTCATTTTTCAGATATCCTGCTCAAGCACTAATACAAAGAGACCAATTTGCGAAACCCAATTTGAATTGGAACCAAACACAGTATTTTTATTTCCTATATTTCATTTTGTGACTAAATGAAAATATCAGTTATACATTCTGAGTTTATTTAGGTACATTCCTGTATAAAAAGTGAAATAATATTTGAGAGATACCACGAGAGAGGGCCGCAGGCGATGCCCCGCACCAAGGTCCAAACGTTTGACTGGTCTATGATATTCAAGTTCAAAATTGAAATGAAAACTGTAAAGGATTCCTATAACTCTTGATAACTGAAATCTAAAGTTATGCTCCCACGTTCACATAAAATCCCATATGCGGCTGGGAGCCACTAAATTTGTTCTCCTTTGGATTTATAATTAAAGGTTTTGACCAGTTAAGTTTGTTACTTCCTTTAAATAATGTAAATTTCATTTCCTTATTCAAAAATTTCTTACTTCTGCCTATTAAAAAGGTTTTAAAATAAAACCAAAAGATCTTTGAACCTAGAAAATTGACCGAATCCTGATTCTATCAAACGATTGATACATTATTTGAATTATAACACACACTCACCCATATATATATATATATATATATATATATGTAATATTCACAAATAGTTCTTGACCTCTTCATTCAACACAGTAATATGTAAGTTTTCTTGAGAGTAAATCTTGTAAAACTAGATAGTGATGTAAAAATACATCGAAACGTTGGCACAAGAAGGAGAAGTTTATTTCATTTATTTCCAACACCTAGCCCTCAAGAAAGCTTACATATTACTATATATACATATATATACTTTTTCGTTTGCAATACAATCCGAAACGGACAAATATAGTTCAATGTAGAAAAATAAACATAGAGAAATCAACAGCACACAGTCTCTAATTACAGTCTCTAATTTTCGGTTTCAACCGTCTTCAGGAGAGATAAGAGAGGGAAACCAAGCGCACTGGTTGGTTACAACCGTGCGTCTATAACGTGCTTGGTCTCCCTTTCTCTTTTCTCCTGAAGACGGATTGCCCGAAAATTTGAGTTTGTAAGCGTGTTTCTTTACTTCGTGTGCTACCTATCTTCAATTTTGAACTGTTACTGGTTTGGATCGTCCTTCCATTTATTAAGTGAATATATATATATATATATATATATATATATATATATATGTGTGTGTGTGTGTGTGTGTGTGTGTGTGTGTGTGTTATGTACTTATTCTACTTACTAAAACGCATTAACCCAAAATAATCCAGATATAAAATTATATAAACACACAACTTTCAGTTAGGGGCCAGGATTGCCCATTCGCAACGTGCTCGCCTCTGGTAGATCAATACCACTCAGGCCCTCAATTTAATCACGGAGGAGATGAATAAATTTGAGCACGTCGCCACTTGGAGAGGACGTTAAGCCGCTAGACCCGAGTCTGTACGATGTCAGGTATTCGTTAAAGATCCTTACTCTAAACACACTTTAAGCAAAATTAAGGACTCTATATGTAGAATATTGATTTGTGGTATCACAAAGCACCAATTTTCGGCTTACATGGGACTACCATAACAATCGAACCAAACTCTCATTTCCTAAAACAGCAAGGTAGTAAATAGTTGATACCTTAAATTAATATTAAATATTCACCCAAACAGGAAATGAAAGAAATTTCAAATTGTTTATTAAAGTAAGAATTTTATTACACACATACGACTATACAATTAAAATGGAACAATTAATCTGACAACAACTTATTAATGAATTAATTGGTTAAACCTTAATTAAATTTAATAATAAATAATTTAAAAATAATTTGAATAAATCTCAAAAGAAAAGTATAAAACTAAACAGTCAGTATCCACAGATCATCTCTCGCAAAGAGTAACCAGACAACTTTTAAATTTAATACTGTTGTGCAAGCTTCTATTGGTAAACAATTTAACTGTGCCTCAGTCATCACCAAACTTATATATTAATCCAAATTATATTTTCATTAAAAGCAAGAAGAAATATAATTTTTAATAATAAAATAAGAAATTGAAAAAAATATTAAGATCTTGATTTATAAATGATTCATTATAAATTGATACAAGTTTATAAATATTTTTTTAAAAAATGAACATTTATCATAAAAAAAAAATCAATAAATTAAGAAATTGGCAGCCATCGTATTTCATTCATGGAAAATTTGAATAAGTTGTAAAAAAAGTGAATTATATTCTTTTTATAAGAATTGAAGAAAAAGAATTCAGTTCCGTAAAGAACTTAATTCAAATAGCATTATACTTCAGTAATCCAAAATTCAATAATACACATGATAATTAAATATTATGTGACATAAAGCACATAATTAAATTTTCTTTATTACTCACACTGAATACATCATTTATATAAGTTTATAAATATTTTTTTAGACAAAAAAAATTTGGAAATTTATAATTGTAGAAATCGGCAGCCATTATAATTCATTAATGAGAAATTTGAATAAGTTCTTAAAGAAGAATGAAATAGGTGGCAAACTTCTGTGAAGTTAAAAAAATGAGTCCTTGGTTTAGATGAGGGAACATCTTTGAAGCAAGGCAAAATTGTCTTGAATCATTTTAAACCTAATTTGATTTATGATGTTTTCCGGTAAATATGTATAAAGGAAATGTCAAGTTTTGAAAACAAAGAAAAGAGCATATTAATCCTCAGGATAGTTCAATACTTAATAAAATCAAGTAATACATTTTACTTCATAAATTTAAAAATCAAGCAGGGTAATTGACTGCAGATAGGATTCAAATATAATAAATTATTATATATTTGCAATTTTCAAGTTTGCAATCTGCATAAGATGAAATGGATGACTGAAATATATTGCCTAATTGCATACGAATAAAGTAATATTCTTAGACTCATATAATATGGAATTCCTAAAATGAAATACATTGCTTCCAAAGCAAGAAATTATTCATTTCTTGTTTTGATTCATATATCACCAAAGAATAAAAAGTTTCATGGATTTATTTAAAAAAAAAAAAAAAAAAAAAAAGGAAAAACAATAACAATGAATACCTCATTTTCATTATTCATCATCCCACACCAAAAGTTGTTGGGATAAATGAAAAAAATATTTTGTTGTTTCTTTTAATAGTGTTGTTAAATAAATATTGTTCACAAACAACAATTATATTAAAAATAATTTAAAGCTTCCAACATTTCTATAGTTATTTTTTTTTTCAATAAACAAAAAAATATTTTTACTTTGATAAGATATTATTACAAAATTTTTGATAAAAGAACAATATAGAAAAATGTGAATGTATGTTTTACATCATATTAAAGGAATATAATAATGAGGATTTTCAACTTCCATTGTATGTGGCAGGATTTCAATACAGTTTTGTGAAGTTTTCTTAAAGATTATTATTATTCAAATTTTTCCCCAGAAGTATATACTCGATACATAGCCACTTAGTACATACTACTATACTCATAAAATAATACGTCAATGGAAGTAATACGGTCATCAATTATAAAATTATATTCCATTTATTTAAAAAAAGACTAAATATACTGGTAATATTAATAATTTACAAAAAAAATAACAAAAATTTAAATACATTTTATATTTATTTACTAGCACCGTTATTTTAAAAGAATTGTTTATTCTGATATACCTTTTAAGTAGGTAAAGAATACATTAATGAAAATATAATAGTAATATAGACTGGATGTTTAGTAATGATTATTATTTTTTTTTTATATAAATATTATAAAAATAGTGTTAGTACCTATGGAAAAATGGAGGTCTATAGATTATTACAAGGGCACTGGTGAAAGGAATAAGCCACCTCGATATTAGAATAGAAATTGTTGTATACTTCATAATGAAAATAAAAAAATAATTCACCAGGAACACCACGTGTTATTGATTAAAAAGTAAGGCACCTATAAACTAAGATTTTTAAGTCTTCAAAACATTAATTTTTATTTATAATTCTAAAGTTCTAAAACAAAAAAAAAAATAAAAAAATAAACGAAGTCAATAAATATATCTACAACCAACAACTAAGAGTGAAAAACATACTACAAGTGTTTCTTACTAGCAAACATGCATGAACACAACTGTTTTCTGGTTTTATATATATATATATAATATATATATATATAAAACAACATTTAATAAAAATTAACGTCAAAGTCACACTTAATTTCATTATTGAATTTCTTATTATGGTTTAGACATTGATATATTATGATAAAATCATGGAGTATATGAAACTAAATGTTTTTAAATTAACAACACTAATTCAAACACATACATTCATTCCTAAACGAGTAAAATTATTTAACAAATTTTAATAACAAACTTAAAAAAAAATTATTCAAAAGATACGACCAGTGCAACAAACTAACAACTGGATTAACTCCTAAAAGAAATTTGGAGTTGAACCAGGTTATTTTATTGTAAAAACAGCAATCTTAACCGGAAATTAATTTGTCACACAATTTTAAATTCTAAAAAAATTATTTAGTATTAATTGCTACAATACTAAAAGAAGCACTTTAGTGATTTCACTTTAACAAATTCCCTATAAGGGTATTAATTTTAAATAGCTCCATTTAAATGCAATAACTTTAGTTCGTTACAAAGAGGCTCTTTTCTAAGGCCACTAAGTCGTCCATGGCACTTAAGGTATTAGTCAGCGATACATATTCTTAGAATACATACACAGTTAAGATCTCTCTAGATTTTTTTTTTTTTAATTATTTGTTTGAGATCTTTGGTTTAATAAAAAAAAAGAAAGTATTTTAAGTAAGTTGATTCAATTTGGAAGAACTATTTTCCAGCATATGTTGGGTTCTTGAAGGTAGATGTAGCTTGTTTGTAAAGGGGGTTTTCATCCTAAAAAAGAAAAACATAACATCGAATACTTATAAAATTCACATTTATTTAATCTTCGCTCACAATCGATGATCAGTACATTTCGTACACGTAACTGTAAAGAAAAACAAAGTACCTAAACTAACAAGGCCTCTCTTTAGAGTCACTTACTTGAAGTTGTAAAGAGTCACACTTGACGTTTGACACTTTAGGTGTGTCAAACTCATTTTCATTTGGAGGTCCCAAACACTTCTCTGGCTTTAAGCAATACATTTCATATTACGTTAGATGTAACTAATACATTATGATTATTCCAATATTAGAATTATTAATTCCAGTGGTAATAATTAACTATAATTTTTTTTTAATTTTCTTTTTTTACAGGAAGACACCTCTCACTTGAATGTCTGTATATTTTTTCCCCGTTTGCCCTCTATTATTCATTTTTCTTCTCTCATTCCCTCTACCTTACCTACTACTTTCCCGCTTTAGCTCTATTACTCCATTTTTCTATCTCCCATTTTTCCACCCTTGCTCCCTTTCTTTCTCTTTTCCTACCTCCCCCCATCCCTTTTCTCTCCCTTTTTCTTCTCTCATTCTCTTCTCCTTTCCTACTTTATTCCCTCTTTGCCTCCCTCTATACCTCTATTCCTCCCTTACTCCCTTTTTCTATCTCTCCTTTTTCCTCCCATACCCTCTTTGCCATCCCTTTTCTCTTTAGGGGTTTACTTCCCTTCAATTTCGACCCCCCCCCCCCCCCCCATCCTCAGAGCATCCTCATAACTGATCAAAACTAACCAGAAGGTGTTAGCCTCAACCCAATCCATCTTATACCTCTCTCAAATCTACGACAGCCTCCAAGATGGAGGAAGCTTCGCCTTCAGCCAGATCCCTGTTTTTAAAGGGATGATAGTGTTTCCGTTAAAAACACACCACAAAGCATGGACAAACATATATATATATATATAGGTCTGTTTTATAAATATAGATTTTAATTAATTCAATAAAAATTGTAAAAATAATGCCACTGACAGCATTCCACTTGGCCATTCCACGTTCCTTTTCAAATTTAGCAAACTCTCTTCTATCTTGGATTGTGGTGAATACTTTCCACAAAACGAGTAACGCTAATCCAATAAGTACAATTGCAGCTATCACACCAAACACAATACCTGAAACACCAACTAAGTAATAAAATCAATGAAGAAATTCTACGTCTTTTCTGAGACAGTCATATTTAAACTTTAGTAATCATTCAAATTTACAGATATAATATATATATATATATATATATATATATATATATATACATTTGACAGTAAACTATAGACACAGAGAGTAAATATACGAACACACTTATAGTCTCTAATTTAGAGTAGAATCGTCATCACGAGATTAGAGAAGGGTCTCCAACCAACGCTTCGCAGGTGTGCTTGGTGTCCCTATCTCTACTCTCCTGATGACGGTTTAACCGAAAATTAGAGACTATAAGTGTGTTCGAATATTTACTCTGTGTCTATAGTTTACTCCGAAACGCTTTTTGTCCTTTTGTAGATCGTTTTCGCGTTGATAATATATATATATATAAAATTATCAATTATCAAACCACAATAAGAAATGGGAAAACAAGACTAAGATCTTTCAACTGTAACAAGCGATCTTCGTCAGAGTCAAAAAACCAACCCTCAGTTGGTACAGAGACGTGAAATAAGCAAGAAGAGTAACACACAGAGTAAGGAAACCACTTATAGACTCAAATTTTCGGGTAATCCGTCTTCAGTAGAAAAGAGAAAGGGAAACCAAGCACGTTGTAGACGCAACTTCAAGGGTTACTTGCTGTTGTGTCTACAACGTGCTTGGTCTCCCTTTCTCTCTTCTCCTGAACACGGATTGTCCGAATATTTGAGTTTGTAAGTGTGTTTCCTTACTCTGTGTGTTACTCCTCTTGAATTTTGAACTCGTATTGTGTCCAGTTTAGATCGTGTTTCGAAACACGAAACACGATCTAAACTGGATACAATACGAGTTCCTTTTTTCCCTTGTGGTTTAATTTCATTCATATATATATATATATATATATATATATATATATATTATATATAGATAATTACCAAATATGTAGACTTCAGAAGGGCATTCCCGATCTTTTTGAGCTCGGACCACCAGTTTGTCGTTTTCATCGTACGTATACACAAAAGCATATTTACAGTCTTCTTCATCACTAAAAGCACACAAGTTTTCGTCTTTCGATTCATCAACTGCAAAAAAAAAACAAAAACAATGATACTGGATATAATTATACCTTCTAATCAATAGAATACAATCAATAAATTATAATACGCATTATACTTTATACTTTAATAATAGCATACTCCTAAATAATATGAAGTAAATTATTCATAACATATCTTAAGTCGAATTTAAACAAAAGTAGGAGAAACATGCATACTATTAAGTGCCAAGTCAATTAAATATCGTACACTAGTAGTGTTCAAATAATGAAATGTGTTCCAAATTATTTTAGGAGTATTTGAAAATAACTTTCTTTGGAAACACTGAAAAAAAAGAAGTTTTTTTATAAATCATTCCTAAGGATACATTTTTATTCAAATATGTAAATTATCCTATATACGTTTTTTTACTTTACTATAGTAAATTACAGTGAACGTGAAAAAATTCTATCTCAAGATTTTGACGGAATTACATGTTTTGAGGTCCCAGAGTCGTTTTGATGTCTGTGCGTGTGTGTGGGTGAGTATGTATTCCAAATTAGTGGCCATGCTACGGTCCAGAATTTTGATAGGTCAAATTGATATTTTACACAAAAATGAGCCTCATAGTGGAGATGTGCCATATTGTTTGGGGGCAATTATTCATGATGGGAAAGAAAGTCACCTTTTTCTGCTAAAAATCTGTTTTTAGACAACATTTTTGTTCTTCTAAACTCCTAATTCTAGAGCCTTGAAATTTTGGCATTATCTTTAAGGCTACAAAAACAATAAACGAAAAACAACCTCAGATTTTTAAAACAACATAAAATATTTTTTTTTTCAATAAAATGTAAAAATTTTACTTATAATTCAATATGAAAGTTTGTGAGAGCGATACAAGCAATACCGTTGAACGGATCAAAAAGAAACTATACCTAAAAATAGAATTTTATGTGGAGGTTGAGTTGAGATCATTTTATTCAAAATTACATTTACCAAAAGGGCGTTAAATTTAACAGTTTTGTATTTATAGATTCATTATAAAATAATGAGAAATAGTTACAAACCTTGAACGACTTCTACCACTGTTGGGACAAAGTGAGAACAATTCTGGGCGCATTCTTCTTCTGTGAGGGGACCTGTCTTGTAAACCTGGCATTGGACACACTCCTTCAACTCGTGACAGAGCCCCGGACAAGTCTACAATGTTTAACATATTTACTTACAGAATAATAATGAAAAATAAACAATAAGCATTACTGATAATTTTTTAAATTAAAAGTAGTACAAATCGCATGGTTTCCAGAGCCCCCATAGATCATCGCATGGTAGATCTACCCCCAATGGCATGAAGATGAAGGCTGCTTTTCGCATTAAACAATCGAGAGTATCATTTAAAAATCTAGCAATATCCGTAGCAGAAAATAGTAAACAACAACACCCAACCACCACAAAATTCAATAATAGAAAGGGAACAGGAGTTCACTGTAAAGTGAGGCTAATGTTTTCTGCCAAACATCATTTAACACAGAGGGACTGTGAAACCTCTATAACTATTGGCAGAATGACTGAGGCTTCGCTGAGCAGAGGGTAACTGGGACCGCACGCATGGACCTGTAAACTTCACTCCTATTGGTCAACATTGTAACGAATCATATTCCTTTCCCCGGACAACTCATAGAAAACTATATATATAAAACAAAATTTCACATAAATACGTGAAATAACAATCAATGATCAAACCACAATATAAAATGGGGAAAAAAGACTAAGATCTTTCAACTTCAGTTGGGTTTTTGACTCTGACGAAGACCGATTGTTACGGTTGAAAGATCTTAAGTCTTTTTTTCCCCATTTCATATTGTCGTTTGATCATTTAGGTATATATGTATAACATTGTATAGATAATGTTGCTGTTTCAGTTTACATAACAGTTATGTTTTACAGTAAACAAGTGAAATAAATATTAACGTCCAAATCACAGAGTAGTGTGCATTTCGAGAGTTCTTCAAGTCTTGAGTTCCTGGTTCAAACCCTGTCTACTAAGTATTATTAAAGGCAGACATATTACAGATAGATCTGAATACTATAGTACAATGAATTAAAAAGACAGGTCATTTTACTACTTACAGGACACTTTTCGCAGTAGCGACCGGAATACCTCCCAGTTTCCTCAGAGCTACATTTGCAAACACCGCAATCACAAGTACCGTGTCCAGAACACAGAGGACCTCCGTCTGGTGGAAAACAAGATTCCTGAAAATGAATAATGAATGGTAATTATCACATAATTTCTAATGAATACATACTGATAAGTATTATATACTTTAGAAACAGTAAAACTGTTAGAAAAATTATATATACTAAAATCAAACTAAAAGAATAAAAGTCAGCATTCTGGACAAACAAGTGAGTTTTATCAAGTCAACAAGTCTAGAACAGTGCATACTGACCTGTGTGCCACTACACATTTAGAAATATGGGTCATAAGTTGTTTCCTATCAAGACCTAAACTTACGGGCTTTCGGTGCTCCTTTAGAGGGCAGAAAGTGTGTTTTATTTATTATTTGGCACCCAATTTTAGTTGCCACCGACCCATGCTATAGGGCTGATTCTACATGGTAAGTTCTCAATTTTACCTTAGCAAAGTTTACACTTGGTTCTCGACTTTTGCGCATAATTGGTTCTTGAAAGTGTGGGCGAATGTTGAATGTTCGAAAGTAGAGGGATGTTAAAAAATATTCATGCATTTTGTCATTATCATAGAGGTTAGTGTTATTAATATTAAAAATATAATATACCGTCTTACCTCGTACACTGCTGCTGTAGATCTCGGACCGGTTTCGGGTGTCACCCATCTTCAACAAGAAAGATGGGTAACACCCGACACCGGTCCGAGAACTACAGCAGCAGTGTACGAGGTAAGACGGTATATTAAAAAATATGCTTCAAAAACCATGTTTTAAAGTATTTCTTTATCAATATGTATACATAATGAAGTTAAAGATGCATGTTAAGTGTTGTCAGGTGTTTCCTTTACAAATGTGTCAAGAGTTAGTTGAATACTACCCTATTTTTTTCTTCCTTGATAAAGATTTCTATAACACGCGTGTGTCTTTCTCAATTCCCCTACGTACTTGAGATATACCTTCTCCACAGAGGATTAAAAGTTGAATTTTTTAAAATGTGCGAAATAGCCAATTGTGCGAAAGTCGAAAGTCGCCTGTATTGGCACACTGGCTTTGTACACCATTGTAAGTCCACCTGATGCAGATAATCAAGCAGTAGTATCAAATCTTTCATGGCAAGGACGACTTTAAAAGACCTTGCAGCAAAAGACGAATGTTGGTTAAACTAACCCGTTTTTTTTTTAAGGCAAATATCCTTAAAGATATTGTACAGAACCTGATTGTAGCTGAACGTTCCCTTCAAGGGACATCGGGTACAATATTTTTCATCACCTATATGAAAATCTGGAGTCACGGTCAAAATCGAACCACCAATCTTCAGTATGAAAGGGAGCTCATTACCTCTAGAACTTTTCGGGTTAATTTAAAATAGTCCCAGTTTAATTTCAAATAAGTACGGTTAATCCTCATTACTCAAGCTTATTAGCAGACCAAATATAACACAGAATAATATAATTAAATGTAAAATTGTATAAATTACTTACTTCACTGTCATAATGACAATG
The DNA here is from genome assembly GCA_026182355.1 of Hermatobates lingyangjiaoensis. NCBI lineage: Eukaryota > Metazoa > Arthropoda > Insecta > Hemiptera > Hermatobatidae > Hermatobates > Hermatobates lingyangjiaoensis. Next base: position 1,136,748 of record JAPFBL010001921.1, on the reverse strand, counting down.
TTTTACTTTGACATCATATACTTTACTTCCATATTTCCATTCTTTTTTCTTAAATTTCCTTGATCAAATATTGCCTGAATTTGTATTTCGGCTATATAATGCAACCATTTTTAAGCTCAAAAATGGCTTCAAATTAAAAAATAATGAAGCAATAAAAAGTTTCTCAAAAACATATATTGATGCTACTTGAAAAATTAACCTGGATATATGCACAATAAAGTTTTTTTTTTTAAAATCACCAAGGAAAAATGGAAATACGGAAGCGAAAGTATTAATCAGTTATCATAACACTGAAGCAAGCAATTAATAGAAAGTTTTCCAATAAACTATATTATTTTATATTTCATTTATTAATAAGTTTCAGTAATATGGATTAACCGTACTTATTTTAAATTAACCAGAAAAAGTTGTAGTTTATCATCTCCAATGTAAATAAACCTGACAATATACACATATCAATATACCACCTGACTTAGAAGAAGTATTGAGTACTTCTTTTGCCGTTGAAGCCTCATATGAGTGGGTGATGACAGAAAAATAAATGGACAGATATATAGAAAAGTCTTCATAAAAAAAAGTAAATAAATACATGTAATAGGTCAATATTACAACATTAGAACATATAACTATGTATACAATGTATATAATCAAGAGAATACATAATGTATATATACATAATATAACTAGATAATTATTTGATATTTGCATTGCCTCTACAACATAGAAGTGTGATTAGGAAAAAAGAACAGCTACTTAAAAAAATCGTGAATGCAGAACTGCTCTGCTTTTCAACAATTATGTAAATATAAATATTGATAAAAATATCGACCGTGAAGTAGAAACAAAATAATATTTATCAGGACTCGATCAGTTAGTTCTTCAGGTTCAAATTAAACTCTCATTGCCAACGTTTCGGTTTTTACTTAAAACCTTTTTCATACGCCTACAAAACAGAGGAAATATTAGAAATAGTAAAATAATTCAAAAAATCAAACATACATACAAATAACAAAAAGTTACAAATAAGAAAATACAATAGAAACTTTTACAATGGGTTAGTTCTCTCACTAATCTATTGTCAAAATGTCTATTGTATTTTCTTATTTGTACCTTTTTGCGCTTTACTTGTATGTTTGATTTTTTTGAATGATCGTATTATTTCTTATATTTCCTCTATTCTGCATATCTATGAAAAAGGTTTTATATCCAAACCGAAACGTTGGCAAAGAGAGTTTAATTTGAACCTGAAGAACTGACCGAGTATTGATAAACGTTTATTTAGTATGTATATAATACTAAAATATAACTATATTCCTCGTCCTATATAGATATTGAATGATCTCGCTGAATGTAGTTTTGAAAGATTACCTGAGAAGTTTTACAGTCGCAAGCGAGGCCAGACCATCCAGGAAGGCACTCGCAACGGCCGCAAACACACCTCCCGTGACTGGGCCCGGAGCAGAGCGCACCGTCCTTATGATCGCAGGAAAAGTTGTCGCATTCGCAGAAAGCTCCGGTTACTTCCTACAAGAAAAACACCATTGCAGCCATTTCATTGCAATACCCAACAATGATCACTCATTACTGCCCTAATATTTCACAATTTTTTCATCTCTTTTATGAGTTTTCTTTTTGTAAATTTAATTTATATATACTAAAGGTTATATCGAATCAGCAAATTAAGAATGGGAAGTTTTAAAAATGGTTTTGCCCTTTCAAAGAGTTTGAGACCATTTTTTTTTTTTTTTGTAACACTCCAGTTTGTAGGTAACAATTCACAGATCTGAAAAGAAATAAAATATATCTTGAACTAAGATTCTTAGTGGATCTTGTTACGAAACTTTGATTCCTTTACACTGACTGTTATAATGTTCAATGATTGATGAAATTATTGATTGACAACTATTATTTCCCCAGGTACTCCTATAGTTTTAGGAATAGCTTGTTTATCTTTATACTATTAGGACAATTCTTTTGCTTAAAGGAAATATATAAAAAGAGAAAAAACGACTTTTATAAGTTACTGCCTCTTTATAAATATTATTTTACGAAAAAAAGAACTTATAGAACTTTTATTATATTAAAGATCACAAAGCCGAAAAAATGGAAGAGGGAAAAAATTAAAGAACTTTAATTTTAAAAATTAAAAAGGGAAAATTAAAAAAATCAAATCGAAATCCGAATTGACAGTTTTAAAATATTAATCTGGAATTTATATTTAATTCTTACTTTAGTCTTACTCGATACCATACTGCAGGCATGCGAAAACTTTTATGAACTGGGGGCTGCATTATATAATTTCCAAAAGGCCGTGGACCGCATGGTAATTTCTGAGGTATATAGTTAGATACAGCTTATATGTATAATGTATTTCTATATATATAGAAATACATACTGTGCGCTATATTAATGTGTCAATGATTATTTAACTTTTTATTGTTCAATGAAAATTATTATTCATTTCATTATTTAACCGTGATAAACAATTATAACAACACAATATCAAAAATATTAATGCGTCATTTAAGAAAAAAAATTAAAACATTTATTGCTATAGAGCTCTCTTTCTCTCACTCTTACTCTTTCTCTTTCTCTCTCTCTCATGTTGTAATTTCCTTCCAAAAGTCTCTGTGAGTTTTTGTTAATAAGCAAAAAGCAAAATATTTAGATAGAATTCCAGATAATCTCCGAGGGCCGCACAAAAACACGTGCTGGGCCGCAGGTTGCCCATGTCTGCCATACAGTATTGGCTGTTGAGCCATTTGTTGACTTGCTGACCCATAGAGGTCAAATTCTGGTTATTAACATCGTGTGACCGTGAGTGTTTGACAGTTTCATGCTCTGATTAAAATGTGTAGTTAATTTCCAAGTCTTGATACTTATTAAAAATATAAATTAAGTAATGTTCATTCGCTTTATACTTGGTGAACTTACCTCGAGAGGATTGGGACGAGGGAAGCACTGACACTGCCCGCAGACACAAGTACCTCTGCCATTACAATCAATCTGACTGGTATTGTCCTGTCGACAAGCCATCGAGTCCTCTGTCAATCTCACTTGATCATGGTCACACTCACACTGACGCCCGTAATGTGACGAGTCGCAGTCGCAAATTCCACAAGTGTATGTACCAAATCCTGAACACTCAGCAGCATTTTTCATAAACCCCTAAAATTGAGATAAATGAAAATAAGTGATTGTGTTAGAACCAAGCTAAAAAAAAAAAAACATTAGAACCACACATACAAATTATTATAATACACATTTCAATTTTCTTTAACTGATTAAAGTTTATAACAAAATTTAAAATTGCTGAATATCTATCTACTAGCACAAAGTTAAAACATTTCTTGTGCTTTTCTCAGACTGTGAACTTCTGTAGGATATTTTTTTCTGAAAATTACCAAGGTAAACGCTCCACAATCATCTAGCACTTCAATAAAAAGATTACTAATATTTCATTAAAACCAATAACTAGTAAGATGCAAATGAACATTCCAGTTTGCCAACATCAGGAATGTTTTAACAATGGCACCTTTTATACGATAAAGAGTTCCTGCTTCTTTTTGCCATTTTCTATTTAAATAATAAATGTAATAAAGCGAAAAAATGTAACTCACCTCCTCAACGAATAATTTCCCATCTTTCCATAATTCAATAATTCGATGTTGATAGGCATTTTCTTGAGGTATAGTCGCAATTACCTTTTTGAAACTACTTTACATAAAAGAATAACATATTTCTGTAGCTGTAAATGTATTTCCTATAACATTAGTTTTAGTTTTAAACTATGTACTGTTCAAAGACATCTTTCTAGCTTATTCTTTTAACATATAACTAGTATTGAATAACCATGTGGTTCAATTCACATCGACAATTTCATATATTGGATAACGAACTTTTGTTACAAGCAAGTATAACCCACAACAGTTGATATCTTAAATAAATATAACAGGATAAACAGTATACTTACTAGGTGACCCTCTCGTTCACAAGGGCAGTCACACTGCATTTCTACTCGCACTTTTAATGACTCCTTCAAACCAACTGGAATTATTTCGAAGTCTTGAATCCATTCGGACCTATTAGCTGGGCACTCCTTCACTTCAATTTCAGCCTATAAAAAATAACATGTTTCTTTATAACAACGACACTTATAGAATGGTTTTCATTTTTAGTGCTCTAGGACAAGAAAGGGTGGTTTTTGGCACTTATTTTAAGTAGGAGTAACCCACATTACCAGGTTCATTCTTCATCGAGGTTTCTAAATTTCAACACACTAAACTTTATTAGAGTAGAGATCTAGAACTAGTACCTGTCATCGTACATGGTAGGGACCAATAGCTTTACAACATCTCTGAGGGACGGCGTAAAAAAGGTTGCCTAACACCCATAATAAAATTGGGAATGGCCAAGGGCAAAACTCCAATCTCAGTACCTCGAAAAAAAGGGATCTGGTGTAGTATAACACTGTGATGGCGAACCTATGTCACGAGTGTCAGTGTTGACACGCAACCTCATTTAGGGTGACACGCATCTTCAAAGATGAAAAATTTCATAATTTTAATATTTGTCTCTCATAACAGTCAACATTGGTTATTAGTAACGATATTTTAATTTTCTATATAATGATAAGCAATTTATTTCTGAAACCAGACCCGTATTTATAAGTACAATAATATTGCGTAACAAATATACATATTAAAAACATTTAAACATATTATTTTGATATAAAAATCCTAATTCTGAAAACATGCTAAATTCTGGTTTCATAATTTTGTTTTTTTGCACTTTAAATGGCATTAAACAAATAATTAAATCACAAAAATTATTTTCTTTTTAGTCTTTACTTTTACGATGTGTGGCAAGCCACAGAATTTATAACTTGATTTTTCAAAATTTTGACGCACCGAACTTAGAAGGCTTGTCATACAAATATCGTGCTTGCCTACAGTTCGAACATTGCAAGTTAGAATCTATCATCACTTTAGATTTTTCATCTAGGAGATGAAACATCTTCTAGTTCTATGGGAGGACATAAATCTGTAGGTCCCCAGCCAGTACAATGTTAGGCACTCTTTAAAAATCTCTACTACAATAAACCAGAGTGCGGTAAAATTTATGTCTCTTGATGCAGAATCAACCGGTCACTCAACAATTACCGGGTGAAGATAATAACTAAATAATACTCAGCCATAACTTTAAGAGTATCAAACCCCAAATGAATTACACTTTCCACCTCTAGAACAGTCATGGTGAAAAAAAATGTTGGTCTTCATAAAGTTTGAGGAATTGAAATGACTTACCTGGAATTTGATTATAGTGCCTACTTTGAGACCGTCACACTTGCTTGTTTGCCTCATTGTTGTGTCATTAATGCAGGAGGAATAGAAGTTGACTTTGATGTGATTGGACGCCGTATGTTTCAGCTCAACAGATGAAGTGATTTTCTGAAACAATATCATAGACAAATTACAAAATGCTAACATAAAAAGTTACACATAGAATGGTAATGCTAGTGTTAAAGATATTACAATGAAACGCTGGATTCATTTCTGAAAGAAAAACAAAAATAATATCGAGGAAAATTTTTGCAGAGAAGCCAAAATAGACTTTCACGATAAAGGAATTAGGACCCGATAAGCTGATTCATTAACTTAAAAGATATAGAGATGCCACCTATATCTGTATAGGTGGGGAGGTATGTGTGGAGGTATGAGTAATAGTATATTTCTCATATACTATGAGAAGAGGGGAGGTATCTGTAATAGTATATTTTAATGATGGCTGGAAACTAAAGCATTTCAAATTGCCAAAAGAAACCCAATATACTATGACTTACGCCACATGATTTATACTATTGTATTTTTTTAAAAAAAATAATAATAACTGAAGGTAATGCCTTTTAAACAGCATGTCCAATCCTGGTCAGTTTTATCAGAGAGAAACTAATAGTGTAATAACGTGAAGAATTCAGGAAAGAGAGAAATAGGCATGGATTACCCCGAAAAATTCCTATTGGGCATCTTACCTGACGTTGGTAATTTTACCTGACCGATTTTTCCGAAAATTGAAAAAAAAAATTAAAAAGTGGCACATAATTATCGTAACAAACAGACATGAGAAAACTCTGCTAAAACAAGTCAAACAGCAGCACACAAAAAAAAGGGAATGAACCAAAAAATTGACCCAAAACGAGGATCATCTGATGAACAGAAACCAGGTCCATCGAATGCACTAAATGAGAAACCATCCAATGAACTGATGCTAGTCGATTCACTGACCGGAAGGATTGATTTTGGTGGACTAAATCAACTAAAAAACCTTTAAGTTTACGTTAGTTAGTAAGGATAGTTATTCAGTTACGTTTTGTTTATGGTGAATGGTGAGATAAAAGTTTAATAGACGATTGATTACCACTGTTATTAAATTGAAGATTCCTTAAGTTACCCCTGATATTAAACGATTCCTTAAGTTACCCCTGTTATTAAACGATTCCTTACGTTACCCCTGTTATTAAACGATTCCTTACGTTACCCCTGTTATTAAACGATTCCTTACGTTACCCCTGTTATTAAACGATTCCTTACGTTACCCCTGTTATTAAACGATTCCTTACGTTACCCCTGTTATTAAACGATTCCTTAAGTTACCCCTGTTATTAAACAATTCCTCACGTTACCCCTGTTATTAAACGGTTCGGTTCCTTAAGTTACCCCTGTTATTAAACGATTCCTTACGTTACCCCTGTTATTAAATGATTTCTTACGCACAATACCTTGAGTTTTCAATAAACAATATCTCCAGAACCACAACACCTCCCAGAATACTACAATTACGACTGATGATGAGTATCAGTGTGATATTTATTGTTTACATTATATTATGCATCGAATTATTTATAACTGGCGGCGTTTTTTCAAGTATCCAGATCTACGATCGGGAGCATATATGTGTACATCTATAATTTGTACATCTATAGGAGCACCTCTCAAAACAACGGCAAAACGACTTATCCAGCATCCCCTCCTCCCCCTCCTCTCAACCCGGTTTGTGCCGGATAAACTAGTCTACTGTCTACAAACAGTTTTTGAAGTTTTCAAGAATGATTTCTATTGCCAAGTAGTCATTCAACAGAAAAAGACAAAACTTATCAAGCACTGATCAGAAAAATTGTTCCTACCACTGTCAGTGGTTCTAATCATAAGGAAATATAATTAAATGTTATTAAATAAAAAGAATTGAAATTGCATGTTATTTTTCAATATTTTACATAATCTTATTTGAACGTGTTTATCATAAACTCTATTCTAGATCATTGGAGTCAGATAGAAATTTACTTAATAAAAAGAGAACATAATTAATATCACAACACCTTATAAGTAAATTTCTCTTTGACATAAATTGAACAAATTTGATAAACAGTAAATTTTGTTTGTTTCCACCACCCACATAGATAGCTTTCACCTTTAGTGCTGTTATAGGAGGTGGAAATATGACTGATTTATTATTTGGCGCACATTTCATTTATGGCGGTCCACAGTGCCTGGTCAATTCTAAATTAGGCGCCCTAACCTTGACCCCACTCAAGTTTATCAGATAAGAGATCTTTCATATATAAGTGACACCGCACAGACTTGGGAACGACAGATTTGCATCCTATACGAGGAGTGCATAACATTCCACATATCCCAAATGAAAACTGTACGATCATGGCCAATCATCAATACAAAAAGGCAAATACTCTACCTCTTAGCCCAAACTTGGTCCCAAAAACAGCAAAGTCTATCAATTTATTCAAAAAAAAAAAAGTAAATTTAACTAATTGTTTAATATTTTTTTTTAATTATACTCACATCGTATTGACTCTTGACTAGTTCAACAACATTAGAAGAATCATTAGACAGAGTTCCTGAAAATGAACCTTCAATATGTTCCCTCAGCCTGTCATACACAGAAATTTGTTCCCTGGTAACTGCAAATATTAAATTGATCGCATTCTCCTTGACTTTTAGATTAATCTGTAACATATATTTAAAAAAAAGAATTATAATCAGATACATGAAACAAATTATTATACAGAAATGAAGACAAAAGTACGAGTTACAATGTTCCAAGTTGTTTAAATTGTTTATGATTGACGATTTTGTTTGATTTTTTCGAATACCTAGAAATATACTTATTAAATATATGCATACATTTTAGTACCAAAGAAGTTAATAGAATTTAATTTTACTGAATAAAAAAAATGGAAGTTTCATGTCATATTTTAAATAATCTTATTTGAACACATCGACTATAAACTCTATTCTAGAACATGGGAGACAGATGGAAATTTACTTGACAAAAATATAACATCATTAGCATCACAACACCATTTAAGTAAATTTCTTCTTTCACATAACTGTTGAATAAATTTGATAAACATCATATCATTAGATAAATCCGCCTCATCTCCTAAATCGCTGCAGAAGTCGTTCGACCGATTTGACAAATAGTGCATCTTAAGTAGCGAGTTCGACTTGAAGATGCACTAAGTGCGAAACTGGTCGAACGACTACTGCAACGATTCACGAGGTAAGACAGATATTATATATACATATATATGTATATTATAAACTATATTCACAAAAAGTTCACACTCTGTCGATACCAGTCTTTGGAGTAATTCACTTCTATCTTCCTGATGACAAGGCCATCGAAATGTAGTAATTAGTTTCTGTTTCATTTCTGTGTGTTCTTTTTGTGGATATAGTTTATTTAGTTCGGGGAACCGTTTCATTTAATGGGTTATATATATATTTTTACTCAAATATATATATATATTCACTCAAAAAATTGGGTTTCCTACCGTTGTGTTTCCGGCGTGCTTGGTTGCCTCTTTTCTCCTGAAGACGGATCATTCGAAAATTTGAGTTTGTAAGTGTGTCTCTTTTTCTGTGTGTTGCTTTTCTTCGTTTTTGAGCTTATATATATATATATATATATATATTGGTAAATTTTGGTAGCAGTCCCTCACACAGAACACACAGAGCAAGTCCACCATACAAAGCTAACCAGAGAAGCGCTTGTCGAAGGAACCAGAATAATAAAAAAAGAACAGGACCAGCATAGACTCAAAATAACAGAAGCCATACTCATACAGAAAACGAAGCCATATATTAATATCCAGTTGGAAAATAGTGAGAAAATATTAAAACTATTTAAATCAACCCCAGGTCAAGTGGGACCTCTCCAGGTAGAGGAACTTTAATCCCCCAACCTTCTCAACGAATTTTACTTCTCTTATATAAAGGAACAAATTATTTCAAAACTCATTTATGTCTTGATAATGGCTGAGGACAGCAGAAACATGGACTCATGTAACATGTCGACTATCGGAAGAATATTGTATACTGTGGATATAGTGACAAGAACTCTATTTAGAAAACTTGAAAAACTTAATAAGAAGCAAGTTTCAGCAAAATATGGTCAGATTTTTAACAATATATATATATATATATATATAATATATATATATATATAGTTCACACAGGAAAGCTGAAGCTACTCAAAGGGACTACTTCTGCCCGATGACGACTACTGTCGAAATATCGTTGTGTTTTTGTGTTTGTCTTTATTTGTTTTTCTCTTTCCTGTGTGAACTAGTAGTCCTGTTTTACCGTTTCAAGTTTTGTTTATATATATATATATCAATGATCAAAATTCAATATGAAATGGGAAAACAAGACTAAGATCTTTCAACTGTATCAAGTGGTCTTCGTCAGAGTCAAAAACCCAACTGATTTTCCCATTTCATATTGTGGTTTGATCATTGATTATTATTTCACGTGTTTATGTGAAATCTTTATATATATATATATATATAATGATATATGATATTATAATTATGATTATTATGATATATATTATATTAGGATACTATATGATATATAATTATTGGTAGCATTAAGTGAACAAAGTTAGATATGTTTGATACGATATTTAAACCAGTTTTAAATTAGCGTACAGTCATCATAATAACATACAACTTCAATATATACCAATTTAGAACACAATCAGAAAAAAACTGACCTGAGATATAGATGGATAGTCCTGGATGGTGGAATGCGTATACAGGCCGGTCCTGTCCAAGTGGCAGAAGCCGTCATTAGGTTTGACGATTCCTCCAAGCTGAAACACATCAGAGACATCTGTATATTCGGTTTCATGAATAAATATAAAATCTCAGTAAGCAACAGTTTATATTTAAAAAGTTACAACTAGAAAACACAAAAAAAAGAGACTAACTCTCACGGTTCCCGATCGTTTCGACTGGCTTGCCATCTTTAGGAGAGGAGAAAAAGGAAAAAAGAAGGAACACAGGAAAGGAGATGTGAATGCGTCCACAGACCGATAGAAATAAAGTCGGTCTGTGGACGGACTTCCGTATGGAATATAATGTTACATTTTATATTATAATATGAATGTTTTGACGAATATAATTAATTTCATGAATATCAAAAAAAAAAAACAATAATCTAGTTTTTATTTATCTATTGAGCTTGGTTTAAGTGACCAAGCATTAACAGGTTTCACGATTACCTCATTTTGCTATCTTTTGATGAAGGATGAAGAGGTAAACAGTATTCCTTTAGAAAAAAATGTCCGTAAAACTCATATCGTAAATACGCAGATTGTTTAAATTAAATGAACAGAAACTCTTAGTAGAAGAGTAACTTTTTTTTTCCATAATTAAATACTGAAAAAATTAAAACTTTTTGGAAATATATTAGGATGAAATAAAGTTCCAAGCAAGAGGCCCATGAGAATTATCGAATACATTTTTTTAATAATTGTTCAGTTCAATTGGAGGATTAACTAAGCCTAAGCGATCTAATCTAGTTAAGTATGATTTTAAACAGATACTACTAACGGATTACAATAAGGCAACGAGCAAAAAAAAAACCTGAAATATATAAATCTGCCTGGTAACTGGCTATATAGGAGCAAATATGGCACTGTTTACGGGAACTGGCTTATTGGCAGACCTGTTTTGAATTTTTGTCAAGTCTAGTTAGTTTTCTAGCCAAACCACTAAAATAAAACTAGGTTAAAGATTAACGTGGGCCCTTTGGGCATTTCTTGGATGCAACCGCAATAATAATGGTATCCAAGGTGGACCTCGTAGTGAAGAGCTCAACGTACAAGTCACCCATTTGAAAAATGACTTCCTGATCAGTAGGAAAGGTCTTCTAAGAAAGGACGCAATAAGCCTTGGCGTCACAAACGGTGAGCAATGCAGTGCACCATAAGAACTTTCAACCAGGTTTCTCAGAATATTTCGAAAAGGAGATAGACTATATACTGGACTAAAACAACTTATATATCCAATAGACATCCATATTATTGTTGCACTAAATAACAACTACCAGAAGAATAATGGGTATATAAATTAGGTAAACACATTCACATACTCCGATGAACAGCACAAATCCCTCAGGAAAATATATAATACTATTCTAACGTAGTGCAATCAGTTATTATGTGGTATTTACTCATTGTAGGGTAAAAAGCTAATGAAATGGTCTCCACATATAAAAATTTAATGGTATAAACAAAGCAAATGTAAAGGCTTTAAGGAAAAAAAATAACAATGAAATGTACCTGCCTTCTAATATGAAACAGATGTATGTATACCCATACCCTCACCCACGTCCATCCTATTCCCAGTCAGTTGTACCACAGACACTCACCCTTAGATTCGTACTCTCTTCCTTACTTTATTTTATTTTTACTTTGTACTGTATTTACTTTGCACTACAGATAACGCTCTGATGACATTGTATTTTTTACTTAATGCCTGAGGAAGAACACTACGTGTTCGAAACGCGTTGTTTATACGATTAAATTTTTATATGTGGAGACCATTTCATTAGCTTTTTACCCTACAATATAATAATATTATTAAACTATACTGGAAATAACTAAAGGAGATGAGTTTCATTAAAAAAGTAGCTATACCAAGAGCAAAAAAAAAAACATACCTTTCCATCTCCAGCATAATGAAAACCAGCATCTGTAGAGAAAACCAAAAGTCGTCTTGCTTTGTCCCTCCAACCAATCTCATTTTTGCATACCACTGCTTGCATGATTGCATCAAAACCGCCTTCAGGAGCGTCCAGGTTACCTGAGACTGCAGCGCGGCTAACTTCATCCTAAATTAAAGACAACATTCGAGGACTACACATAAAAGTTATTACATTCAACTTAAGCCTGATCAACATAATACTATTTTTATAGTCAACCAATTTCAACAAAAAAACATATTAATTAAAATTTATACTAAAAAAGACCTACTTGATTCTAAATAGATACCTGTAAAGTTAATTCAATAAAATCAAAAATTAAACTATTAGATGCAAAAAATAAATTTTCATTATTTTTATATAAATTCAAAAAAATAATATACTAAGGAAGAAATTCATTTCAATACATCATTCAAATATATATAAAGATTTCCCATAAACACGTGAAATAATAATCAATGATCAAACCACAATATGAAATGGGAAAACAAGACTAAGATCTTTCAACGGTAACAAGCGGTCTTCGTCAGAGTCTGACTCTGACGAAGACCGCTTGTTACAGTTGAAAGAACATATTCTTTTTTCCCTATTTCATATTGTGGTTTGATTATTGATATATATATATATATATATAAAATGAATAACAGCAAAATGTAGAAGTTCTCAAGGTTTGGTCAAATAACAAAGCTATGAAATACTTCTTAATTCAAAAAAAAAAACAAAACTACTAAGGTATTAATGTATATCAATATAAAAAACTCAACTTATATGTTTCTTCAAATTATACTAATTAATTTTGTTTTTGATTTACTCCTGAAGATGTTCAAAAACATAGACGAAATGTTAGTCTTAGGTGTTTGAGAATTATTTCTACTAAACCAATGTTTCTTTGCAATATATAATGGCTTTTATATAAAATCAGTAAGTCAAGTAAATAAAATATCTAAAATAAAATACTCAAATTAATTTATATTTGCATATATATATATTCGGTTATTTTAAAATTTTAACGATAATATCATTCGATTCTCATCAGTTTCAAAATTATAATCAAATCATCAATGAATCAACAGTTCTATAATCCAGCAATATAATAATAAAGACAGTGTTGCTTATCTACTCAGTTACATAATGTTCGATGGTTACGTTGTTTTTATCGACATTAGGTTTTATTGATAAAAGAAGGAAAAGAATTCATATGGGGTAAATAAATAATAGAAAGTCTCCACACAAAAGTTTTTTTTATTAATTCAAACTACGCTTTTCGAACACTTTGTGTTCATCGTCAGGTAAACATCTGCAATACAAATTACAAATTAAAAGTAACAAAAATAAACGGAAATTATATTTCTTGAAGGAGTGGAGGACCTAAAACCATCCAACGTTCATTAAACGTTTTTATTTTTTATAATTCTGGTTTCTTTTTTCAACTTTTTTATTGTATTGGTATTATAAATAATAAATAAAGTAATAATAAATAAAGTAATTGGTATTATTTTTATTGTAGATGTTTACCTGACGATAAGTGTTCGAAACGCGTAGTTTGAATTAATAAAAAAAAAATACTTATTTTGCGTGGATACTTTGTATTATCTATATACTATATACCCCAGTATGAGTAAATACCAGACAATTACGGATTACACAGCTAATCAGGAAAAGAATTGTTAAGAATAAAATGCTTGTTTAACAAACATCATTTCGAATAAGTCTCATTATCTTACAAGAAATGCAGATTGTCACAAGTGTTCTGAAAGATTTTGCACATACTCCATATCTCCCTTGTGAGAGTTACACTGTTATGTATGAAAAGACCTGCTTTGGTATTATATCGCGCTCCCAGCTTATACAGCCATATCGCAGATCATAACATCAAAACAGACTGATGCCTTTTTTACGTGAAAGCACTTTCACCGCATCTCGGGAGCAACAAGCTCTAGCCGAGGATAGGGCAAACATAGCCTCCGAGATACGCCCGAGGTGGACCACGTGGAGGCGAGCTTCCACGACCATCAATATGTATGAAAAGACCACCAATAGAACAATGATTTCGATTTAAATTAAAGTTTTACCACCGAATCATGTGAATGAATACGACTCTGAAGTCGGCCAACTGTATTCAGCAATGACTACAGCTGATACTTGGACGAGTAAAACCACCCACGACACTCCTTCTTTCGTATGGATAATGTCTGACGAATCAAAGAATCCTTTTTGCGACCCTTAACTAGAATGTTACGCAATAAAAATATACCTGTGAACGCTGGATTAAAAAAAAGACAACTTAACTGTTTTAGCTCCGTTACAGATTTGTCAGTCAACAAATATAACTTTGCAATAAAATTTGCATTAATAAATAATAAAAAACACATTTAAAAAAAATGAAAAAAATTGAGCATTATTTAATACGAGACTATTAGACAAATGACAAACACACTTCATCTAAGCCAATATTTCGTTATAATTGCACAGCATCATTATAAGTAAAAAATAAAATAAAATGCTTCCTTTAACGTGCAACATTTCGCCTGAGTCTCATGGTCTTACAAGGAACGCAGAGTGTCACTTTACAAGTGTTCTGAAAGATTTTACACGTCACTCCATATCCAACTCGCGAAAGTTACACCGACATGCAAGGGAAGGCCACCAATAAAAACACTTATTATTTTGAAGCAATCGTAATAAGTTCAGTGGAAACATTCCGTTTTTAAACGGAATTAATTCTTAATGCATAATTCTTTCACTTTTTGGGAGGGATCTGAACATGATAAAGTTTTCAAAGTACATAAAGTGAGAAATATGCAAAAAAAATATTGGAACCCCTATGTGTTTATTTATATTGTAAAGAGAATTTCTAAAGTAAACTAAACAAATAAAGGAACTCTAAGACAAACGAATTCTGCTGGATTATATTAAACTTGCACTCTATATTTAAATTGTTAAAAAAATATTTGTAGTAAACTGAGCAATAAGAAAGCTGATAGGAATCTATGATTTATATAAATACTGAATATTCAATTAAATCTACGATTATACCATTTAAATTATACTTGGCGGAACGTTTTTTTGGAAATTATTTTAATAAAAGCCATACATATTTAGGTAACATTGACACAAGTATAGAGATATAGCCATGATTTTATGGAAATACTTCTGAAATATATCAATACTGATATATATGTATACCTGGGTTTTTTTTTTCAGCAAATCGGTATCAAAACTTTAATCCACTGTTAAAAATATAAATTAATTAGAAGTTATTTACAAGTCAAATACAGTTACTAGTCAACAGCAATATGAAATCGGCATAGTTTAGAAAATATTTTCAATTTTTTAGAATGAAAACAAAAAACTAATGCAATCAAAAATAATTAAAAAGCTAATTCAATCAATAATATAAAAATTAGTTGATAAAACAACAATGAGAAAAAGGAGTTTAAAGCCCTGTTTCATAAAATAAAGAAAAAAATATGTCATTCAAGTACAAAGTGAACAAAACCAAAATGAACTCTATTAATAGCCGTTTTTTGGTATTTCAAGATTTTTTGGTTTTTGAATAAATCATTTGGTACCTGTACCACAATATCTGTAAACCTGAAAAAGGGATATAGTATTTCTATATTGTATTTTTCCGTAATTGAGGTTACAAATTAGTTTTTTGTTTATATATATTTATAAAATTATTTTGACATTTTTGAACTGAATCAAATTTGCCATTCATAGTTTAGTAATGACAACTTTACAGGTTTAACTAAAAGACAGTTGATAAATCACAATTAAACACATTTATAAACAAAACAATGATAAAACATGTAAAATTAAATATACAAAAAAAATGTTAAAAACAAATAAAGCATAAGCATGCGCAAAGACTTGAGAGATAAGTTCATGCTGGTTAGACAGAAAAAGGAACACTTTGGTCATAAGAGAACTATACAAAAACAATTGTCATGCTCACAAAAGAGACGCACAAGAAATGAGTCTTGTTCACTTTTTACGATGGACAGAAAATCAGTCAAATTCATAAAACTACATCTCGCCTTTCATAAGTTTTAAACTTGGTCAACTGGTGTGGCTGATATTTTTTTATTTACCTATTGACAAATATAAACAAATTTTTAACTGATAAATAGCTTAATAACGGGTTTTAAAATTATTCGCCATAATCTGTGGTTAAGAGTTGTACTTGAAACGATTGGGCTCCCAAACGTCACTTACTTAGTCGGCATGCTTGGGTTCCCAGTTTTTTTACTGACGAAGGTTCAAGGAAAAATTAGATATTGTAAATGAGCGTTTACATTGCATGTAAATGTCAGTTTAATTTCTAATTGTTGTCATCCGAATTAATAAATTACAAAGCAAAACACTTAGAGACACACATTTAGAATGGACAGACAACTACTCAATATTTCGACATCTATTGTTACCAGGAGAGAGGTCAGTGACGACTAAACTATAAGTAAATAATACATAGATACATACCTGCAGTCTCTAATTATCGGGTTAGCCGTCATCAGGGAAGAAGTGAGTACGTTTGGTCCCTCACTTTTTCCTCTGCAGATAACGGCTAAATAGAAAATTAGATATTGTAAGTGTATCTATTTATTATTTACGTATATTTTACCTTTCAACGCATTTATATACGTGTACGTAAATATATATACGGGTACCGAATTATGAATAATCCTAAATTTCGCCCAATGAAAATCACAAAGGCGTATAGGTTATTAAGTGTGAAATTTGGTTAAAAAAAAAGATATTTTGAAATTCTGTGAAAAAATGTTTAAGCTGAAATTTTGCGAAAAAATTTTTTGAAGGTAAAATTTTTTCCCAATGGATTCAAATGACAGCAATAAATGAAATCCAATAACATCTAATGATTCACTAACTCTGCTGTCAGTTACAATAGGGTGTTTAGTCACACTTGGACATTACAAGCAAATCCTACATATAAACAAAGTTTATTTGAAAAACAACTCATGTCGAACACTAGTGTTCTTCAGGTTTATTAACAATAAATATCAAACATTGTATACAAATAATATATAACAAAATTATAAAATGAAATATGGAAGTTCAAAACACACATATTCATAGGAAATCTAAAATATAAATTAGGCATTTATTAGGAGATTTATTTTATTATTTATTAGGCATGTCCCACAGGAGAACAAACATAGGCCAAGCATTGGTCCTTCGTGATACCACACAATGAAAATTCTACTTTAGAAGTCCTAAATTTTTGCCAAACTAAAGTGGAATTTTCAGTTCTTTAACGAGTACCTGACATCGTACAGGCTCGGGACGAAGTACTCAGATTAATTTATATTGATAGAACTCCGGGTCTACTGGTTAAGAGACAAGGACGTTGCCACTGGGCTAACCTGGCCCCTAGAAGAAATATATCTTTCTTCTCAGTTGTTAATTATAATTCTGAACTATATTCATGGTCTATATGAGCAAATTTTAAACACTGACTGTTCTTCTCCCACCCGTCTAAACAGTAGGCCTTATTGACCTCCCATATTTCAATTTATAATTCAATTATCCAATAAGTTAGTACAACATTTGCTTTTTATTGTAGCTAAACATAAATAATAAATTCATCCTTAATGAAACTTTCTTTATATGAAGAATATAATTACAAAGTATCATTTAAAGAAAACTAAATCTTATAGATAAAATTGATTATTTTTAGTATTAAGTTAATCAGTTTTATTACTAACATCTTATCATATATTATCACAAGCCCTTAAATTTATTTATACTATGATAATTAGTTAAATGAATAATGAATCGTTGAGATTATTTGTTTAAATGTATGTTGAAGTTTCCAGCTATAAATAAGCTTGCTACTTTCGAAGAAACTTTGAAGAAGCAAGTAGTTCAAGTGAAACTAAAGTGAAACACCAGTGCAACATTAAAACAATGCTCTACTCATGTTAAAATTGATATATCTAAGTTTAAAAGATGAAATTTATTAGCTAAAACAGTGTTAATTCTACTTTTTTTAGGTTAAACAGAGCTAGTTATTTTGAAAAGTTTGATATTTATTTAAAGATAAATTAGTTTTAAGTTAATATTTCATGTTAAAAAAACACACTACTTCAAAAACAACATAACAGGAAAGAATGTCAGAAAGAGAAAAACTTTTCTTGATTTTTGTCTAACTTACTGCAAATCTATGAGTGTCTTTGCTTAAAGACATAACATTTTGAAATCCGTAAGGAGCATGACATCCGGTACAGGGTTCGATTAGACTGTAAAAACAATGACTTAGCATAACATGCACATTCTCTGCCTACCTCAACAGACACAATACATCGTAAAACCTGATAAAACACTCCCACCTTGTGCTACTATATAAACTCACGATGTGTTTATACATTTTCCCCATCCAAGCTACTCATGAAATGAACAATTCACAATGATCTACCCAATCTATTTATTTAGAAATATATTAAGGAATCTTAAAATTTATGATGATTTATATAATACTTCATCATGAACAAAACCTTTTCTTCTATAAAAAAAATTCTGTTTGTGAAACTTGCCCTTGTGGTTTGGTTTTTGAAAGTTTCACTTTCATATGAAAGTGACAGTTTTTTCTTCTCATCTGATCCAGTCTCCCCACTCAGTATTATGCACTTTCTAAATTTTCGAAGAAAAAATTAAAAGTAAAGAATAAGAGGCTACTGAATGACCAGCTTACTGCCTTTATTGAACTTAGAGCCATTGTTGCCTTTGCACGGTAACCAAATTATCAATAAAATCAGAATTCATTCTACTGGCTATCCTGTATATCAATCAGTGGTCGGATGAATAATAGACTAATGTTAATTTTTTTAGTTTCATCCGAACTACCATTAATACCTTGGACATCGTTCTATTGAGCACACCTAATAATTTTCCATTCAACAATCACAAAAGACCTACATAAAATAATAACTGATCTAAAGTTAGCCGGAAAAAGCCAGGTCTTAAACTTAATTTAGGAAAGGCTGTCTGAAAAACAAACTTTCACAAACCAAACAACAAGGCCAAGTTTCACAAACAGAATTTTTTTTATAGAACAATTTTTCATTTTAACATAATTAAAATACCTACTTAATTTATCAGAAAAAGTTATTATTAACTTGTAAAAAGTATGATTATAATTTGTGAGTAAAGGCTATTTTCATTTTCACAAATTATAAACTTCTCCCTCATTCTAGTTATCCTGAAATAGTCAAGTTCAAATCACTCATCGACCCACGATTTGACATTAACAAACAATTAATCGTACCAAAAATTATTAACATTAAATATATTAGAATATTACAGGTAATATAATAATTAAACTATTTACTATTTCATTACCCGTACCTATAAATAGTCAAAAAATTATCTTTGTAATTAATTTTTGAAATATATTTTCTACTTTTACTAATTTTTTCCCTGACTCTCTATTATTTCTAGTACTTTGTTATGTTACTAATATGTTTAGCTGTATACAAGATTTTGTTGTTCCTTTATATAATAGTTTGTACGATAAAATAAACTTTTATTTTTGTAAAAATCCATGCTTAATGTCTTCCTTCATAACGATCTAGACATGTGAATAACAGGGTTCATTAATCCAAAATTTTGAAATCCACTACATGTTACACTGTTTGACAGATCCTAATAAAATTTGACAGACACATAGTTATTGATATAAAAAATGAACTTTACTATTTCAAGGTAACATTACATCATGAAAAAGGTTAATTTATGTCACGATGGTACTAATGCTCCCCTACTCATCTAGTCACTGTAGAAACATACTAATTCGTATTTTCATTTAATAAGAGTGAATGAAAAAAAGCATACATTTCCGATTATTATTATTATTATTCTACTTTCAGTCACTTGGATTTGTCCGTCTTAATTTTATTAAAACTTTATTTATATTTGAAATTAATACCATATTTATATTCCAATTATAAATGAAAATGTTATAATTTTAAAATTCAATTATAAAAAATTATTCATCTGGACCACTGTATTTAAAAATAAATTAATTCTAGAGGATTTGGACAAAAATAAATAAATCACATGTTTCAACGAAAATATTTTGTCATTCTCAAGGCTTCAAATTGAATAAAATTATAACATCTTTAATGATTTCCGTTACATACAATTATGCAATGAATATAATTTACTTTGTTGAAATTAAAAACATGTAACTAATGTAATATTGAAACGGAGGTTTTTAGATTGTTAACCTAAGAATAACCTTTTCTAAAAATACATTTCATAGTTTAAAATATTATTGTTTATAATTTTTTTCAAATTAAAGAAATTATGTAATTTATTGAAAAGAGAGGAAAAAAAGAGATGCTACTATTGTATTCAAATTTCATCTTGAAAATGCTGAATATTTTCAGGAAAACGTTGGAAGTTACATAGTAGCACAATATCCTAGAGTAATATCAGGTTTTAAACAACACAGACTCCAGTACACAAAACACTGAACAATACAGAATGACATCAAATAACCAACGACAATTTAAACAAAATTGATTTATAATCCAACAAATGCAAAACCACATATAAATTTATAACCAAAATGCAGATGAACAATAATGCAGTACAAAGCCTGATGCAGACCCGAACCAGAAGGAAAAAAAAAAGCCTTGATTCGCCATATGTACCGCTACACAGAAATTCTTCCGTCTTCACTTTTAATCTACGTTAATTACCATGTCTGTATTCATGTTTTTCTTTAAGCTGTGTATAATACAGATATATATATTACATAAACAAAACAAGCACTGGACATATGTAAGTTGTAATTAATTTAAAACATTTACTTTATGTGTTTTCGAAATCAAAAAAGTGATCTAAGTTTGATAAAAAATTAAAGATTTATACTAAATTACTTTAAGAAAAGTTGAATAAGTACAACAGAAAAAAATTTGACCAATACCATACAACTAGATATTACGGAAAATTATACATAAAAACAGTAATTATTAATTAATATATTTAAGATGAAAATAAACATAAAAAGTGATTCAGCATTGTTACGACAATTTGAAACATATTTAGCTAATTAGTAAAACATGTTTATGGGTTTTGATAAACTTTTCAAAAGGGTTACAGCAATACGATGTCATAACTTCATTATAAAATAGAATTATATAAACATAATAAAAAAAATGTAAATCAGTTTATTATTTAGGTTTTAAATAAAACCAAAAAGTTTGTTATTTGTGAATTTGTTTTTTGAAACTAGAATTACGACCAAAAAACCCTATTTACATTTTCTTTTATTCTATCAGACGGTCAATACATTATTTAAATATATAAACATATATATGAGAGCACAAAAACTCACTACTATACTTCAACTAACATATTTCTACCTGACGACAACGCAGTCGAAATAAAGTAGTAAGTTTTTGTGATATCTTGTTATGTGTTTTGTTTCTGTGAATTTAATTTATTTCATGAAATCGTTTTATATAATTGCTTAATATAATTGAAAATCTATATATAAATTCAATAATATATCAACCATTTGATAGAATAGGTATATATATATAAAGGTATCGCCCCTGAAATAGAAACAAAATTAAAGTTTATCATGACTCGGTCAGTTGTTCAGGTTCAAATTAAACTCTTGATTAAGAGTTTAATTTGAACCTGAAGAACTGACCGAATCCTGATAAACTTTAATTTTGTATATATATGACGACGGATCTGATGACGATTCAACCAAAAATTAGAGACTATAAGTGTGTTCGTATATTTATTCTGTGTCTTTAGTTTAATGTAAAACATTTGATATCCTTTGTGGATCGTTTATATATATATATATATATCAATGATCAAACCACAATATGAAATGGGAAAACAAGACAAAGATTTTTAACCGTAACAAGCGATCTTCGTCAAAGTCAAAAAAAATGCGTTGGTTTTTTGACTCTGACGAAGACCGCTTGTTACGGTTGAAAGATCTTAGTCTTGTTTTTCCCATTTCATATTGTGGTTTAATCATTGATTGTTGTTTCACGTGTTTATGTGAAATCTTTATATATATATATATATATAATCAATGATCAAACCACAATAAGAATGGGAAAACAAGACTAAGATCTTTCAACCGTAACAAGCGGTCTTCGTCAGAGTCAAAAACCCAACTGGGTTTTTGGGTATAACTCCAGTTATACCCACTGGAGTGTTCCAGTTGGGTTTTTGACTCTGACGAAGACCGCTTGTTACGGTTGAAAGATCTTAGTCTTGTTTTCCCATTCTTATTGTGGTTTGATCATTGATTGTTGTTTCACGTGTTTATGTGAAATCTTTTTATATATATATATATATTCCCCGAGGAACTGAGAAGAGCCTATAAGACATGAAAGAAACTCTCAAAAAAGGTAACCAAGCAGGAAATTGGCATACAATTTTTAGAAACTTGTTTGCCAGAAGAATTGCTACCAACCTTCACTAATATATATATATTTAGGAAGCAGTCCTTCATTTATACAGGTTTGATTAAATAATACGCCATATTTACGGTTGATTAGTTTCCTTGTGTATTTCTCAAGGGATCTGAATAATCTTCTTGTACAAACATCTAAATTGAATAGAACATTTCCAATGGTTCCATTGTCTTTACATCTTGCATTTCCACTAATTTTACTATTGTCACAACAGTGACAATAGTAAATGTATTGACGTATTGACTGTTGTGACAATAGTAAAATTAGTGGAAATGCAAGATGTAAAGACAATGGAACCATTGGAAATGTTCTATTCAATTTAGATGTTTGTACAAGAAGATTATTCAGATCCCTTGAGAAATACACAAGGAAACTAATCAACCGTAAATATGGCGTATTATTTAATATATATATATATATATATATATATATATATATATAAATTAAGGGATCTTTTGATTAAAATAATATTTTGGAACACTCTATTTAATTACAACATTTTATCAAATATTAGATATCTATTATCTATACAACGAAGATATTTGTGTCGACTGTTTTGATGTCTGGGCACCCAAGGAGTTCTGGTACGTCATTAGATTATTATCAGTATCTATTTGTTCCAGTTATACGCGTAAATAACAAACAGTTGAACAAGGGAAGTATCATTTTCTTGAAATATCTTAAAAACAAATATGCAATTACAAAAAAAAAACAGTAGTGTTAATTACGTATTGATAAGCCTACGCGGATGAATATTTATATCACATCTACGTCTGGGTCAGTGAAAGTTGTAAGCGAAAAGACATATATCAAAAATTGTTAGCAAGATATTCAGATTCAAATATTTTATGGTGACATTAGCGTTTGCAATTTTTCTAATAGTGATATCACCTTCCAATGCAGAGGTGTAGTTACTGAGTACTATTTTTTTCCAGTTTACGTTCTGAAAATGCTTCTTTCATTTACAGTTCACTGGATTGATGAATTTAGGGACTAAAGATAATTAATTGTAATTATTTCCATCATCTATTCTTATAGACTACCACTTTCAGTACTGTTTTAGGGGTTGCAATGTTAGACTCATTCATTATCTAGCACCCATATATGACCGAGCCATATTACCAGATGTAGTAAATATTAAACAAATATTATTTTCTAATTTAATGCGTAAAACCATTAAGTAGATCGGCTTTCATGATGCGTAAAAATCATACCCAACTTTTTATCTATTATTATGAATTATTTCATTTTTATTTGACAGTTCTATTCTAAAGATTTCGATTTGGATGACATTTAGTACAGACACTGTACAATAAAAAATGACAAAAAACGCAACCAGAACTTTAAAGAAAAAAAAACGGCAAATTTATAATTATTTTTACCAAACGAGGCAGGGGCTGCTAATACAAAATAATGAAATAACAGGAAATCATCTGCAGTTGACAAAGAAGTTTAAACAGTCAAAAATAAATTAATATAAATTAAAATTAACTACAACATGACGTTACTCTTTCACAAGAAAAACAAAATTAATCCTTGTTCCGAAATATAATTTTTTTCCTTCTTGTTATGAATAGTAATTATTTTTTTACCGATATTTGTAAATATGAAAATTTATTTTTATTTTATTATTTTGCTACGAGTATCTTTTGGTCCTGATAACAAAAAAATATTTGATAGAATATTGGCAGCACTAATGCAAACAGTTTTGAAAGAATTAACTATTTTGTTAGAATTAGTAATAATACATTCCGTCATACCTCGTAAAGTCTCTGAAAAGCTCGACCGGTTTCGGGTCCGTCTGGATCCCATCTTCAAGAGCACCTAACTGACTGTCCGTTAGGACGTTGACAGTCAGTTAGGTACTCTTGAAGATGGGATCCAGATGGACCCGAAACCGGTCGAGCTTTTCAGAGACTTTACGAGGTATGACGGAATGTATTATTACTAATTCTAATATTACTAACCTCAGTGGAACTAACCCAATAACTATATTTAACTATTTTGTATTACTTTTAACTGTGGTAATAAAAAATATTTGATAAACATTCGCAGCTACAATGGAGATTGTTTTGAAATATTTAACTATTTTCTGGTGCGTTTTCCAGATGATTAAAAAAATACTTGATGAAATGTTGAAACTAATGTAAAAATATTGTATTTAAAAGAACTATGGATGATTTCATGTTTATGAATAAAATAGTAGAAAATCAATAATTATAGATTACGTATGCATGAAAAACTCAAGGTCAACAATTAAACAGTACGGTAAAACAAATATAAAATTTCAGAGAAATCACACTAAACTCGCATCTTCAGTTTATCACAGCTGTAGTATCTATTAATCTTGACACTACTAAAAATAGGCAAGTTAGATCTCAGACGCTGTACTGATGATATCATCGCTATATTAATGATATTTACATCACCTTGACTCATGGGTATGATTTCATACTACCTATCGTTTTCCTACCTTTCTTTAATGATATAATACCTTTTTTCATTATTGTTATTCAACATTAAAATTATCACATCATTCTATTGTATTTTTTTGAGACTAAAAAGAGTAAAAACACCAAAACAAGCCGATTCATTTATTGATTTGATAAACAAAAACCAAAAATTTTGCACTAATCTATGAATGGGAACTGAAGTCATTTTATTTATCAAATATTGGAGGCTGTGAATAAAGAAATACAAAACAATTGAAATTAACAACCATATAAATGGTAAAATAATAAATATTTATTTCGAATATGGATTTTTTTTAAATTAAAAAAAATCCATAGTCGAAATAACTGATTTATCAATAAATTCCTCTCTGTTACTATACATATTAAAATGTAATAAATAATCAAATAGTAGTAATAGTAGTGCTAATTGTAAAACAATCATGTTGTAGCCCTGAAGATGACATAAATATATGTCGAAACGTCGGCAAAAGGACTAGTTTAAAATCATTAGACCTCAACCCTCAAAAAATTACATCATATAAATATTGGGTCAAGAAAGCAAATCATGATATATGTATTATATGTAATAGAATTAAATTGCATTTAATTCCAATAAAACAAACTTAGATCACTTTTATAATTTCTAAAATAAATGTAAATAATAAAGAGAGTTACGGACATATATAGAGTAAAGGATATTTAGTTGTAGGAAACATGACAATGCAATGCAGTAGACTGTGTTCAGTAAGTAAACATAAATTACAGCTGTAAGTACTGACTTACAGAAAACGCTCTTGTATCCGAGCTCAGTTTCATGTGATTACGGAATCCGTAGGGGGGCTCACAAGATTCACACGGCCTTTCCAATCTGTTCAAATATAAACTTCAAATGTTTGTTCTGTCATTTTTTTCATTTCTTTCCTTTAAACATGTTAATCAGGTTTTTTTTTAAAGGAAAATATACAAGAAATTTTACATAATTTGTTTCAATTTGTTCTAAAATTGTCAAATTTGGAAAAAAAAATTAGGGCAAAACACATATAATTGTACAACAGTGTAATTTATTCTTGTGTTGTAAGAATTGATATAAAGACAAATCTCAAGCTGTGTTTGGTGATAAGTGCTTACTAGTACAGTTGGAAAATTGTAAATTGTTTTCTTTTGAAAAAAAAAAATTCTGCAACTGATTTTACCTATTACAATTATTATTTTTATTTACCGTGAAAATAATAGTTTTCCTGAATCTAATAAAATGGGTTTCGCCAATTGTCTGTGGGCGGTAATGAAGAGGATATAAAAAACAAAAAAAACAAAAGAGAATTATTTCAGTTACTGCGAGTTTTAAGAAAGAATAAGAAACTGTGCACCAAGACTGGGGAGTCGGAGCTGGAGCTCTGAACCAGAGTTTTTTTGGTGGAGCTGAGCCCAGAACTAAACTCTTAGATTCAGCTGGAGCCATCAAAAATTTGAATGACTTCGGCTCCTAAGCAAAAATTAACAGATTGACATTGAAGCGAAATGCTTTATTTTTGAATAGTTTTAGTGAACCGACATTCGGTCTGGTTGACCGACAGCCTTCTGTTAACTTTTGACCATAAGCTGTTAATTTGTTTGATGTAGTTTCATCTCTATATATCAATCTATTAGGTGTAGAAATTTAATCAAATAACGAGAATTTTTTTTATATCTAGCTGAATAGTTTCATTATAAGGCTTTCATTAATCGACAACTAACGTTCTAGTAAACACTTCAAAAACGACGTATACTAGAACAGGACTCAAACCCGAATCAACTCTTAGTGCTTACATTCTTACTTAGCTAGTAAGCAGCCATGAAAACATAACTTTGATAGTTAAAGTTTTTTTCCCATCCATGGTCAAACCCTGGAGCTGGATCCGGAGCCATATCCTTTAAAATAACTAGCTCCGGAGCTGACCTGATTTTAAGCCAGCTCCAAAGCCCTGCTCTGTACTAATATTGCACTTTTTAGAGGTTACTTCTAAAATAAAACTAGCTATCTTACAAATTTGGTTGAAATCTGTCATACTGTATTGATTAAAATGATCGTCTGTTAGGTTTTTTTAGTAGGTATTTAAATGTAAAGGGTGCAATAAGCGTTGAAATTGTTCATCACGATCAAACAAATTACAGTAAAGTTTGGAAATCTCTTAAATAAACCTTTTTCAGTAATTAAAAATTAAATTAAATTTTAAAGGATTATAATTAAATTGATACTGATTTTAAACAAAGGGCAGTCAAATATAGAAAATCAATATTAAATTTGGTTTGAATTGATTAAACTGATAAACGGAAACCAATGAGATCTGCTTTGGTAAATGCTAAGCTAATTATAGACCGAGTAAAGATTTTTAAGGAATGTTTGACTTCGTATAGGCATCGAGATCAAGTCATCAGAGAGAAAAGCTAGAACAAGATTAATACATTCTCTATAGTGATAAATATAGAGTAACAGTCTGATAACAAGTTATTAACAACCAGTTAACAAGTAACAGTGATAACAACCATTACTGCCAGCAAGCAGTCTAACCAGAAGGCGCTATAATTCTTTAAATTATGCATTTTCAAAAGTTAAAACTCACAAGAATTTAAGTAAAATCAGACATTCTTTTCTTTACTCCAAAAAGAAACCAATTTACTTTCCAATCTTCACATCTAGTGAAGTCAAAAATGTAAAAAAGAAATATTCTTTCACGAAGTTTTCATTAATGCAAGCTTCATTGTGAAAGAGAAAAGCTTAAGGAAATATGAATAATTGTGGAATTAAACAAATGAAATGCCAGGTAAGTAAACTAAATAGTAATACAAACTCAGAATATAGCCTCGTGTGACTCTGGTTGCTTGGTCGAAAGACCTTGGTCCTGTTTCTGAATTACTTAGTGTGGTGGAGACGTTGATATATATAAGTTTTTATGAAAACCGTTTCAACAACGGTAAAAAAAAATACAAACACAGAGAGAACACACAGAACAAAATACAAAAACTGACTAGGATTTTTTCACATCTATCATGATCAGCAAGGTGAAGTGTTACTCTGGTGAAGTCCAGCCGTAAGTAAGACTGAATCCTGTGTTTTCTCTCTGTGACTATATAAACAAGTATAGAAATAATATAAAACTATAAGTAAGGTCAATTAATCAAACACAAGAAAAACACCGACAAAGATGCACTACAAGATTTCTGCAACCGTCGTGATGAGGAGATTCTCATGTCTTGAAATTTAAAACAAGACTAAACTCTCCAATCGCGAGCGCTAGGCCACAGTCTGCCTACCATGAACAAGTGGGAAAGGAAGTGAAGAAATTAAATAAAATTATACGTAAAAACAACACCACATAGAGTAAAAAATAATGAATTATTATTGTTATACGTTAAGGAAAAAAAAACTAGAAACGATTTATCGAAACGTTTAAACAATTATTTCCAGGTTTAAATCTCCAAAGCGATCTCTGACTGTATAATCTACGATAGTACATTTATCGGTATTGTTTTGCGTGTTGGATTAATTGTCCACAAAGAAGATTCCATTTTGTTTATATATATATATATCAACGTCTAAACCACAGTACGAAATTCAGAACGCCTAAATGAAAATAAGAACTGACCCCGTAGAAAATTAGAAACTATAGGTATGTACATCTGAATTAATTTGTTTTGTCAATCACAACAACAGGTTTCGTCGTCAGAGCCACGCTCCAACTCTGACGACAACCAGTTATTCCAGTTGAATGATTTTAGTGTCATTTCTAAATTTCTTAATGTCGTTTAGACGTTGATATAAATATATACATAAAATTAAATGAAAAGATTCCACGAACTGAATAAACTAAATTTACAGAAAGAACACATACAAGAGATTACAGAAACTCATTAGTAGATTTATACGGCCTTGTCATCAAGTAGAAAGATAAAGAAGTGAATCGCTCCGATGACAGACGACGATTAACTTTTTCGGAGTAACACTTCTTTATCTGTCTACCTGATGACGAAGCGGTCGAAATACAGTAGTGAGTTTCTGTAATCTCTTTTATGTATGTTCTTTCAGTAAATCTAGTTTATTTAGTTGCTTGAACCGTTTCATTTTTTTTTTGAACCGTTGCTTAAATTTTTTTTAACATTTTGCTAAGAAGTTTTAATTCGAAATTTAAACATTCAAAAATTGAAAAAAGTAATATGTATACTTTACAAGAATTAAACTGAAAAAAAAAAAGAAATGGATACATACTTTTTAGGGACAACAGAAACATAAGGCATAACCACTTTGTCGACAAAGGAACCGAATCCAAGTTTGAAGTTGGATGTAATGTTTTGCATTGATTCAGCGAGCAAGCCTCCCAGTGAAGAGAGTTTGTCTTTATCGTCTTCCATTGACTTGGAGAGATCCATCAAGTAGTAGAGGTCTACGGGGTAATCTTCTGCTTGAGCATAGTCAACGGTGATTCTGTAAGCTTCGTCTGTAACAAACCATTATTGATTCATTGTTCATTCCCAAAACAATAACAAAGCGTTTATTAGTTTATTGCCCATATGTCAGAGTCAATGCCCTCGAGAGGGTTTTCTATGGACCGCAGGATGATATTAGTTTATTATTAAAACCGACCCGCAGGCTGCAGAAGTTTTACACGCACCAATAATACATTTCCCACAATACAAAGGCGACGCAGCGAGCCTGGCTTCATTTCATAATTTATCAGCAGTCATTAGCATAATAGGAAAAGTTAACTTTCAGATACCCTTCAAAAATGGCAAAACGGAAGGCGGGCACTGAGAACCGGTGGTTTCAAACTAGGTGGGAGTCGAAGTACATGTTCACGGAGCTAGCTGGAAAACCTGTATGTCTAAATGAGAAATATACTGATGCTGCCTTGAATAATACCGCTTCAAACATTTAATGTTCATGTTATGGGGATTTATATATAAAGGAAATTTGTCCTTTGTGTTGTTGAAAATTAAAAATGACTGAAAATATTGCTTCATTTATCCGATCATATTGCAATATATTTGTTAGGTTTTCAGTAGGTTCAATTTCGTTCACTACACTATATACGGTCATTTTAAAAAAGTTCAATAACATTTGATCAGTCCGGCCCTCGGCTTGTTGCTACATTTTTTATGTGGCCCTCCGTCCATTTTGACTTTGACACTCCTGGTTTATTGTTTGTTTGTTTTCCAACGCCCACGCTTATAAGGCTTTCAGCTTTTAGTGCTGCTCTAGGAGTGGAAATTGAGACTAGACAAAGAAAAAAATATACCAACATCGTTGGTTTTAAGAACTACTAACTTTCCAATCTACTAGAAGATTTTGTACTGTTAACAAAGATCATGGTTTTTCGTATACAATAATATATAGAGGAGATAATTCAAAAATGATCCCGGAGGACTATTTACAACAAACAATATTAAGTAACAAATAAACACGTTACAGATAGACGTCCTAACCTACGATATTTCGACATCCATCGTAATCAGGAGAATGTAGACTATTCGAGTGGCACCGGCCAACTCGATAATTTGTTTTATTAACAAACTCGAATTTGTTATATATATATACACTTTTTCGATGAAAATACGATCCGAAATGGACAAATACAGTTCAATATACATAAAGAAACATAGAGAAATTAAAAACACACACTTACAGTCTCTAATTTTTGGTTGAACCGTCTTCAGGAGAGATAAGAGAGGGAAAACAAGCGCACTGGTACAGCGACGGTTGGAGACCCAACCGTCAATGTACGCCTCCAACGTTGGAAACGGTCTCTAACCGTCTCTGTACCAGTGCGCTTGGTTTCCCTCTCTTATCTCTCCTGAAGATGATTAAACAGAAAATTAGAGACTGTAAGTGTGTGTTTTTAATTTCATTATGTTTCTTTATGTACATTGAACTATATATATACTTGTTACTGTTGAAAGATCTTAGTCTTGTTTTCCATTTTCACATTGTGGTTTGATCGTTGATTGCTATTTCACGTGTTTATGTGAAACCTTTATATATATATATATCGCGCTCCGTTCTTCGACGTGGGGAGATCTCTCTCACTTCGTCCTCTCTTCTAGTCTACTCTCCTGATGACGAACAACAGTTCGAAATTTGAATTCTGTAAGTGTTTTTATTATTCTCTTTTCTGTGTAGTGTTTTGTGTAATTTAAAGTTATATATTATATATATATATATATATATATATATATGCACAAAATCACAATAAACACGTAATGTAATCAATGAAGTTTAAACTAGAGGGGAAAAGGAAAATAAAAATAAATGCTCCGAGGCTTTTCACTTTATGTCATCGGAGAGCAAAACCAAGTATAAACTAAGCAGGAACATAAAAGAGATATCTTTTTTATGTTACCTTCTTAGTTCTTACTTTGTTTGCTCTCTGATGACAAAGTGAAAGGCCTTAGAGCATTTATTTCTATTATTTTCCTTTTCCATTGTGGTTTCAACTTCATATCTATATATATAACAAGATTCCACAATAGTCGGGGGAAAACCAAAATGAACGAAATCACAAAAATGACTCAGATCTTTCAGCCAAAACAAATGGCCTTGTTTAGTCAGAGTCCATCTTATAGTGATGACCAAGGCAACTTATTTGCTTGAAAGATCTGTCATTTTTCTGATTTTTTACTATGGTTTAGGCATTGATTTTTATTTCACAAGTTTATGGTGAAGTTTGTATTATTGTGTATCATTGTTTTATAAATAGCTATTAGACGAAACGAACTAAATTCAAATTCAAATTTCACGAACTAAATTCAAATAAGATAGGCATAAAAGAGATCATAAAAACTCACTACTATGTTTCGATTGCGTCATCACGTAGGAAGATGTGAGTCGCGCCGAAGAAGCGGTCTTCGTCAGAGTCAAAAACCCAACTGACCCAACTTCGTCACATGTTGGTTATAAATATATATGAACAAAATCACAATAAACACGTACTGTAATCAATGAAGTTTAAACTATAGGGGAAAAGCAAACTAATACAATCAATATATGATTCATTCATATATTGATAAAAGTATTGACCGTGAAATGGTTTTTGACTCTGACGAAGACTGCTTGTTACGGTTGAAAGATCTTAGTCTTTTTTCCCTGTTCATATTGTGGTTTGATCATTGATTGTTATTTCACGAGTTTAAGTGAAATCTTATTATATATATTGATAAAAGTATCGACCGTGGAATAGAAACAAAACTAAAGTAAAACAAATGTATGTCAGTTTTGTAAAGATCAGTTTACAAAAGGACCGCCGTATTACTACTTTAAATTATATACATATATATATATTTCCCAATAAACATATAAAAAACGTATACATTAAATTCGGAAAAACAACTATTTATAGATAATAAAATCTTTATGCCAGAAATAGTTCTCATCATAGCATTAGAAATAATATTTCATAACTGCATGTACTAATACAACTATAAAAATTACAAAAAAAATCACTAAAATGTGGAGCAAACAAAATGAATAAAGCATATAAACTGGTTTTTAATTATTCGTGAGAGCAAAAATATAGAAGGGACTAGAACAATTTTAAAACCAAAATGTCATCTACTTACTTATCCTGAGTTTCAAGTTAACTTTTTGGGGTGATATCTGAACAGCTTCTTCATGGTGACTATGGGACGATGATGATGAAGATGAAGAAGAGGAGGAGGACGACGATGAAGATGATGAAGAACTTGATTCTCCCCATCCTTCCACTCTTTTCCCTTCACCCTTGCTAAGTTGTCGTGCTTCTTCAATAACATATTCGTTGTCTGGAGAAACTATAAACTCTTCATCACATTGAAATCCTACATTTGAATTAGGCTGAAAACATCTTTTCTTCTCCACTTTTTGACCAAGGATATAATCAGTCTGAAAGAATAGAAGAAACAATTAATATATTAAGCAAATAAAAAAATATTGAAGAACATTCATTCAATAACTACATATCATAATTGTTTTTACTTTCTTGTCCTGTTTAAGATCAAGTGCAGGAATTTTTACACTTATACTATGTTTACAATAACACTTCCTCGAAGAGTGATTGTATTCTCATCTTAAACAACACATTACCACTGAAATCTTACACCATCAATTAAACCTCTTTCGTACTTAATTATATACAATATAATTCCACAGATATACAAGAGATTGTATGGTATAGAACTACATTGAAATACATATTGGAAAAGATACTTTATGTACTAACTTGTATCCTATATGTGGTATTTCTAGACACATACAATATCATATTTTGTATGAGTATTGCATATTAAAAATTGTATATATTGCAGATTATTTAAAAAGCAGAACAAAGCTAAAATAAAGTGCAATCCCCAACTATAGTCACTTGTCAGATTTGTTTATATTCATTTTATTAAAATCCCAGAGTTCGAAATTTAAAAATTAGATTAGTAATTTAGAATCAATTGAAGTAATTCATATTTGAAGATACCAGTGAAAGAATTAAAAACCATTGCATCATTTAGAACAAAACGTAAAAAAATATATATATCATCAAATGAAATAATTGATATTTTCAGTAAATTTAAAATGAATTTGTCAAAGACTTTTATCAAATATATTACGCCTTTGTCGGTTTATATTACTATCAAGCTATTTATTCAGTTCTATAATCCACATGATTATTAAAGGATGTTTCTTTATTAATGCTATATTGATTTTACAAACTCTTTCAAATGCTAACGAACACCAACTGTCTATAATTACGTAAACCCTGCTGAAAATTTAATAGTTAAGATATGATATATTACACTATCAATTCATTTAATGCTTTAATTAATAATATATATCATTCATTTATTGTAAACTTTAGTATATAGTACTCTAAAATCTTTGTTAATGAAATTTACCAAAAGTTAGGACAAAAATAAATAAATTAGGCTTCAATTGGTAAACAATTATCAACTGTAATCTTTCATTATGTAATACACAAAAAAAAATTAAAATCTGGAACACAAAAATTTAATAATACACCGACGTCCAAACTACAGTAAGAAATCAGAAAAAAAAAAGACTAAGATCTTTCAACCGTAAGAAGCAATCTTCGTCAGTCAAATCTGAACGCTTCTTATGATTGAAAGATCTTAGTCTTTTTTCTGATTTCTTACTGTGGTTTGGATTCCAATTTTTGTGTTTATTGCGAAATTTTGTTATTAATAATACATATATGCTAGGCTTTCGTACGAGTAAATATTCTTTTGTTATTCATTAATAATATATTTTACTTAATGTCACTAATCTTATTATTGTTAATTGCAACTTGTTTCAGGTTCTATAAGTCTGATTACTCTTAATTATAAGAGTAATAGTTAAACCTATGAGTTTGATAAGTTTCACTTACAGTAAAGTTGAGTGTAGGATACTTTTGTAGGATATAATTTTCTTTCACCATAATTATATCAAGATATAATGAGAAAGTGGTCAATTAGTAAACCGGTATCGAGAGTATTCTTTCTTTAAGGCGATATGGTCTGTCCTTGAGATTCTGTAGTAAATAAGCCGAGCACTATATCAATCAACTAACACCTTTCATTATACCTCTTTATTAAACTTCATTTTGTGCGATTATTATAGAAATTGTCACCTAAATATTCCGGAAGGAAGGATTTATTTCTTTTCACAGGTTTATTTTTCTAATCACAAAGTGATTATTTAATGTTTAAAGATCAGTTATTGCACTAAATGAAAGATATAATTAAGAATACTTTTTGAATTTCTGAGGAAAAGGTGGATAACGAGGGCCATAAGAAGTCGTTTTATAAAGGTATATTTTGTCTAGTGTTGCACTATTTTTTTTTACACTTGAGTTAATAATCAGAAACAATTTATACTGATCCAATGTATATTTTGATTTACAGGAACTATCAATAGCAAAAGTGCTTCAGAATAAACTCATTTGACGTCGAGACTTAGTACAGATAAAAAAATGAGATATTTTATGAGCTGTCACGCATTTGGCACTTTTTTGAACACTTCAACGGGCAGAATTTCTTACGTGAACTATACTAATGAACAAATTGATATAGTTAATTACATCTTGGAAATCCCTATGAGAATGCCTTTTTTAAAAAAAAATGTCTGTGTTTAAATCTGCAAAAGTTATAAACCTCTGTTTAAAGGTATGTCTCTTTAAACGCTGATGTCCTAAAGTGATCTCTAGCCCTTAAATGAAACTAGGATCTTTCAAATGTTACGATCCCCTTGGGAGTGAACATAGTTGGTGGATTTAAAAGCAATGTTTCTGATCAAAAGATTTAAATAGCTCATAAATTTTCATATACATTTTATGATGAAACTTTCACAAAAAGGAAAACAAAACTTTTGAAATAAACAACAACCTAATAAGCAAATAAAAAATTACTCTGCCAGAATTCCATTAAAACCGTCAAGGAAGTAAATAGTGGTAAGACAAAACACTCCAGAAACCCAGAAGTCATTTGTTAATAGTACTTTGCTGGATTGTGTGACCTTGCCACAATATTTAATTGAACGTATGAGACCATATTATACCACAGGTGGACAAAATCTTTTAATTATCGTTTAGTATGCAATTGCAACCACATCGATAAGTTTTAAAAATAAAGAAACATTAGTTCTTTATAAAATAAACCTCTATAACTCATATTGTAACAGGCATTTTTTTCCGATTGATAAGAACAGTTGGAGGTATAGACACTTACCGGTTTGGCACACCATGCACAAGTAGGAGTTTGAATACATTCATGACACGTTTGTTTGGAACCACAAGGATCTTGTGTTTGTTTTTCAGCTTTCTGGCAAACAATATTTTCAACTAAGAATAAAAGGAAAATGTAGACAGGAACTTTCATCTTTAACCTAAAATAGAACAGAAAAATAAATAATTCTTGTTAAAAGTTCAAGCTTAAGAAAAGCAATAATATAAATATGGTAACTAAAGTGGAAAAATATATACTATTTGTAATTAAAAAGTCTGTTATTCATAAAAAAAGGATGAAAAAAATGTTCCTCAAATAATAAGTTCAAAATATTAAACGGTTGTCAGGATAGTCCTGAGTTTCTCAATCCTGAAGGGAACCATGGGTGGGATGTTAAAACTCGTTCACCCACACAAAAAGAAAAGGGCCATTCGGAAATATGTAAGAAAACATATGAAAATATTGTCCGAAACCTACACCATTTTCATGGATAAATAATGTCAATAATTAAACTATTTCACATTTTAATGCAGAAATATAAGAGTACGAAATATTCAAAATAACAAGTACCTCTAAAAGAATATACGTAGTTAACAGAATGCAACACAGAATTTCGATTCTAGTATGAATATAAAATAGTTCTCGTTATTTTGTTCTAAATGAGAAAAAGAATACTTAGAATGAAAATGACTCACTGCTATGTAAGTAAACACAACTGGTGAAGAAACAATCTATATTTAATTCTTAAATTCACTTAGAAATATCATACTTCAACAGTAAAACATAGTAAAAATAAAGTTAATAAATTAAAATAAAAGAAACCAATTTTGACCCAATTAATATGAAATTTACAATCGTGCCATCACACCCTCAACCACCACAGCCCTAATTCCAATCACTACACAAATATCCCAAAATGGAAACCCGCCGAACACTCCTATCACGCATGCGTAAGATGGATCACAGATGATTTCATTCATACCTTATCAGTGTTCACAGGATTGTTTTGATTAAGGAATTATAACTCTTTAAGTAGTTGTGTTGAAAGAAATGAATGTATGAATTGGAAAGCAACACTGTTTGTTTACACCTGACAGCTGGTTTGCATACTGCAGACTAAGCTCATTTTAATGCGCAAATTATATAAATATTTTTGACCATTGCACAAGTGATGTTTTCAGTTTTCTTTGCTCTGATAGTGACATAGTGATATCTTTCTTACAGTTGGACAAACAGTATAATGGAATTCATAAAGCGTATTATAAACCCTTACAAGTGGTTTCATCGGTCAAAGAAGCCTGAGAAATCGCATGTTGTTACTACAGAAGAAAAACTTGCTGTGAAGCTGCGCCCTTACCAGTCATATCTGTTTAAGTTACAAGAACTCATTATGTGGAGAGAGCCAACTGAAAGCATAACTTTCGTTGCAGCTATTAACATACTTTTCTTGTAAGTTAACTTTTAATAGTTCTTGTTATTTCCGGAAGTCCTGCTAGCCTATATATTATTGCGTAGGTGGTAATTAAATCTCAACATCTACTTCAAATTTACGATTCATCCTTTCAAACTATTATCTTTGTTGTCTTTTTTATATCCTGCCTTCTATCACATTCAAATATTTTTTTTGTTTCTAAAAATTATGCTGATATTACGCATGATTATTTGACCTTCTTTTAGGCTGTGGGCGAAGATGGAATGTCGATTTTATGGCGTGTTATTTTCTTTTATTTTGGCTGTTGTCCTCCATGAGGCATGGACTGAATGGATCTGGCCTGAAATTAGGCTTCCAGATGTATCTGATCAACAGGAAACAAAGCAGGAAACGGAAGGGTAAATGTCTTGCAAATAATCCTGAAGTTATCTAGTTGATATGTGCTGTATACTTTTCAATTAAATGTGGAAAAATTATTAGCTTAAGAGTAACATCTGTTTACTATTCTGATATTATCTTGTATGGATTATTTATTTTATTACTAGTTTATGGTAGAGATTCCCATATTGTATTGTTTCTTTTATATTTTTAAAAGAATAATCATCTTTATAACTAAATTATATTAGAAATTTATTTAATTATGAAAGTAATATCTATTCAGGTAATACACTTCTGATATATCCTTTATATATTATTTAATCTGGTTAGGTATATTGCTGTTGATCGTATAGAATCGATGTGTGCAGGACTCTGTAGTTAAATTGTAGTTCTTTTGTATATTTCTTGAAAAAGTTTGAAACTGACAATAATTAACTTTTCACTAAAAACAATCCCTTTTATTTTATTATTGGTTACTTTATGCAATTCATTTTACATATCCAACCGTCCCTTCACAAGTCGCTTGGTGTCCCTATCTCTTCTCTCCTGATGACGGTTAAACCGAAAATTAAAGCTATAGGTGTGTTTTTCTATTTACTGGGTACCTACAGTTTTCTCTTAAACATTTGTTGTCCTTTGTGGATTATTTTCTTGGTGATTATATATATATAACCTATAAAGCATGACATGCAATAAAAGAATGGATCTAAAATCTTTTAAATATCTCAAAATAATGATGTGATCTACGTCATAGTCACAAGAAAAAGATAGATTGTAAGATCTTACTCTTGAACAATTAAACATTCTTAATATTCATGTGTGTTTATTCTAACATTTCTGCATTTATTTGTGTAAGAAAGCACACAGGAGGTCGCATAAATCCGCAACTGCATGTCGACTGCGTCGCCGTTGGGTCGATGGGTATGGGCCAGTCGGAAGGCAAGTGAGTCCTTGCTTGTCTGCAGAATGGCTCACACCTATCTACCTGATGGCAACACAGTCAAAATATAGTCGTGTGTTTTTGTGATCTCTGCTTTGTATTTTCTCCCCGTGAATTTATTCAGTTCATCTAACTTTTTAAAGGTAGATGAATAAATCTTTTAAAGATCAGTTCATGTGACTGCTTATATATATTTATATTTACTACAAATTTTACGGTGAGTATTACATTTCTATAGTCCCATAACAAATGAATTGCTTTTATTTTCCTTTATGTAAGTGATTTATAAGTATTCTATAATTACTAACATTAGGGGAATTGTTAGCATACTTATTAATTCTGGTATTATTATTTTGGAAGAATATGATATT
The DNA here is from genome assembly GCA_026182355.1 of Hermatobates lingyangjiaoensis. NCBI lineage: Eukaryota > Metazoa > Arthropoda > Insecta > Hemiptera > Hermatobatidae > Hermatobates > Hermatobates lingyangjiaoensis. The sequence goes on along the minus strand of JAPFBL010001921.1, from coordinate 1,097,921 downwards.
AATTATAAACTGATTAAATTCAGTTACGATGACTTTGAGCCTTCCAAGGTACACTGTTGGCCATTTTGCTGTTCCTTTTCAAGATTATGGGTAAAAGTTGAGCAGTTGACATCAAATTTTGTTCGAGCATTTCTTCGAAGATACCATAATGTCTGTTGCAAAACTTGTCACAACAGGTACATCTGCCAAATAGTCACTAAACTTTCTTGAACTTAGTCAACCAGCAAGTTAAAGATTAGAAGGATATTCCATGAGTTGTCGAAAATTGGTTTAACATTAAACACTATTCTTGTGGACAAGAGATTTGAAACCGTATTTTAACTAGAATTGTATTGTGATTGAGAAATTAACAAATATTATAATAAATAATACACCTTTCGAATTATTAAATGATTCAGTTCAATAAGCAGTTTAAAGCGAATTTAGCCTTATCTTTAAATAATTTTATGAAATTTTCAAAATTTGTTGTTTGTACACATAATATTAAATTTTTGTTCTTTATAGTTTAGGTTGCTTTTCGTGATTTTTACTCATTTGAAATATTTTTTCCAAGTGAACTTAAGACACAACAAACTGGAATGTCAACAACAAAAAATTTTCACGACTAGACCTTTTTGTATTCCGATTGTTTTCATAATCGACTCTCGAGAACAGGTACAAGAAGCGTCCAGCGTTTTCCTGGATGGATGTAATAAGTCAGTTTGCTAAGTGATTTGTTGCCTGAGTTCAGAATTGTACCTTATTAAAGTTTATTAGTTGAGATGTTTTAACGAATAGTTGTCATTTAGTATTTTAGTATAATATAATTTGTATAGTTCAGTAATGATAGTTGCATTTAGTTCATATAAATAAAGTATAATTTGGAAATTCAAAGTTTTCTCATAGGCTTTTTCAATCCTATAGGCAATCCCATTCCAAAATTGCATAAACCAGTAAGACCCTTAGGCTGTGGACTCATTTACAGATCTTTAGACTGGAGAGCTACTTTATCAAACTAACTTGAACAAAATATACTTTAATTCAGTGATTTGCTTTAAAATACTTAGATAAGGACTTCCGTGGGATATTTTTAACATAAATAATTCAATTACTGACTCTTACGTTAAATTAAAAGAAAAAAAATAGCATTTCTTTTATTTAATTGTATTCTTTTTTATTTAATTTTAATTTCAGCAAATTATAATTCATTTGATATTTATCACCGTTTCATTACAATACAGGAATGCCAAAACTCATACATCAGCACTATAAAAATGTGTTTAATAATAAATATAACAAATAGCGTGTTTAATTATTATTGTTTATCTATGCGAAACTTGGCTTTAAAATAGGTTACATCCTAGAAATAATTCAACTTTACCCAGCAACGTATAATTATTTAAAAGAACTGAACTTTTTATTACTTTAAATAGCTTTATAGAAAAAAATATTTGTCATATATATTATCCGAAATTATTAAGCCAAATGTACGAATGATTATTTAAATTGTTTGTTATTCTTTATTTTTTGATTAATAATATAGTTAGAAGTGCCTGTATTTGTTTTAATAGTTGCAAAGAGTTCTATGGAAAGCAGTAAAAGAACACTGTATTTGTTTTAAAGTAGGTTACTGTATTATAAGTTGAAGCCATTGTGATTTGGCGTTTCGTTTTGCTTTTAAACGTTTTTTTTTTATTTAAAATGATGAAGTGATAAAGTAATTGTGTCAAAATTTTCAGTGCACACAATTTTTTCAGTGAACATCAAAAAATATAATCTTTTTCTATATTCATCTAAGATTTTTTAATAAATTATAAAAAAAGGACATTAATTACACTATAATAATTTATAATTATTATTAAAACAAATAGTTATTTGTTTTGTTTTTGCAGGACTGTAAGGTTGTCGGAGCTTACTCGATGGCTAACATTCGCACAAGATAATTTCAAAGTAATTGTATCAAAACTGGTAGATTTACGTCAGAGCTATCCTGGAATCGTAAGTACCTTTCTCGGAAAAAATTATATATATAATGTTTTCTTATCTAGACCATATATATTCAACACTATTTTTTTTTCTTTTGTATCGAAGTTTGGTCTTGTGTCAAATAGTAAAACACATGTTTTCATGTTACTCTAATAAATTTTTGTATTGATATAGCCCTGAAGATGTCTACAAATATAGACGAAACGTTAGGTTAAAGGTGTTTTATTGTTTTATACTAGGCCAAACCTCAAAAAAAAATAGTGATATATAGTGAAATATTGTGATATATATCAAACGATTTAAAGAAGAGAGCACGTAGAAACAATACACAACTCACTTCAACGTTTCAACCTCGTCGTCATCAGGAGAGGAAGAAGTAAATGAGTTCTGCTTGGCTGGCTAACAGCAACTAATCATAATAGTTACCATGCAATTGGCTTAATGATAAGTAGTATTGCCAACTCACAACAAGAATAGTGACTAAAAAATAATAACTAGGAAATAAAGAATGAAGTAGCTAAAAAATAAGGATTATTCACAAAAGAAAAACAAAAAGGAAAAGTAATAATACAAATTAAAAATAATGGTCATTAATGTTTTAGGTTGAGGTCAGGGTATATATATATAAACTTTAACAAATAGGAAAGAACACAGAAAGTCACTACAAAACTCACTTCAATATTTAGACATCCGTCGTCATCGGTAAGAAGCGAAGTACTCACGTTGAGAAACAAACTGCTACGTATATATATATATATATATATATATATATATATATATATATATATATATATATATGAAATAACAATCAATGATCAAACCACAATATGAATCAATGATCAAACCCAACGTTGGGTTTTTGACTCTGACGAAGGCCGCTGGTTACGGTTAGTCTTGTTTTCCCACTTCATATTGTGTTTTGATCATATATGTATATATATATATATAATTTAAAAACATCCCCGATTTCACTTTATTTAGCTTTGTTGAATATTCATCCAAACTTCGGAACCTTTTATTCAATTCAGAGTTATTTAAATCGAAGATTAGATCATCATACTTCTTCAAATTTATATTTGACATGTTTCGGTTCTTTCTTTAACCATCTTCAGAAATAAACAATTTTACTAAACTGAACAACAATTAATCAAAAAAAAAAAAAAAAGAAGTTTAGTAACGTTGTTTATTGTTGAATATGGTGAATGAAAGCACCGAAACATGTCAAATATAAATTTGAAGAAGTATGGTGATCTAATCTTTTATTTGAATTACACTGCATTGAAGAAGAGATTCCGAAGTTTGGAAAAATAAAGTGAAATCGGACATAACGCTTTTAAAGATATGTATTCAAGAAGGACTGCTTCCAGCTTTTACGAATATATATATATATTATATATATATATGTACAAAACTAAAGTTTATCAGGACTCAGTCAGTTCGTCAAGTTCAAATTACACTCTCATTGCCAACGTTTCGGTTGTTATTTGAAACCTTTTTCATAGGCAAAAGTCTTTTGAAACAGGCAAAACTTTATAATTCTACCCATGAAAAAGGTTTTAAATAAAACCCGAAACGTTGGCTATGAGAGTTTAATTTGAACCTGAAGAACTGGCCGAGTCCTGATAAACTTTAGTTTTTTTTTTTCTATTCCACGTTCGATAGTTATATCAATATTTAAATACATATATATACATATTCAAGTAACTCACCGCCAATGATAAAAGATAATCGCTTTGAGGACTTTCGTATATCATGTTTTCATGCAAATATGCAAATACGAGTAAAAAGCATAACAAAAGCACAGAAAAGGACTCATTTCAAGATTTCGACATTTGTCGTCTTCAGTTAATGTGATATTGTGCTTTAATTGTGCCAATTATTTAAATAAATATTAGTGGGAACAGTCAGTAATATATTAATTTAAAAATAACGGCATTAAAAAAAAATCAAAAATAAATTCTCTGAACATAATTCAGGCAAATTAATGACTCCAAATGTTGTGTTAGGCCTTAAATGTAACCAGTTATTTTCTACGAAAGATCTTAGGGTTAATCCCATTTTTGGAAATTTAATTGTTGTTTAGACGATGTTTTTTTTACTACACCGTGTAATAAAAAAAATCCGTGTTTTTTTATTACACGCATTTACTGTTAATTTTTGTTATACATATATATAACACAAATTTATTTATCCTGAATCGGTCAGTTTACCAGGTTCAAATCAAACTTTGAAAGACAACGTTTTTATTTTGAATTCGTAGTTGGAACCTTCGTATTAATCAGATGTATGAAATTCTGAAAGTATTTATAATAAACTATTACTTTAGAGGTTTAAAAAGAATAATTTTAGGAACACAAATGTCCTTAAGAATTGTCTAAGGTAATATTAAATAAAGACATACCTTTCTTTCATTATTATTATTTTATGTTAGGTAAAATAAATTGAATATTTGAATTTTGTTTTGATCAGCTTTTGTTCAGTTTTGATTTCAGTTTTTGTTTTTATGTCTTTAAATAAATCACATTTTTTACTTTTAAATGTTTTTTTGTTCTTTTTAAATATACTTTCTGTATATGTACCTTGAATCATGTTAAGGATACCATATCAAAAGCTTGGGCCAAAAACCATTTAATAACAAAAAACATTTCAGTGAATTTATGTTATTAACTGTTGCTAGGATTTCTTATCCTGAGTGACAGAAGGTTGTCTTGTTTATATAAATGTTATTAATTAATTAATTATTAATTAGTTTATATAATGTTATTTAAATGTTGCTCTGTATTGGGTCAGTTGTGGTAATAAATAGTATTGTTTTATTTGATTGACCATTGCGAAGGTGAGGAGGCTGATAGAGTGTCACTGTTTTTGCTTAGTTTTGCTTGGTGGCCTGCAGCCTGTGCCTGGTTGTAGCAAGAGTCGGGTCTGCAGTACCCGACCTCTGCCTCCTCTACCTGAGCACAATGCTCGTCTGCCTAGGACCAGCCAGCTATACAAACTTTGTTCCTGACTCTACAAAGCGTCGCCTCTCCAACCTAGTCTCCAAGATCTCATCTGTCATAAAACCTTTAGGTAATAATTGTGTTTAGCATTAAACACAAAAATTAGGTAATAATTAGTGTTTTTATCATTATAAACAGGTTGATAAGTCAAATTGTAGAAAAGAATAAGTGATAATGAAAATTGTTCTTATTCATGTTTGTAACAGGCCATCGGAAGGAAGTATGAAAAATACCATTTACCTTAAAGATAGCGTCAACACGATCCAACATCATTGAAATTAAAATATTACATTGGGCCACCAAAACAGTACTTAAAAGATAGGTTAGCTCTACATAAATATGAAATTAAATCAAAGAAAACATTTTGTGTTTCAGCCCATCATTCAATTAACAAGTCATAACTTTAACCTAGATGACACGAAGATTATGGACTATGAAAATAATAAAAATAAGAGACTTCAGACAGGGACAGTATCACAGTGTGAATAAAAAAATAATCCAATAACTACTAAAATGTATTCACCTCTAACTCAAGATTATAAGAGAAAACACAAGTTTTCGACCTCGTAGGTCATCCTCAGGCAGAAGAAAATAATAAAACAGATAAATAATAAATCAAAGTAACAGAATACAACTAGAAATATACACATACTCGTAAGGGATACAACAATGTATACTTGGATGAAGATCTGCTGCCAACTTATACAAATATATATATATATATATATAAGATTTCATATAAACACGTGAAATAACAATCAATGATCAAACCACAATATGAAATGGAAAAAAAAAGACTAAGATCTTTCAACCTTAACAAGCGGTCTTCGTCAGAGTCAAAACAGAACTCTACAACAATTGGGTTTTAACTCTGACGAAGACTGCTTGTTACTGTTGAAAGTTTTTTTTTTCATGTTACATTGTGGTTTGATAATTGATATATACTATTTCTTACTTAAATCATTGTAATTATTTTATTTAAATGTATTTTCCAGACTCTCCTTCTTCAGGCATTGATGAATATCTCCCTGAAGCGAGTAAAGAAAACCTGACTCTGTTGAACCTTGCTAGCGGGCAAGCTAAAGATACTACTTTAGGTAAGAAATTTTGACAACCCCTCTTCAAAATAATCATTCTTCAACTTTCCACTTATTTTACTAACTCTTCCTTGTTACTTATTATAAATAAATGCATGCTCTCTTTATTTAAACATTTTATTAAATCCTTAAAAACAAAATACTTAATGTATTATAACTATTTAAAAGATAACTTACAAATGGATTATTTTGATATGGCAACAAAAGTAAGATTTTGCTTAGCTATTGAAATTAAGGGGAATTTATTCAAAGCTATGTTGGATGCTGGTACTCGGGGTTTAAAAAAAAAAAAGAATATGTAGTAATTGGCAATTTTATTCACATTGGTTAATGATTATTAGGCAGCATGTATTAAACACTCAAAATCGCGAAAGCAGTTATTACAACACAGCAATTATTACTATTTTTTAGAGGGGTAGTTAAAGTTTCGTAAATATTAATGTGAACACATCCATTCTCATTTGAGTCAATTTACTTCTCTGTGTGCAGGCATGTTATATTGTGATAACATTTCTACGTATTGAGGAACTATATAATATGATAGACATTATCCTTCTATTGCGATGACTACCCATTACAATCTGAGTTCTTAGGTCGGCTGTATTGTTCGTCCATAAGTCTCTGTTGTTCTGGACTCAAGAGAACTTGAGTACCAGTTCAGTTTACTACCAAAAACTAATCTATACCAGTAATCTCCTCACCACTTGTTGCTAACTAGAGAAACTACGGCAATGGTGTGTCTACTTCCAGAAAAGTGATGAAGAAACCCTGGGTGAAAGCAAGGCTTTCTAAGTGAATGAAACCTTGAAACCCATCGGGTTTAGAGCAACAATACAATGAGGCCAATACCATATGAAGGGTTCACGTACAAATAGTACATTGTCATTAAGAAATAAACAAACCGTTTTGCTTCGTATAGTGGCAGTAGTCATTCGATCGATTTCGGACGTTCCTCCTGAATATGGATAAACACCCAATAAGTATGGACAATTCCAAAATATAATATTTTTCAGATTATTTGAAGGATGTTTTATTTTGAAATATGGTTAACCAAGTTTATCCTGTTTTCCCCTTAATAAAACACAAATCACGGTTAAATAAAGCAGAAAAACTACCTAAAAATGGAAGTTTTGCTTTTACTAGCATTTTATATTTGTTTCATTTCGAGCTTCAGTAAAATGTTTACTTTTTATTTGATAAAAACAGTTTTTGTTGTTTTCACAGTGGTCATGTCTGTTTATTTTTTATGTTTATGCACAAAACCTTCAAGCTCTGTCCATAAAAATATATTTTATATGAAACTGGTCTGTGCAGCAAAAAAAAAAAAAAAAAAAAAAAAGTCAGAAACTATTGATCCAAAGAGGGATATTTATCGACAAGTAAGAGTCGTTCATTCGTTAGAAGGGTTCACATTCCACATAGCCACCATGCATGTACTTTTCCCAATCAAGTTACAATAGTTGGATTGGATTAATGGTTAGATTCGTAATCTAAAAAAAACTTGAGGAAGCAGTTCTTCTCAAGATAAGAAAATTGATGAACTCATAAAATTGATATATTTTGTTCAACTTTAGTTGGGGAAAAAAAATTGTACCAAATGTCTTTGAAAATTATAGCAAAAAATGAGTGTTCAATTGAAAAAAATTATAAACCTGTATGTTTAACTTCAATCTATTATAAATAAAATTTTGAATCGAAAAAATAAATCTGAAAAGATGAAATTCTCAAGAATTTTCAATATATAGTGAGGGTTTACTTGTGAATAATGGGTAAATGTGTTTGAAGCTTTCTTGTCATATAACATGTAATAGTACTAGTCGGGAAATGAATAATGGGATATTTTGAAAATGATTTGTTCTTGTAAAGAATTAGAGAAAAGTATAGTTTAGTAAATGTTATAAAATTCTCTTAAAATTAATAATTGTTCTGGTTTAAAAAAGATATTTGCCATGGTGATTGAAATAATCAGAATCATAAATATATATTTTTTTTCCTTTTATTATTAATTTCTTAATTCGCTAGGAATTAACTCATAGAAAATGCGTAAGAAAAAAAAACTTTAAATAATTCCTGTTTATAAATTATATTTCATTAGAACTATAAAACTCTGAAATAATAAGAAGCATTTAAAATACCAGTTAGACTAGAAGTAGAAACTAAAACTAAATTAAAGAATCGAAAAGCCCAAGAATTCTAACTAAAAAATAAAATAAAATCAATATCCAAATTGTATTTTTTAGAAATATCAAACTGTATATAATATGTCCCAGCTTTGTCACGGCTGTAAAAATCAACACAGTAATATGGGTCGCCCATAACTAAAATGGGTACCAGATAATAAATGAGTCACAACTTCTCCTAATAGAGCGACATAAAGGTTAAAAACTTAGAGTGATGTGGACAGACAACCAAGTGTTCTTGGTTCACTAGTAGTTCTTAAATTAATAAATTTTATTTCCACTATGCTAACAATCATGCTATTTTTGACACTTGAATTAGTAACATAGTGTGAAAAATTGTTTAATTAATGCAAAATTATTAATGATCATTTTAAGGTAATTCATGTATAAATTACTTTTTTTCTGATTTCTTACGTGATTGATAACAGAAACAGTATTTGTTATTTTAAGATATGTTTTATTTAGAGTATTGATTATTTTTAAGGTTCAACTCCTACTTCAGAAGTTGAAATTTTACCTCTTGAACCTATACCAGCTCATGATGAGTCTTCAATGGACAGAGATTCAATCATCCTTGAGCCAACTTCACTTGAAAACGTCGATGCAAATGACTCTGAAGATGAAAACATTCTTGAATTTAAACCATCTCATTTTAATGGTGCTACGACAATGATGACCAACTTGACGCAGGCGATTTCTCAAGCTTTAACTGAAAAGTTGGTGCCATCTTCAATAGTTAAACCACAACCTCTTTTGAGGCAAGAGTCCAGTGACTCCAGTGATTTTGAACTTATAGATCATGAGGATACAACTTAGATTTTCAAGTAATATCTAAGTAGCATCCTTATAATACTATTTAATATCATGTGGATGCATTCTAAATTTATATTTAAGCCCCTTCATGAAAGGAAACAGCTTCATATTAAATCAATTTTTTTAGGGGGGGGGGGGGTGATAGAGAGGGAGGGGGTAAAGGCTTGAAGCAGCTTTATTCATCAAAATCAAATTCATCGCTTTCATTTCATCTAGATCAGAGTGGGTTCTCTCAACTTCTCAAATGAACAATCTAAAACAATTAGCACAAACTATTTTTTTTTACTTGTTTAACTATCTTACTGAATGATTTGAATTGTAATAACATATTTAATGAACGAAAAATGTTTAATATTTTCGTCAAAGACACCCTCTTGAAGTATAAATTACCTTTCTGCAATCCAACTTCACTTGTAGTGAATTCTCTTATATTATCCACATCTAAATATATATTTTACTTTGAAACATGAAACATAAATTAACAATTACAAGAAAAAATAATTCTTTTTTCCCTATTCATTTGCAGTCAAGTGCGAATTCAATATGTTTATATAAAGAAATGTACTCATATGTAATTAATGTTTTATACTGCTTACTTTGAATCTACATAACTATTGAAAACATTAATTATATATTACTCGTTCCTTTTATGTAAAAATATTAAAGAATAGGTAATGAATGAGCAATAAATAAGTAATTATTTTTTATATTAAAATATTTTATATCATATTAATTAATTTTTATATGTTATTCGAAATGAAATATATATTTAGTTCTACTGGATTTGTAAAAAATGTCTAAACAAGTGAATTTGTTTTCAAAAGGGTGAAATTTTAACCTGTAATATATATTAAATCACCACAAAAGTTAAAATACGACTTTTACTCATAATTTATGAAACATAATGGTTTCTGGATCAGAATTTTAGTTATCAAAATATATGGTGTCTAATTTTTTTTATTTAAGATGTTTAAAAATGGAAATTTGAATATAATTACTACTAAACGAATATATTTTAAATACTCAAATTTCAAACAACTTGAGGATATTAATTTCATTTTATTAAAATAACTGGAGTTCGAAAAGTACCCTAATATTGTTCTAGACAGGTTATGGAACTGATATATTCGTGATTAGATTAGATTAAAACCGATCCCCAAACGGGTTAAAAACGTCAGCCCTTAAAATTCCTTATTAATATCAGTAATATTAAACCCATTTTCAATTTAACATATTAAAATAGAAAATTGATAAATTAAACTTATGAATTGAAATCAACTACTTATTATTGATGTATAAAGGATTACTTTTTGACAATCATTGATCTTCAAAATGACATAATGACAAATCTTATGGTGAACTTTTTCCCCCCTAGTAGCAATAAAAAATTAATATTTTTACTGAAATATGGTTTTTGGAGGTCATTTAACTTTAGAGTGTCAAGCTATTTTTAGAAACTGGTTCAGCTGTTGAAGTAAAAACAACATATTTATTAACTTTATCAATCCTGCTTTAATCTGTTAAATTAAATTCCCCTAGCTCAAAGTTGCTTAATTTGCATTTTTGTTATTTCCTGGATTTAGATTGAATGCGTTAAAAAAAATTTTGCGATTTTGGTGTTAGGGTTATTTTATCAGTACAAATTTATAAAAGAACTAGTGCGATAATAGGTATAATGTTAAAACAATGAAGAATATGTATATAGACTAATAAATCAGGATTCGGCTCTGATCAGGTATAGAATATTTATCGAAATGAAAAAAATATAGTTTATGTATAAATATTTCTTGAAAAAATCATCACAATAGGCATGATTACTACTTTAATAGTTTAAATTACTATTGTATACCATACATTATGTAAAATATAACATATAGATGAAAAAAAATCATCACAATAGTTTATACCAAAATTTATTCTCCTTTGGCGTAATATCGCTCAGGTTTTCCTTTATTAAAAAAAAAATCATTACTTTTCAAGAATATTTTTAAATTTAAAATAGAAAATTTGAATGTTTTATTGAATCACTGTTCTAGGTTTATTTTGTAGTATTATAACAGATGTTCAAAATCTTATTCGGTTGAAACATATTGTACTCTACTGGTATACTTTCACAAGAGAAACACCAACAAAGAGTCAGCTCAATCTTTTGAGATCCATTGTCATCAGGAGATGATGTTCTTGGTTTCTAAGGTAGACCAAGAATATTAACATATTCTTCGAATGGCGATATAAAGAAATATTTCTGTAAATTTTTTTGTTCGGTGTTTTATCTTTATTCTTTTCTTGTTGTTAATTTATTATCCTCAAAACTGTTTCATTTTTAAGATATATAGTTTAAAGTTGGTGAAGAATCACAAATAAGAGAAAAACACACATACTGTTTCTAATTTTCAGTTTCGACCGTCCACAGGAGAACAAATTGTAATAGACAATATGTTCATCTTTGCCACGGTTGGAAACAAACAGTGAAAGCACGTACGGCCTGTTTTAAAAAAGAACTAATAGAAACGTAAAAAGTTTGGTGTAAAAAAAGAGGCTAATGAATAGGGAAATGCAATGTGTTGGGGTAGATAATCCTAAGGAAAATACCCTTCTGGTTTAATACCTGCCCTAACACACTGTCCTCATTTATTCTTCCTTCTGATTCTTCTTTTGATTCCCAACTTTTCCACTTTTTTCATCTTTTCTTGCCTACCCTTCTTATATTAGTTATTTTTTTTAATTGAGTATGTGATTAGATACACTGTTGGTTTCTAACCGTCGTTATATCATCCATTTAGTCTCCCTCTCTGTACTCTCCTGGGAACGATTGAAACCTAAAATTAGTTACTGTAAGTGTGTGTGTGTGTGTTTTCTTGTGATTGTTTATCTTTCCGTTCAGAATCGTTTCCCTAACAAGGAAGTATATATCTGTGTATTTCACAATTAAAATGCGAAATAAAAATCAAGTTAAAAATTCAGAACTCATATTCAGATCTTTCAACGAAAGTAACTGGCACTTATCGGAATCAAAGGATATGATTTCATCCTGAGACTCTTAAGATCGCTTGTTGCTTTGGTCGAAATATCTTAGTCCGGTTTCTAAATTTCAACCATGTTTAGACTTTAATATATACAAACATTAAATATTTTATTAGTGTTTTTTTGGTTAATTTTAAAATAGAACTAATCCTCAAAAAATATTTAATGTGTATGCATAATGGTCGCGGATTGTTAATTATATATACTACATAATTAAACACATTACACGTTTAATATTTAGTTGGCATATTCTACATTAGTCTAGGACAAGACATTTAACTATAACCTTCATTAAAATTCAACTCTGAAGTTATATTTTTCAAAGAAGAAGTATATAATTTAAATTCTTTACTGTTCCTTCCTTAGTTGATGCTTATTAAATTGGGAAACACATCTTACCTTTTTCTTTTGTGCATTATTTGCTAGATCCTTTTTTTCTTGTTTTCCTCATGCGTAGGTAGTATATAACTAATTGATTCATATTGTTTATAGTTCTGTATTACTTAGGTCCACTAATAATAGATTATTAAAATTTATTATAAATGTTTTTATATAGTCAAGTTCCATGTTGTATTTCTTTAATTTGTTATGGAAGTTATACATGAAGCTACTATATTGAACAAAATAAATTCACAGATATTTGTTGATAAAGAAGAGTGTTTTGTTAGTTAATTGGGATTTGTCTGCTGATAAGGAGTTAATTATGATACAAATTTTGATAACACATCACAAAAACAACAGCTTTAACAAGGAAAAAACACATTTCTTTTCATATTAATTTTATAACTGTCATTCAGTTGCTTCTAGCAAACTTTTTTTAGTTTTTTCTTGTTTTAGGTTTTAACTTTCATAATTTTTTAATTTTATTTTATACAGATAAAAATAAAGGTAGTTTTTTTTTTCTATGAGATATATTTTATTTAAATGATATTAAAAAATGTTGTTTTGTTTTAATGTCAATTCACTTATATCACTGATTGGTTGAAAATTACAGAAAGTTTTAACTTTTATTTAAATTAATTTTTTTAATATTTAAGAGAGGGAGTATACACAACCCACATGACTTAATAGATTTCCGATTCTGACTGACTGGTTTACAAACTTTTCCATTTTTTAAATCAGATATAACTACAATTCTTATAAAATAAAAGTTTGGCTCTGAATTAAATCTATGGTATATGATGAATAATGCTTTCCAATGGGTTATCAATAATTTCTATAACACATTATTTTTTTTTACGTTTTTTTTAAAGGTATGAAAAAATTCTACAAATATAAAGGGTTCCTTAAACTGAATAATTTCACAAAAAAAAAGTAGGTGTTAGTATCTATATATAAATAAATATATAAATAAAAAACAATCATTGAAAGAAAGGATGAAATTGGTATGATTATAAAAGAGAATCACAAAGACTGAGAAAACCCGAAGTGCCTTATGATTAAAGTTGTCATATCTAAAATGAAGCTGTGTTCTTTCATCTGTCTGTGATTGGTGCTTTACATATTAATGTTGGACTTGGTGATCCTAATGGTTTGTGGTTTTTAGTTACTCCAAAGTGGAACTTTTACTTAATATAATCAGTATCCAAAGGAAATGTTATCCATCTCGTTTGTAAAGTTTATCGATTCGATGTGAGTTACTATAATCATTATAATTTTTTTTTGTTTATTTAGATAAGGCATATTAATTCTTAATTGTAAAATTATAGATATTTTGATATTGTATTGAGTTGTGATTCTTAGCCAAAGATCCCATTAAACTTTAAATGGGTGTGTGTCTTTGTTATTTTATTTTAGATTTTATTTGGTTTTATGTGTTTTTCATTTTCTGAAATATAATTAATTATATTATATATATTTGTAATGTTGAAATGAATACTTTAAAAAAAAAATCATTTAATGAAGGTGTTTTTTTGGTTTGGTTATTTTCACACGGTTTCATTAGTACTTCTGTTTGTTCTGAGAACATAAATATATATTCTGTTATGTACATATATAATTATTCGCCTAATATATATAATTAATCATTTATTTAAATAAACAGTTAATACCACATAATAGGAAACATAATTTAATTAAATTCTTAATACGTGAAGAGAAGTTAGTGAAAAGTTTCAGGAAATGTAAGTAACCGTTATTTGAATCAGTGGTTCTCAAGCAATGACCGATGATTTGGTAGAGCAGGACCTTTTTCTGCACTATTGATGAACTCTAGTGGTGGGGGAATGCGAAAGCGAAGATAACAAGTTAACAAGAAAAATATAATTTAAGTGCAAAAAAAAGAGATGAATATTAATTGCGACTTATCGCCTCGATACATCTTAACCCGTCCTTTCTTTTATCTTTGATCTTCCATTCTCTTAGCCATTGGTTCTCAAAGTGGTCCGCATGGACCTCCAAGTGTCTATTTTAAGGGTACTATTTTGAAAAGTAGTATTTTGAGGGTCCATGGTGAATTTTACGATACATGTTAAGTTTATATCAGGATAGCATAGCTAAAAATATATCAAAGTAGAGAGAGCTGACCATTAGAATAATGAAACATAATAATTTAAACATAATGCCCAATATTCTCATCAGTTTCTTATAATGTTACAATGTTTTAAAATGTTCTACTCATTTTTTTTATATTGTATTCAAAATTGATACTTTTATAATTTATTTCAACCTAAATTATGTTTTATTTATGTTTTCAGCGTATAATTGTGTTTTTTTAAGTATTCGTTGAAGGGAGGTGGGGGTCCATGGATCGTAAAATAGTTTTCAGGGAGGTCCACAAGCCCTCAAAGGTTGAGAACCCATGTCTTAGCCTGACAGTCTTCAAACCTCCAGTATGTCAAGATCCCACCCTTTCTGGTCCACGAAAACATCAGCTTTGATGATTTATTTTGTCGTCTGAATGTTCTTTCCATAGGCTCTAACCAACACACTATGATTATCTCAATTATTTAAACATGTTATGTTATTTAACTTTATCATTTTTCTTGCCTTTATTACACAAACCGTCCTCAGTCCTTGGTTAATCATCCTCAGTCAATCCCTACGAAATATAAGTTAAATTTCTGGGTCCCATTATACTCCAGACAGATATACTTTGCAACAGCCCCCTAATAAATTTGAATTATGAATTTACCTAATCCGCAATCTATATTCTATCCAGAAATCCAAGAAAACTCAAGAAACAGTCAAATATCTTGCTATAAAGCAAATCCTCATGCAAACTTCCTTGTTCAGGCTTTTAATCTTCCTCATCCCCGTAAAATTCAATAAATTATAACTCACTGATTTCTGAATAAAACTAGAACAAACTTTTGGAGACTTTGAATCTGCATGGTCATACTACTCTTCAATAGGGCAGTCTGACTATTTGGCAAGAATTACTATCCCTCCCGTAGAGAGTGAAATATTAAGACATTAATAGTAGATCTAGGTCTAGGTCTGGAATAGACTTCTAATGGGAGAACTTCTAATTACAATATGCGCCATAGTCCATTGAGATTATCTATGGTTGTTGGTAGTGAAACATAGAAAATTATGCACTTTTGAGAAACATTATAGCGTATCGTGGGAAAATAAGTCAATTTTCAATAATAATTCTTGTTGTTTCTATAAAACATTTCTATGTTGATATTTAAATTATTTAGTAATATATTTACACTAATATACAATTATTCGATATAGTCTACATGTTCACCAGCTGTATGTCATCCATTTACATCCTAAATTTAGTGAAAAACTTTTCTCAAGATTTTCTCGTTTATTGAATCAAGTATGGTGTTATCATGAGAGAAAGCAGGAAGAAAAAGAACTTAACATGGAAGAGTCGCGTGGTTTATGTCCTGAGGGTCTTAGTGGAACCCAGGACGTAGGGTTGTACTTCGTTTTCTTTATATCGTTACTGCAAAAATAACTTTGCTACCACTGTGCTGATTTTCTGTTATATCCAAAGAAGAAATCACATATTTATTTATTCATCTTCATAAATAAAAGCAAACGTGTAATATTTAAAAATTATATCTTAAATTTGAATCAATTTTGGTACACCTATTATGTATCATTCGTAAAGTTGCTAAAAGACATATAGGCATTCTCTAGTTGTCCAGTCATTTATAATATGGTGTTTACTCATACATTAAAATTATGGACGAAGTCTTCGCATAAACATGTGTTTATGAAAACACTGTCCTCAATGTCCAATCATTGAGATATTTGTAACAATCTTTCTAAAAGTGTATGACTTTTTTTTTGTAGCATGTTTTCTTCATTCAGTAGTGGTGTAAATAGTTGTATTTCTTCATGTTGGTAATGTTCCTTGTTGGAAAATCAAAGTAAAAATGTATACATAAAAGATATTTTGTTATATATGAAGTTTAAAAATTTCAACATTGTTTTTATATGTACAGTTTATATAATTATCGTTCTCAGATCAATTATGCATCCTTTCATAACTCTAATATGAGAATAAATACACTTCATATAACACTATGTGTAGCATGGTAAAAAACTTCACTAATAGAATAAATAAATCACGCAAGTGTCATTAATAATTTAGTTGAATCATTGAACGTTTGTAATTATTATTATTAATTTATTATTCTCACTTGGAGGCTATGTAAAATCTGAGTAATTTAATTGCGAAACAAAAGTGCCGTCAGTTTAATATCCACAACAATTAAATTGAAAAACTAAATTAATATAAGAAGAATTATATGTGTAAAAAAATGTATTATAATTTAATAAACCTTATCTATGTACAAAAATTGCCGAATTTTATTAAATTTTGTTAAACAAAAGTTGTAGTTTATTTTTTCTCTACCAGTTTATTTTGTTTTATTTCAAGTTTCAATATTTTCATTAAAGAATGGATTATTTTGTATATTATTAATGATATTGATGCTCATTTGAAAAGTATTAGTAATAATATTGTGTGTCTCTTCTCAAATAGAATAATGTATTATGAAAATTTTTCTACATTTTGATAAGGAAACTCAGATATGAATTATTTCTGCAAAAACTTAATCCAATAGGAAAATAAGCTGAATGAAAAGTACAACAGTTTAAAAAAAAATGTAAATATGATAAACATATGTTGAAGAAGGTGATTAGGGTTTAAGAAGGGATGTCGTGATTTGCAAATATTGTAAAATTGCGTATAACTGTCTCCAAAACAAATGGTTTATTCAAAATAGCTCATTGCTAATATGTCTTCTTATTCATTTTTTTCAAACAATAGGGTAAAAAAGAAAACTGTTTCCATATTTTTACACTAAAGTATGAGTTTTTATATGTATGTATTCCAATTTTTATAAACTTTATAATAATTTATGAAGATGACTTCCAAATTACGTGCCGCGGTTTCAGCCTCTCATAAAATTCATAATTTTTTTTTGTTTTATCTGGAGCATTAATTTAAACAAAATTAAACATCGTGGTTATCCTAAGACTAAAAACTATTTGTGTTAAATCAATTAATTGTTATTAATTAACAATTAGCTTTTTAAAAATAATAAATAATATATAATAATGTTTCTGAAATCTGTTTATTTCCCTCAAATAATGAAATTGTATTTTACAGGCTAGCTTTGAGAAACACTTGCATTAACAGCTATTTACTAATTGACAAATATTTTTTTTGTAATTTTTAATCTGGTATCACGTAACCTCTTCATTTCATAAAAAAAAATTATTGTATAATGAAAAGAAATGTCAATTTACTCATTTAAAGTTCATTAAAACTAGTTTTGAATGTTTTATTGCGTAATATTTAATTTTTTTTTATTTGCTTTAAAATGTAATCATTTTCATTAGTTATAGTTTATTTTAGATGACATATTCCTAAAATTTTCTGTTATATATAATAAGCTTTTCTTCTGTTTGTAAAAAAATCTGGCTATTGTCAGAGTTTGAGTATATTTGTGATATTTAGTTATTTTAATACGTGTGCCATTGTAAATTAAGCACAGAAGAGCGTTTTCTTGTAAAATTGTTATTCTGAGGAATACAGAGCGATTTGTGTATTCATTTGAAATATATTTTGTGTTTTCTTCCTACATCCAATACTCAATACAGTTAATTTTAGTTAAATGAATTTTAATTTAATTTTTATCCCGAAATAAAGACATACGAATTGTTCGTCTCGAACAATTCGTTTCAGAATCTGAAACTTGGTATTTCTTAAGTTTACCATATTTAGAATGCATGTTTTACGTACAGCAATAACTACATCAAATAAATGATTAATAATAATAATTTTGAAGTTTTTGTGAGTATGGTTTACAATGAAATATTTTGAACAAAGTTTGATTAGTTTTGACTACTGCTGTAATCAAGTAACTCGCCCTTTCCACAAATAAAAGCAGGTCTGACATTTTTCTGGATTTTTTTTATGTGGCTTATCTATTCATTTATTGTCTGCTATGAGAACGAAAATTGATTCATAGAAATTTGGGTTTTTGTTTCTAGTAGAAGTTTTTGACATACAGGTAAGATTATTTACCTTTATATATATATATATATATATGTACATTTGGATGAAGGAAAGAAGGTATTCAGAAACCTCGAAAAACTGGTGAAGAAAATGAAATCAGTAAAATACGGTCAGTTATTCAACTAAATATATATATATATATATGTTTTGAGATTTTTTTGAGGCTTTGGTCAGGATATTAAAAACTCTTCTTTGCCGACGTTTCGACATATATTTATGTCTTCCTCAGGGCTAAAACAATAATACTTTGAGCACAAATATTACAACTACATTAGGTCTATTGTTTGCTACTATGTAAGACAAAAGATGGACTATGGATTTACGTATTCCAATCTAGTTTTGTGTTATATTGATAAGAATTTACAGAGATTTAAATTTGTTTACCTGGAAAGTCTATTGTATATCCTTGTTTATCATGTGCATAGAACTCCTCTACATGTTAACTAGATAAGGGACTGTTGCTAGGTCTCCACATTGTCCTGGAGGTTGCATTTTTGTTATGTTACATGCTGTGTGCTGAAAAACCCAGTGTTAACTTATTTTATACGGTTTTGCAAAATTAAGTGCTGTGCCCTTACGCTTGTCTGTGTTATTGTAAAAAATGTTTGTGTATATTTTACTGAATTTTTCTATATCTGTTCTTGAGTTGAATGTGTTTGTGTTTCTTTCGATATGGATTATTTCTTTTACTAGTCTTTTCCTATATTAATTTCCTATTACTAGTATTCCCAGAGTACAGTCAGGTCCGAAGAAAATGTATGCCCCAGAAATGTGACTCTTTACTACTTATATATATTGTAGTAGTTTCTTATTTTACAAGAAAATGAAACCTCACTCCTTTAAATCAGATGTCATTTCAGTCTCTTAAAAAGAGAATGCGAACAGACATAAAAGCAAATATACATCTAATATTTACATTTAAAGATGCAACCATCACAAACTGTTAAGGAATAACTTATTTAATACTAAGGAATCCATGAAATACCAACAACCAATTGTTTAAAAAAATTTAATAAGTTAAAAAAATATATCTACAGTTAGAAATGTACAAAATTTGGACGAATCTTTACAGGTGCAGTCACATTTAATACAGCATTATGTTCCCGTTTGACTTTTCCTCGAGAACAGGCTTGGAAGCTCTTTTTTGTCTCAACTCACTTGTACCAGAATATATAAAAATTATATTAATTATATGTACTATTAATGATGCAGTAACCAACCTGAAACAAAATTAATGTTACATTAGTTTCAATGTTTGAACGTATCTTCTATTTTTAAACCCCAGAATCTCTTGTATATAAAACAAAAGAATACAAGTTTGAAATTTATTAAAATTAATATAGTTATAATTAATGAAAAGTAATGATCTCGATTACTCTGACCAAGGGAGGGAGAGTGATAGGAGGTAGACTTTTTTTATCTCTTTCTCTCTCCTCCCATTTTATATCTTCTCTTGCTTGTCGTACTCCATACGCTCTCTCCGCCCATTTCTCTCATCAGTTCCTTTCCTTCTTAATCATTTTCTTTCTCCATGCACAAACTAACTGTCTTCTCCATTCTTCCCTATGCCCTTTCCTGTGGACTACCAATTTCACATTTAAATTTTGACAAACTTGAAAGGTACTCGATAGGAATACCAAACCATATGGACACAGCAGGGAATAACAGGGCGAATTATCTGCCGAAAATTAGTATCTCTCTTCCGCATGACAAGAACAGTATGGAGCTGCCATTGAGCACAGCAGAACACACTCCAGGTGGCATAGAGAGAAAGCTTTGGAGTTACCTGGCCATTAAGTCATTAGTCTATTGCGTAGTCATCTACCAGGCAACTCTTGGACACAACAACCTAGCGGTACACCATCTGCGCAACAAAGCCTTTACAGACTCCCCATGAGTGATCACACTTCAGTGGACATAACCTGTATTTACTGTTCTTAATTGTGATTGGTTTGAAAACTCAGCGCGGCACCAAATGGCAGAAACCTCAAGAGTGGTGTTTGGCTAAGTAAGGAAGCAATGTTGCACAACTCACTCAACAACACTGTTTAGAAATTAAAGTCTTTTTCGTTTACCCTATAATGGTGGTCCATAACTTAAAAACAAAGTTACTAGAAATTCTTATGCCCTAAATTTTATATCCCTATTTTCTAGGATGAAACGGTCAAAACCATCCATCTGAAATTAATTCAACCAGTAAACACTATATATAAGAGTGTGAGTACGTGTTTGTTGAACAATATGCCATTTTTCTAGTTTTGAACTGCTATCCTGTTTTCAGAAAATTTGGGTACGCGTTCTTGAAAGTCTACTATCATTCATAATTTTTAATTCATAACTTTCATTCATAAATATTATCATTAACAAACACTTTTTCTTCTTCTCGGAGTTTGGTCAGGGTAAATATATGGAATCACCTTTTTGCCAATGTTTCGTCTTTATTTTAAGACATCCTCAGGGCTATAAACTAACAAAAAAAAAAAACAATAAACAATGGACATTTGTCATTTCTACTTTAGAAACATCATAAACGAATTGAAGAAAACTTACTCAAGGCTGACCAAACTCCGAGAAGAAGAAAAAGTGTTTGTTAATATTTAGTGGTCAAGAAAACAGTACCGTATTATCATTAACTATAGAATACAATATTGTGCCATGTTTCTGTAAGCACTAACCAAAAGACTATATTTTATAGAAGTGAGTTACGTCTGTGTCTATCTTTGTATTGTTTTCATTATAAATTTTATCTAGACTTATGACCGTTTCTCATTTAATTTTATGTTAAAAACAAATATATTAATAAAATGATTTATACCAGTAAGAGTAGGCAAGAAAGGCAAGACCATCTGACGTCCAATGAAGCTGTTTGTTTTGAGGAGTCAAGACGTTGGTACGCAGTTTTTTGTAGTACTGCCATGTCCACAGACTCGTCGCAATAGCCTCAAACCCAACTAAAACAAAATTAAAATTAGATTTGCCACAACAGCCATGTCATTCGAGAATCAAAATAAAAATATCTCTTGGTGTTTACAATCAAACTTAGTCACCCACAAAAAATCTAATAATACTGAAACGTTAAAAATATAATGAAACAGAAATCGTTATGGGTAACAAACACTTCAATTTTGAAAGTTATTAGTTTAGGATCTAATTGGTTTTACTTTAAATTATTGAATGAAGAACTAGACATTTTTTTTTTTCAAATTCAACTAGCATATCCTGTGGACCACCAAAATTTAAAACTTTTGATAGAGTTTATCAAGAATAAAATCAACTAATAAAAAAATCATTAAATAAAAGTAAAAGATATTTTATGAGTTTACTAAATATATTTCAGTACATATTTCCATAGCTACTCTTAAAATTAATACTGTTAGAAATTAGGCATTCAACTTTTTTTCATTCAGCAAATTGAATTCTCTACAACAACCAAGTCTACTGTGACGTTGGTTAGTTAAAAAAAAAGGTCTCGAGGAGTAACTTGGAAGGGATAAGTGAACTTTATAAGTTTTAACACGTTTGAGATCAAGGATTTTGAAAGCATCCAAAGCAACTCCAACATTTTCTATGTATTATATTCTACTTAGTATTATGGTAGCGGTCGGCAGAGTTCCCAACTACTAACCGTTAACTAAAATCAGAATAGGCTAGTTAAAAAAACTTTGAAACTCTACTGCAGTGGTACTCAGGGGTCCACAGAAGATTACTGGGGGTCCATGAGGAAAGTAGTATTCTGAAGGTCCATGACACGCGGTTAGGGCTCTATGTTAAGTTTAAATTAATTTATCAGCAAACCAAAAATAAATCAAAGCGTAGTAAGCTTTGGCCGTACAATATTCAAACATAATTAAAATATAAGGCCTAATATCCTCGTCAGTTTGTTAAAATGTTCCAATGTTTTAAAATTTTCTATTGCACTTCTCTTTATGGTACATTCAAAATTGATTCTGTTACAATTTATTTCAGGGCTCTTTATAAAATGTTAATGAAGAAATATTTTGTTATTGTTTTAAAAACATTTTTGTATTTTCGCATGCGTTGTAGATGTAATGAAATTATTTCATAATTAACGATTTTCATTTACCTAAAAACAAATATTTATTTATAACTTTGTATAATTATGTTTTTTAAGTATCCGGGGGAAGTGGGGGTCCACAAGCAAACAAAGGTTGAGAACCCCTGCTCTACTGCATCAAATACAAATATTCAAAAATATTTTTCAAACAACGACAATATATCTTTATTAAATTAATATAAAAAAAATAACATTTGGATAAAGCATAAAAAAGACTAATATAACATTTTAAAATAATGGCACATTATGATAAACTAATGAGATGATTGCGTCTGATGTTTTATTGCTAATATTTGAATTCGTAAAGGACAGGTCGCTACGTTATTGATATATTCGTCGATATAGCATGTTGATATATGTATATAAATTTGGTGGACCACTAATTACTTACCATGGACCCCCTTTGACCTTCAGTGGACTCCTGATGGTACATGTCGACTACGTTGAGAACTCCAGATCTAGGGTCATGGTCAATATTCTTCAATACTAAAGAAAAGCAGGCTACTGTTAAAACTACACCTGACCCTCTAGGTCAGGGGTCTCAAACTCAAGTCCCCCCGAGGGTTGAATGAGGACTTTTACAGTAACCAGAGGGCCACATAATGGCAATGCAAAAAAGTAGGCCTAAATAAAATATAATAACAGTTTTTTTTTTATGAATTATTTAATAAAACGAAAACAGCAACAAACATAATAAGAAAAAATAAAATTTATTTAGATAGATTATTTTAGTTACTCCATTCATCGTTCAGAGCTTGTAATTAATAACTACGATCACAGTAACAGTCAGATAGTGTTTTGACTACCCATCTGGCAGTGTTTTGAATCAACAAGGGCAGTAATATGCAACATATACAGGAGAAAGCAACACTACGATGCTTACAAATGTTAATGAGTAAGCCGTAATAGTAACAGACTTGCTTCATAACTGAGAAAAATTGTTTACATTCATATATACTTCCAAACGTTCCTAAAATACTCGCAGTAGCAGAGAATAACTTATGAATGATATTTGTAGAATTTTGGAATCCCTACTTTTGAAAATTTTTGATTCAGGATAGTATCACGCTGCAGTTCCACAATTCCATTAGCAATTCCTCTGCAATATTGTGTATTTCTACAGAAAATGGCGTTGAAAATAGTTGAAATTGTGGCTCCAGTACATGACAGTCTTCAAAATGGAAATGAAATTGCTGAAGTAAAACATTCTTTAAGGCATTTGGGTTCAAGTTTTTCTAATAAATTTACAGTTGGGAAATTAATCAAATTTCCCTCACTCATTTGCTTAATCTAGTGACATAAAAAGAGTTTTGTATTTATTACTAACTAAAATAAGTAAAACGTAAAAACGCAACATGGCATTTTAGTGAATTTACCGTATTCAATGACATATAAGACGCACCCCAATTTCAGTAGATCAAATTCAGGAAAAACGTTTGTAGTGTATTTAATATTTTTAGCATATATTGTTGAAAGTAGTCTCGCAGCATATTACACAAGCAGAAATGAGCTTTATAAAATCAAGTTGGCCGCTCAGATAAGCAATTAGCATGAGCAAAACATCTCTATAGTATTGTACGGTAATTGCAAAACATTACAAATGGAAAAAAAACAAATAAACCAGAAACCATTTTCAAGACACCTTAGAAGAAAACATTGTTTAATCTAAACCCAAGCTGTCAGTACAGGCATTCAAATCAAAACATGTCTATATTATTGCAATTATAAAATACATTGAACTTTGAATTCGAAAATTTTTAATCATCTTCAAAACCAGAAAAGTCTTCATCAGTTTCAGAATCAGAAAATTCTACATCATTTTCATCACTACTGCTGGAATCACTGTTTATAATAATGATGTATTAGTAAGGATAGTAAGAGTGCGTTAGGTTATGAAGCGTCAGAGGAAAGTTCAGCCTACGTAAGACCTCAACTTCGTAGATAAGACGCAGGGGATTTTGAGAGCCCTTTTTTTGAGTAAAAAAAGTGGGTCTTATATGCCGTAAACTACGGTGGTTAGTATAAATTTTACTGTTCACGGGCCGTGTGTTTTTAGATGTGTGCTCTAGGTGGAAAACTGTTTGTCTGTCGACGATATCAAATAGCGAAGAAAACTTTGTACTGATACAAACTTGAGACAGAGTTGACGAGGTAGAGGGTGGGAGGAGCAGTAAGGGCGTCGACTAGTGGGAGGCCAGTGACGGTGGCGGTGGCCGGGGTGGCAGCCGAGTGGATGAGACAGAAGAGGGCTGCGGAGGCGGACAGAAGCAGGGAGCAGCTGAGGCAGCCGATCACGCTCACCCATACCCAGTAGTCGACCAGCTGGTGGTTACTCACCAAGTCCTTCACTGCAACAACCCATTGTCTTCCAATAAAAACATTTCAAAACAACAAAATAAACAGCGCTTTGTCAATTCAAAAGCGGCCTATTAGAAAACAACAGATTCAAAATTAAAATATCTTTAAAAAAAAAAAACGGTTTGGCTACCTAATTCAATATATTCAAAATTAAGAATTTATTCATCAATAAAACAACTTATAACTGAAAAGGCTTCAGAAGACTGGCAAAGGTCAGAAATACACTTGAGAAATAAGCGACTGGAAACCACGTTTTATTGGCTCCTAACAGTTTCTTTAAGGGACCAGGTTAGCTCTAGTGGTTAAGGCGCTCTCCTCAGAACTGGTGGGTCCGTGGTTCGATACCCACACTGGAAGCTGAATAAATCTCAGCGATTAGTCCCTCAGAGATGACGTTAAACCGTCGGATGTCAGGTACTCGTTAAAGATCCCTATTATAATTACATTTCAGTTATGCAAAATTTAGGACTCCTAATGTAGAATCACCGATGAAACAAAAAGTCCGTAAGGGCTGACGTTATTAACCCTCTAGGGGATAAACAAACAAAATAAAAGTTTCTTTGTCGGTGTGTTTAGGCTCCCTCTTACTTCTCCCTTGATAACGATTTGACCGAAAATTAGATTGTATGCGTGTGTCTTTCAGTTATCAATAAAATTACACTTATTTATAATCTATAAAATATGTATTATAATACATATATTACTGATTACTAACAAATTAAAACTATAATAAAATGAGTTTTAATTTTTAACTTGTCAAAAATGGTGTACTATAACCGTGGTCCTCTACCACAGAGCGTGGACTAATGCCGATTCTTGTTTCATGCGATAGTAAGTCAGACATCAGTTGCGTTTTACCGATTATTTGAATCAGAATGTTTCTTTTTATTTGAAAATATGACCTGATCTCATTTCAGTTCATGTTTCTTGCCGCTCGAGAACGGCAAAGCAAAAAAAAAATTTTTTTGTACTTTTTAAGTAATAGTCATAATTTTTCCATATTGCCAAAATCAACCTTTCATCATTAGTTGTGCAATCCGTAATTGTGTGGTATTTACTCATTCTGAGGTAAAATGGATAAACCAACAAAAGTCTCCACACAAATGAAGTTTTATTCAACGCATTTCGAACACTTTGTGTTCATCATCAGGAAGCCACCAAGGATGTGGTACTGACGGGTTGGTCCAGTGAACACAACTTGTCCAGTGAACTGAGTTGTGTTCACTGGACCAACCCGTCAGTACCACATCCTTGGTGTCTTCCTGATGATGAACACAAAGTGTTCCAAACGCAGTGAATAAAACTTCATTTGTGTGGAGACTTTTGTTGGTTTATCCATTTTACCTCAGAATCAACCTTTCATGTTTACTTAACACACCTTGTAACTCATTTTTCACAAGTTTAGCTCCAGCATTTCTCATTTAGGTCCTAGATTCTTATCTAGCTCTTTGTTTGATGATTTAGTTCTTTCTAGTTTCTTTTTTTTTGGAACAAAAATATAGTCTGAATTATTTTCCGGCTGAACGGAAGAGGTTAAAAATTGAGGAAAACAAGTGGCTGGCCGATTATGATCACATCACAAGTGCATAGCTAAAAGCTTGGGAGATGTTGACTCCTTCCAGTGTCTTAATCATCCTGCCCATTCCTTATCTTACACTACTGATCAAAAAAGCTAGTAACATTTCTTTTTTCAAGAAAACCAGTATGCCAATATTGTTGTAGCATAACAAAGCAAAATTTCTGAGGTAAAATGGATAAACCAACAAAAGTCTCCACACAAATGAAGTTTTATTCAACGCGTTTCGAACACTTTGTGTTCATCATCAGGAAGACACTATAATACAAATTATATCTAATTAGTTACAAAAATTAGAGTGAAATAATAACATTCAGTACCACATCCTTGGGTATGTCTTGAATTCTCTTAATTGAATTATATTATTTCACTCTAATTTTTGTAACTAATTAGATATAATTTGTATTATAGTGTCTTCCTGATGATGAACACAAAGTGTTCGAAACGCGTTGAATAAAACTTCATTTGTGTGGAGACTTTTGTTGGTTTATCCATTTTACCTCAGAATGAGTAAATACCACACAATTACGGATTGCACAACTAATGATTTTAAAGCAAAATTTATTTTTTGCGTGTGGTAACAGTTTTATTAATAATCATTTTTAAGTCACTCATTGTTATTATTTTTCCTAACTGAATTAAATATTGTGAGTGAGATTATAACTATCAGCCTAGTCATAAAAATGAAAAGTCAACAGACATATTTGCTAATTGTGGAAACTCTATGACCTAATAGGTCACGTGTAGTCTAGTAATAAATAGTAATGTCGGAGGCATTCCATATATTTCGTTAAAGAAAACAAGTAAAATAACCTTTTGTACAAAGAGAATAAGTGAACCCATAATGACGTAATTAAAATAATGTTGCTTGAGTGACGTCATTTGCAAATCTTTGGGCTTTCATTGGTCAGTAGAGAATACGGCTCGGTAGCGTTCTAATATATCCCGCATTTATATCAAATATTATTCTCTGGAAAGAACAATATTCCTGGATATTTCATCAAATGATAAGTACGACCGTTTATACAACTATTTCTACGTATATTTTTAATAATTAATTAGTTTAATAATAATTATTTAAACAAATAATTAGATGGTAATTTCTTAGTGATTATGTTTAACCAATATGGCTGCTTTAGGTTAACGTTAATTTTTTTTTTAGGTTAACGTCCTTTCATTAAAATAAAATTATCTTACAATTAATAATTAATTGTATGAATTATATATTAATTACAATATGACAAATTAAATTAAAATACATAATACTGTGATCCTTATTAATCAAAATGTCAAAGAAATATCCTATCAGAAATAAATTATTAAAATATTAGAATTTCATTTTAATTGGTGGAAGTTTAATGGAATATATTACTTTCTAAGAACTCTTGCAATTTGAATTCAATAATCGCAATCATTGTTTTTATAATTACAGTTGTTTCATATTTAATATAATTGACTATTTAAATTCAGTTTTAGTATTACTTTACTAACTAGTTAGAGTTGTTAACTAATTACCCAGTTATTAGTAATTACTAACATATTGTTTTAATTAATAAATAAAATATATTCTTTATAAAAATATACTGCAAAATTACGTTATTTAAAATGATTTTGGAAAAATATGAGAACATAATACAGGACTAAAAATATGGCTTCAATTACCGTGTCCATAAATCAAGCTAAGCGTTTACCAACTTCCAATATTAATTAAATGTTATTAATATGAATTTCTTTTACCTATATTACCTGTTTTATAATTGTTTACAAATTATAAAAATTGAAATTATTATGTGGCAAAGAAACGAGCTGGGTAACTGTAATCTTACTTTTGGTTCATTCTCTATTATCATGTAGTTGTTAAATTCATTGAACATTTTTCATATTTTGAAACTGTAGTTTCTATATATGGTCATATTTATAATTCTGGCATTATGACATGCTCAGTATTAAAAATAATATCAGCACAATTATATAAAAACTACTTCCTTACGTATACTCTGTGCAATTAGGTTTAACAATATAATGTTTATTTAAGATTTAAATAGGAAATAATTTGCCAAATTTCGCTAATTGCTAGATTGTTTAACACTTTATTTTGATTATACAGCATTTGTTTTAATAAAATTAATGAATTTTTTAGAAGCAATTCAGTAAAAAGAAGCTTTATTTATGGGAATCATTTCCTTTTAAAATTGTTAAAAATGGATTTGTTTTACTTTAATGATTTCTGAATGAACATCAAAATGTTTATTTTTATTCACTTACTTCAAATTTAGTATATTCGTTTCAAATTTAGTATATTCGTTTGTGATATATGCCTTATATCAAAGAAATTGTATGATGTATTTTAATATTATGAAATATTATGTGTTTTTGTTTTATATTTATATTAATATAGTTGGATTTTTATTGAATGACATTATTATTTTTGGTTCTCTTTTTGTTGGCTTTGAAAAAGGTTTACTTTAAAACGAACTTGAAAAGATACGGGGACAGACATACTTTAATTATTTCAATAAGAAATGAATACCAGATTCCGTGTTTAAAAAAACTAAAGTTTGTTTCCATATGAACAGGTTAAACATTACAAATCAGTTGCAGTTAATTTTATCAATAAATATTGAGTTTGGCCCGACTTTACTTCACTACTTAATTTTGGCCCACTGTGAATTTGAGTTTAATACTCTACCCTGGCAGTAGTGTAATTGTTAAAAATTATTCACGTAAAATTTCATTTATTAGTATAACTATTTCACTGAACATAATAAGTAATTATGTTCAAACAACACATAGTCTCTTTAAAAAACAATACCTCTGGCTATTTTGTGGTTTGCTCTTTACTTTATTTGGTGTTTTATGGTTTGGTTAAATGTGTTTTTTGTTTCTGTTGGTTGATATTCCGTTGATGTATTAGTTTTACTACTTATGTTGTTAATACATTTTTTTAGCCTTGAAATGCCAAACAATTTTTGGCGAAACGGCGTATTAATAGGAGTGTAAACTCCTTAGACCAAAAATCCTCAAGAAACCCAACCATGGAACTTTAAAATCAATGGCGAGAAACTATATCAATCTATCTATATCCTTAATTATTAAAACTTAAACAAATTTCTGAGTTTAAAAAATCTAATTCATTTAGAATTTGGAACTTAGGATTTCCTACAATACAGAAAGTGACGAAATATATATACCGGTAAATAAACAAATAAAACTAAAATAATTAATTTTACTTTATGCATTATTATGGATATTTGTGAAAGCAGGGCTGCTAGGGTATGATAACATTGATAATATTCATTGATTATTTTAATGATTCAACATTAAAAGCAAATTAAAAAACTATTTCTGATTACTTATTCGAATAATAATGTGCATCAAAATTTAAACTTATTGGAAGAAACAAGTCTTTTCTTAGAATAACATCAGTAATAGTTTAAACAATGAAGTTCTAAAAGATGTGCAGATTTTTAAAAGGAATGTAAATATGTCTTAAAGATAACTTACTTGAAAATTTTTCCGGTCTCCAGCCATAACCAGCATTCAACTCTTTAACTCCATGAAAGAGACCGAAGTGTATTTTTCCATTCGATACCGCAACAGGTACACCATCAGGAGCCCTGACTGCTCTTGCAACAACCCAGTAATCTGTACCTAGGGACGCACCAAGAAGTCCAACGGATATACAGGCTCCTAGGAACGCCCCGAACACCATACCTCGACGATAAGCCCCTGGCATCGCATCACCACCTGAGAAAAATGTCAAAGATCATTTGATGCTACTCCAAAGATGATATGACGTATGCTTAAGTTCATAACCAAGCGACTAAAAAAAAATATAAAAACACAAACAGTATATGTCCGTCTCGAAGAATAGCTCTATATGTCTGAGAATAAGATTCTGCCATTTTCACATCTAAACGAAACAATTAAATGGTGTGTAAACCAGGTCACGGTAGCAGTAGGTTAATAGGTTAACTTGACATTGGATGATTCGGTCACACACTTAATTTATAACCTATCACATAAAAAACAAAATGTTATAATTGGAAAATGAAAACCACGATGAAACTGAAGTACAAAATATTAAATACAATAAGAAGTATGTTGTTATCACTGAAACATTATTTTAATCTGAGACGAACACACACCTGCAATACATTTAGATATATATATAATTTTTCTTTATAAAATAAAAGTTCATGACTTATTGCATGGAAGGTTATTATACCTATATAGAAATCACGACAAAAACAAAGAAGCAGTAACAGTCAAAAGCGGTTACACCAGGACACAAAACAAACCCACATTAACGAAGCGTGAATCAGTGTTGCCATAATTTACTGGGTGTGGTAAAGGAAATTTAATGTAATAACCATAATATGTTTTTTATTAAAAACATAACCAAATAATCTAATTTAGAGTTGGCTGATGTTTTGAGGTCACTATCAAAATACTATTATTTCAAGTATCTGAGAATATGTGTGACTGCTACAAATAAAAATGTGGGAAAGCCTACACCTAACTTACTACAAATAAACCTTTTGTCAAGCTTATAAACAACAAATTTAATTACTTAAAATTGATAACATATGAACATCTTATTAAAACAGGTGGTCCATATAATATAGAACTCAGTTTCAATCAATTTTATTACTTGAATCTGTTTAAAGTGGTTATCACCATTTATTCAATCACAACGAACATTAATTTCTTTGTAAATACAATCTGACAAATGACTAAAGCAGCGCTTCTTAAACTTTTACTTCAGGGCGCACCTATGAAACCAAACCAAAACTTTGGGGCGCACCTATGAAACCAAAACTTTGGGGCGCACCTATGAAACCAAACCAAAACTTTGGAGCGCACCTATGAAACCAAACCAAAACGTTGGGGCGCATCACTGATTTTAATATAAAAAATTTAGTCCTGTGATTTGATAACAGGAAAATGATTGGAAATTAAAATGTATAGTTTTTTTTAAGAAAAAGAAAGAAAGAGAGAGAGAGAGAGAGAGAGAGAGAGAGAGAGAGAGAGAGAGAGGAGAGAGAGAGAGAGAGAGAGACAGAGAGAGTGAGAGAGAGGAGGGCTAGTAAAAATGATTTAAATCCCCGAGTAAAGGCACAGATGAAGTATTATCCATTCATGCTTAAAGATTAAAGAAATTTACCTTCCAGTTCAAAATATGAAGTAGCCGAGACTTGACTCAGACTTGAAAACCCCATACTTGGTGTTTTCTCAAATAAATTAAAATGGTGCAAAAACTAAAATATAAATCTGTTATATAAACTTAATCTTCCATTATCTTGGGGCGCACCTGGCTACCTTCCAGGGCGCACCGTTTGAGAAGCACTGGACTAAAGGCATAATGTGATAATATTTGCTCTGTAATTGTAATGTAAGTGTAATATTTCTTCAGTTAAAAAGCTGAATCGGCGGCTCCTTATTATCCCTAACCCCGCGTAGTATCAATATTTTTGTGAGATCATGATCGGATTTCTGGATCGTTCAAGATGTCTATCATGACACGTTGAAGTAAAATACTGTTAAATTACTTTCTGTTTGGTTCTTTTCGCGAGTAATGAAACAATTTTCAGTTGAAATCACTCTACCTTAATAACAATTTCATGAAATAAAAGCAGAATATTATTACCAATTAGTCCTGACTATAATTAATCAAGAAGCATCCTAAACAGTAACATCAATGACGCTTTTTTAATAGGAAAAGCCCTCAGTCCTTTTGGAATAATCAAAAGCAAAAAGATAACAAACTTTGTAAACAACAAACTAGTAACGTTTGTGATAAGTAATTGTACAATCAAATCTGATCATTAGAAATGCAATTATTAGTGAAAAGTGGCACAAGAAAATTACATATACTACTATTTTTTGATGAAAGTAATTTATATTTCCAGTAGGTTAGGTTGCAGTGGTAGTCCCAGAAGCCAACAACTAGGTTAGGTTAGGCTGCAGTGGTAGTCCCAGAAGGGAACACACGTAGGCCGAGCATTGCCCTATGTGATACCACACAATGAAGATTGATTCTACAATGGGAGTCCTAAGTGTTGCCTACCTCAAGTGTATTTAGAGTAAGGTTCTTTAACGAGTACCTGGCATCGTACAGTTCCGGGACCGACGGTTTAACGTCCATCTCCGAGGGACGACGTGCTCAGATTTATTCACCTCCCACATGAATAAATCGAGGGCCAGGTGGGGATCGTCTATCAGTTCAGAGGCGAGTACGATACCCACTGAGCTAACCTGGTCCCTATATAATTCCAGTAACTTTGTACTTAAAATAATTACCGCAGTAACTTACTTAGTTTGATTTATGGCTTTGAAATTATTCATGTGTTCCATAACAATGAAAAAATAAATGTTGATTAGCTAAAAGATCTTCAGATTAATCAATTCAAGTATTATCTTAAGTGGATATGAATAATATTATATGGGTGATAGATTTTCAATGAACTATACAATAAAGCATCAATTATAAATAGGTGTACTGATATTTCATTTTTATTACAAGTACAGTCCTTGTTCTTTAAAATGAATAATTTCAACGTTCTTATTGTATTCAAAGAATAATTCATTGTATTGAGAATGTTAATTTTAATATTTCATTGAAAACATTATTATTTCTTTTAGGGTTTAGTATTAGAGAATTAATATCACAAACGAAATTTAAGAGAAGTTTTTTTTCACTCTTTTCAATATGATTTCATAAATTTAATAAATTGTTCTCTTAAATCTACTTATTATTCAACATTTATTGAATATTTATTGGGTATTATTAATCACTTTCAACCGAAAAAGTGATAGTCACTTATCATATTGTATAATGTTAAATCTCTATTGGTATTTCACGGAAAGTTAATTTAAGAACCATTTTACTCTTTTTAGAAACTAAAGAAACTTATATTAAACTAAGACTTTTATATTTAAACTAAATTGTATTATAGTTTTGGCAAACACAATATTAATAATACAATGTAAATTACAAAAAAAAGTAGTTCTGTCCCATAAAATTTTACAAAAAGATTTAGGCAATAAGCCAACAGTAAATTAACCTTCCCAAATTTCTTCTAAGATACTATTTCGTATGGAACTTATCTTCAATACTTCCACGCATAGAAATTAAATTAAATTACTCGTTAATGAAACCAATATTAAAGATTAAATCAGTCATTAATATGGCTAAATAATGATGAACAATATCTTGTGAAATAGAGGTAATAAAATTCAATATTGAAGTTAATATCAGGCATTCATAACTATTTCGTTGATTTAGCATATTAAAATAATTATTTTTACATAAATTATTCTTGTACAGGTATTAATATTGGAATTGTTTTAAATAGTTCGTTATCTCTTTGAAGACGATATCTCTCTGTTGGAAACCTTTAATATATTTTTTTACATTTAGATACATTATCTAAATATACAGATAATATATAGACGATCAAAAAACTTGGTTGCACTAAATCATAAGTTTTATGATTATAACAAAATAATAATAATATCCGTTTATTTAACAAAAAAAAAACCAATTACAACTTGTTAATTAAAAAAACATGCCTCTTTTGTAAACTTGTATATGTATATGTTACAAGAGTTCCTTTTTCAAGTGCGTATTCAGGGCAACTTCTAAATGGTAGAATTTTTCCATTCAAGGAAGTTTCTTGGTAAATTTTACTGTGCTAATTAAAATAGTTTCTTCTAATTTCTCGTGCATTGTTTGCACATGAATATCATTTTTGTTTGTTTTAAGCACCTTCTCAAAGTCGGTTTTTATTTGTTTTTCTCTTCCTACATTTGGTCATAAACTTTATTTACTATACTATACCTGCAAAGTTTACCTCTCTTTCTCATTTCCGTCCTTGATATTTGGAATATAATTAATTTATGATCCGTGTGCCGGTCAAATTTATCTGTGGTAGCATAGTTTATTATTAAATTTAAGTTTTTGGTTAATACAAATAAATTTCTCTTTTGTACACCGTTTGGTATAATAATTTCTAATTATTGTAACAATAATTAGAGTTATTCTATCATTAATACCTCTTAGTTCCAAGACCTTGCTAGAAAGTCAAAACTTGACCAAAAATCTTACTCCTCTTGGTCTGTTTATTATTCCATTGTTTTGAAACAAAAGTTCACTTTTTTTTTTAACTATATCTCTCCATTCCTCATCTTAGTTATAGTATTCCTAGGATGTCTAAGGCTGATTTTGACAATGCTTATTCAATTTAGTTTATTCAGTCTTCCGTCCTTAGTGTTCTTACACTATTTCCTATCTGAAGTAGTAAGTTCATTTTACTGTCAGTCTTTTTATTTTTTTTGGTTGGGAGGTCTTGATCTAATACACCTGACCAATCTTACTGACAAGTATAACTAGGTGATGACATTTTTATGATAGATTTATTCTATTAAATATCGAGTTTATACTGCATTTTTAAAAGAAGAAATATATTCTGTAATAATAAATACGTAATTTAATAATTAAATGAACATATTAAATTCATGACACCATTACATAATCGATATATTATGGTACATGAACTATTGATATTAAGCAATTGGGAGTTATCAAGGTAACACTGATACTGCATTTCAAGCATTTCTCTTCCAGTATTCAAAAATTCATAAAGTTTTTATCGTGAGATATTCATATTACGACAATATTTAATACGAAATTTAGGTGTTCTAGTATCACCAAAAGAGCAAAATTAGGACCAATTTTGACGTAAAGTACGTAAACTACCTTTCGTATGCCTCTATTTTGCCCACATACAATATAATTTCTAAACATTCATG
The DNA here is from genome assembly GCA_026182355.1 of Hermatobates lingyangjiaoensis. Classification (NCBI taxonomy): domain Eukaryota; kingdom Metazoa; phylum Arthropoda; class Insecta; order Hemiptera; family Hermatobatidae; genus Hermatobates; species Hermatobates lingyangjiaoensis. The sequence continues at coordinate 1,062,533 of JAPFBL010001921.1, read as the reverse complement.
CGAATTTCATTTTCATCATTATTTAGAAAATTAAAATAAATTAACGACATTGATTGTTACTTAATTTTGATATAGTTTACTTAATATAAAGTTGAATGTCGACCACTCAAGTTTTTTTTCTTTACAATATCACCTGTTTCTTATCATGCATTTATGTAATCTTATTAATTTTTAGTTATTTGTATTAGTTTATTTCAATGTTGTTAGTATTACTCAAAGGTTATTGTTCTTTTTTGTAAATATTTATGTGTTTATGTGTATAGGGCATTACGGATATCCCTCAATTTAATTGTATATTAATAACAGACAGTATTATACATTCTTGTGCATTTTTACGATAGTGCCTCAAAGAGTTGATGACCAAACCATCCTGGATATTGTTGATTGTTGTTGTTGCTATCGAAATTGTTTTGAATAAATAAGTTTTATAAACAAATCAATTTAAATTATTAATGCAGCTGCATTGATACTATAATTTATTGATGATTTAGAAAATACCTACTTCTGGTCAACTTAATTACTGATTTTCATCCATCACGTTTTAAACTCTTTTCTCTTTGGTTAGTAGTCTTAATTATTTTTGTTTAAGTCATGGCTTGTAACCACAAATAATCGTTTACATAAACAGGATATCTTATTATTATTTAAATAATACTGAATAGTTAAATTAATTGGATACCATTAACTATAAATTATATTCAATCTACTTAAATTACAATACAATAATCGTCCAATTATTAAAAGGATGTTTTCTTACTATAGACTTCTAAGAGGACAATAATAATAACGACATTTATTATTGATATAATAGTAATACACCAATTTATCCTCTTACATATAAATTGACAGTTGATTATTACTGTTTTGTTTTTACAGGAATTTGCTGATACTCTTCTACTTAGTTATCGTCTTTTTTTTATTTTGGTAAATCATTGTCACTTCTACAAAACTCGAGTGAACTTCAGTCATATTCGAGGTCGATTAAAAAAAAAAAGGCCCATTGAGCAGGTATTCAGTTCAAATAATTAAGTATTAACTAAATTTAAAGTACTTATATAGAGGAAACATTATAAATAAGATATAACAGAACTTTTTTTAATAAACGAAGTTGATTTCAAAACTATTAAAACCTTTAAACATGTATTAGTATTATAAGAAGCACAAAAGTTGTTAAAATAATGTAAATTATTAAAAAAACATTTCCTTACCACTCCAGCATTTTTCTTAATAGAGGAATACTCCGTCATAATCTAGTTGTCAATGAAGGAGTAATAATCCAGAAGCACTCGAGTGTAGAGGATAGTTATGAAGTACGATGGTTTTTAATAATTTAAATTATTTGAATCTTCCTCAAGCAGGTGTATTCTAGTAGTTCAAGAGAGAGTACTTAAGCTTTCAGAGTTTTGAGTCTTGATCATATCCTAGATATGATTTGTCGGAGATTAAACATGTTTACATGATTTCTCCTAGAAAAGTATGAAAAGTTTTCAGTATCAGCGATGTCACTTGTTAAAGAGTTCGTATTTGACAAGTATTTAAAAATAAATCCTAAAATGTAGTTCCCCCACAACTAAAATAGCAGTTTATACACTAATTTCTAAACTTTTTTTGCCCGCATAAAGGCATGATTGAAATTTTCAATTAATTTATTTTCAAATCATTAGTTGTGCAATCCGTAATTGTGCGGTATTTACTCATTCTGAGGTAAAATGGATAAACAATCAAAAGTCTCCACACAAATGAAGTTTTATTCAACAACAACACGTTTCGAACACTTTGTGTTCATCATAAGGAAGACACCAAGGATGTGGTGATGAAGGGTTGGTCCAATGAAAACAACTAATAGGAAAAACTAGTAAGATTTTTCCTATTAGTTGATTTCACTGTACCAACCCTTCATCACCACATCCTTGGTGTCTTCCTTATGATGAACACAAAGTGTTCGAAACGTGTTGTTGTTGAATAAAACTTCATTTGTGTGGAGACTTTTGATTGTTTATCCATTTTACCTCAAAATAATTTATTTTCATTTAAGTGTCTTATTTGTGAGTGGGTTGGGTTACCTATATTCCTTAACAAGAATAACCTTACATCAAAGATATGAAAAGACACATAAGAAGTATATAATAACTGGAGGTTTATTAAAAATATTAGAATCAGAAAGACAGTGTATTACTGTGCAGACTTTTCTTGAATAATTAGTCGTATATTGGTCCTACTGAAATTCAAATCGGATTGCTCTAAAATCTGTTCTATGAAATCCACATATAATTTTTATTTTTCCGCCATATAAGGTTTGTTCTTTTGTTAGCTCAATTACTATATACATTTAAAAAAAATCAATAGAATGCATTTCTAAGAGGACAATAATAATAGCATTTATTATTGATATAATAGTGATAAAAATTACCATGATTAATTCTCTCTGAATTTTCATTAATTCTCACATTTTAATAATTGTTTTATTAAATAGTTATGATTGTAATGGATCAGATACCGTTATTTTGAAATAATATATAATGATGAATAGTTCTATAGCTCGTCGCTAGAGAGTATTACCAGTTTTAATTCAGGGAAGTGTTACAATATGTAAAATCTGAAATGATTTATCTTTTTACTTATTTTTTAAATGGTATTAAAGTATACACTGCTGTAAAATACAGTGTTATTAGTGGTAGAAAAATTAATATGATTTTAAATTAATGACATCTTTGCAATAATGAAATATTGTATTGAAAATCTCTTAATGGAAGGGTGTTTATATTACATTATCATTATATTAAATATTAACAAATATTATCATCAAATTTTAATATAATATTAAAAAAATGTAGTTAATTTCAATTTATGATTCATCCATATTTAACCATTAATAATTGTGAGCTGTTTCTGAATAGGACTAGAAATGTGCCTGTTTAAATTTACCATGTTTTTATCATATGCTGATTAAATTATGATTTTATGTTCAAGTACGAAGACCTGACTATCATAATTCACTTTTTAAGGATTTCCCTTTTTAGAAAATTCATTATCCCCTTTTGAGTAAGAAAAATAATTTTCTATAACTGGAACATTTTAATACTTTTTAGAATATATTGCACTATGATAGTTAAACGATTTTTTCTTATATTTATTTCAATGATTATTTATTTATTCATGAAGGACTTTCAACAATTAACGAGGCATATTTTCGTTTGCATAAGACAACATTGCTTACACTGTTGGATTTCATCTGAACACGATTACAACTTTGTTTCTTTAGTCTAGAAAAACAATGTCAAAACAATTAACGAAATTAAATATCAACCTCTACCAAATACAGTAGTGTAGATCATTTCTGTGGTGTATTCCTAACCTTTTCTAAAATAATAATATTCAACAGTACATTTTAATATGTAACAATTGAGGTCTTCACTTTAAAACTCAAAAGAGAAATATTTGGAAGAAATGACTGCAAAATTAATCTGAAAACTGATTTATTTTATTTTTAAAAAAGGTATAAGTGACTAAAGGTAAAACGTACTGGTTACAATACAATATATGTATGAAATAATTTCAATGGAGAATTTTTTTCTTATTTTAATTCTTAAGGATCATCTATTATTTATATTTTATGTAAAATAACTGTTATAAATCATGTATAATTGGTTAATTAAAAACAGTATTTCAAACATTTGTCATTAAACCACACTTTGAATGCGTTGACTGGGATCTGGAGTGTTATTCAAGTGACAGGCAGATTTGGGAGCACTGTGAAATGGAGTATGCATACTGTTAACCAAATATTTGAGGGCCGAGGGGTCATGGTAAGTCTCTTACAGCTTCTCGGACTCCACGCTAATCAACCTCCTTGTGGTGATCCCTGGACAGAGAGAGGTTGTTTTTACTGCCTTGCTCTGACAGATGAGAGCAAAGCTGTTTTCCTTTTCTTTTCTTTCTTCTTCCCTTGTACTTTTCATACTATGTTTTCTTTTTTGCTTTTCTTTTAATATTCTTTTTTCATTCCTATCCCAGCCTTCTTTTTACATTTTATTCCGTTGTTGGATAATCCGCTAGAATTGGATTCTGTTGTTCGTTTCAGCCTATGGAGGGAAGAAATTTGAACCGACTTCATGCTGGTGTATTAAGAGACCGGATCGATTACTTTAAAAGTGTACAAATGGACCTCAGAGACAATACTATGGAGGAAACAACGAATCTTCCCCACCCGCCATCTTCAATGGATTTGACCATGACAGACTCAGACGGATCAACAAAAATGCTCAAGACGGAGAAGAATAGTAAGCTACAGTCGGCATTCAGAATGTTCAGGGGACCATACACCATCGCAGATGAGGAATCACGCAGTAACACTCCTGGTAGCATTGGAAAGTCCCTAAGCTGAGCAATGGACGATTTCTTTTTCTTATTTTAATTCTTAAGAATCATTTATTATTTATATTAGATTTAAAATAATTCTTATAAATCATGTATAACCATATTTCAAACATTTGCCATTAAATTGAAACACAGTTAGGAATGTGTTGACTGGGAAACTGGAGTGTTCATTCAAACAACAGATAGAATGAATGTGCAAATAACCTTCATCATTCTAAGACAACTACGGCTGCTCTGATACTTCATCTTGGTAACAGGAAGAGGACTTTTGCCGTAATGCAGGAGCAAAAGATATTGCATTCATCATAAAGAACCAGGTTAGTGGTCTACGGCTTAAAGGCTTTCAAGTTTCCCATACAATGGGAATGGGTAATATCGATATATCGATTAGAAACATATTTAATTCGTTCTAAATTTTTGAATTTTGGCATGTAGAGCTTGAGACCGGGCGATCTGGCTAGTAGCTACCTACATGGCTCATGATCAGAATGAGTCACTCCATCCTATTACCATATGCAGAGCAGTGGAGAGGTCTCACAGGCTCGTCGTTCTAATGACAATTGAAGCGGAGGTTAATGCTCACCATACAGCGTTGGACAGCAGCAACATCAACGTAACAGGTTAATCACTTTTTTATTACATCTATAATAATATTAAGATTTGTGTCAATCTCTGAGTATCTCTATGTAGAGTTTAGTCTGAGCATTAGTAACCAGACTATTCTAAGTACTGGTTTAGCAAGTATACAGACTGGGGTATCTATCGATAAACCCTGGTTAAAGTCTTAGTGGACCCTTCTCCAAGCCTAAAGACGCAGTGGAGTTAGATAGTGTTGTGGAGCCGCGCAATATATCTGAAGCAACATCAACATAACAGGTCAATCACTTTTTGATTATAATAACTATAATAATATTAAGATTTGTAACAGGGTTGCTCAACATTTCTTATTACTATGAATAGACAGGTTGTTCTAGACATAACACAAGTGAATGAACCTACCATCACACTATGAAGGATTGGATGGTGACTAATATTCAGTCAATCTCTGAGTGTCAGTATGTAATGTTTAGTTTGAACATTATTATATCACACTATTCTATGTACTTTTTTAGCAAGTATACAGACTGGGGTATCTATCGATAAACCCTGGTTAAAGTCTTCGTGGACCCTTCTCAAAGCCTAAAGACGCTTTGGAATTAGAGAGTTTTGTGGAGCCACGCAATATATCTGAAGTTTGCCATGAAGATATTTTACAGTTGCGGTAGTGCTAGAGATCGGGCATACGGCCAGTAGCTGTCACCGTATCACCCTATTACCATATGAAGAGCAATCGAGAGACTGCACAGGCTCGGCGTTCTAGTGACAGTTGAAGCGGACTCTAATGCTCTGCCCACTATAGAGTATTGGGCAACAGCAACATCAACGTAACAGGTCAATCACTTTATATTACAATATCTATAATAATATTAAGATTTGTAACATGGCTACTCGTCAATTTATATTATGTTCTAGGAATAGACAGGTTGATCTATTAGTAATAGGTATCAGTATGTAGAGTTTAGTCTGAGCATTAGTAGACCAGACTATCTTATGTACTGGATCAGGAACTCTACAGACTGGTGTGTCTTGAGGACCCTAGATAGAGTCTTAGTGGAATCATCACCAAGATAAAGGACGCAGTGGAGCTGAACAATGTTGTGGTGGAGAGCAAATTATCTGAATTTCGCGATTAAGAATCTGTTATAGTTGCGGGAGAGCTAGAGACCGGGCAGCAGGATTATTAGCTACCAACAAGGCTAATGAGCAACATGGATCGAAATGAGTTACTTCATTCTGCAGGCAGAGAATTTGAGGGAACGCACAGGATCGTCTTTTGAGGGACTATTGGTGCGGAGGATGCTCTACTACACAGCAATAGCCATCAGCAAGATCAACGTAACAGGTGAGACGCTTTTTGATAATATCTGTAATAATGTTCAGGTTTGTAATCTAGGCTGGGCCGCTAGGTTTGGCCTGAAGACAAGGAACACCTACAGAGCATGTCAAAGCGACTAATGTCAAAGAGGAGGAATCTGTTTCCCACTTTCTTTTTCAAAGCAACTGTTTCTACCTCAAAGATTGAAATAAACCTTAGGAGAGTACTTCTTTGACAATCTTGATAACCTAGCATCCACTAGTATTAGGGATCTGTTTAAGTTTACAGCTCTTTCGGGATGGTTCAAGTGGGCCAGTTTCGCGGGAGAATAGCCCATTTCTTGTTTGTAGCAGCACAAGGGGCCAGCTTGTAGCCTAAGTGTGTTCACTTCAGAGAACCTCACTTAAGCGAATAGTTATCTGTATTAAACTTGGGAGTCTATTTCGAAATCCTTCTGCCACTAGCAATTAAAGTCCTCCCCTCTTTCTCCCTGTAGCGGCGTGTGAGCTACATTGAAAAATAATTATTTCATTACTGTGCACTATAACAGCATGTCTGAATTCATTAATAAAATATATTTTCGCCTAAAACCTAATAAGAAGTTAAAGTATTGAAGAAAAGTTAAATGATAATTGTTTATAGTTTTTTTCGTATTTTTTTTAACTTTTTCATATTTTTTGACCAGACTTTGGATTTTCCTTTCCTCTTTTTTTACTTCTTAGTTAGCGAAGTGCGAACCCAACAGCGGAATAGTAATTATTTGTTGCCCATAGGACATTCATAAAAATCTTAAGTAGATATTTAAACCAAATTTGTACGAAAAAATGCAAAAAAGCGTAATTCACAGGTACTTTACTAATATTTTTTGTTGAAATTTGATCCTTTGCAATAACTAATATCGTACACACTGCTTTGCTTGTATCAAATAAGTACTACATTTTCATACAATGACCTATGGTTGCCGGAGTCGTCATATTTTTGCATCTTAAAACATAACGATTAATATCTTGAATTATTTTTAATGCAATATACCAGATTTTGTATTCTATTTTCAATATTTATATATAAAAGAAAATGTGCGCATATGTTATTATATAACACTCCTGGGAATGATGCCCCTTCCACTTACCCGTTTGCTACTCCACTGATGCTCACACACATGCGCGCATACATGCACGACACGTGTGACGTCTTTGAACTGTTATAAGTGGATTTGATTATGATTTATTATAATTATTAATTATATTTATTATTATCATTCCATGTAATATTTAAATCAGTTTTTAATTAACAAAGTAATATAAGTACATATTTAAATTTTATATATGGCATAATATTATATTTATTTATTCAATATATTATAATCGTCTACTCTTAGAACTAAATTAATAAAAAAAAACTTGGTATTAACAAGAATGTTATATGATATTTAAGTGCATATAATATGTGTATTGAGCATACATAGAAAAATACAAGAATTAAAACAAAAATTTACATAAAAAATATAAGTCTAGTGCTACAAACCTCAAAGTACAAAGATTTATTGAATTCGATAAAATGGGATCCAAAGATAATTTTTAAACACTAAACCTGCTGTGACCAAGGCCTTGAGCTGTATTGAGAATACTGTTTTCTAGCGTGTATGAAGTTACAAGACAAATAGTTTAAAATTAACAGTAGTAATCATTTATATAGAACCACACAGCTCATGATAAATAAAAAATAAATTAAAATTTCGTTTATATTTCACATATCTAATTTTTTTTTATATTTTCAAACATGACATTAGTTCAATAAAATTTTAAACTTTTATTTTTACTATTATAAAAACTAATATAAAAAAAAGAGGTTAAATGAAGAATATAAAAAAAAAAACCAGGAAAGCATGCGAGTGGGTTAGTGGAGGGAAGGTGGTTAGTGGAGGAAGAAGACAAGAACAAAAGAGAAGGCGCCGAGAAGTCTGGGACGTGACTGAAGCCTGGACAGGGGGATTAGGTGGGACAACAAATCACCGAAGCAACAAGCCCTCCAGGTCACTTTCAAACAAAGCCCTTCCTCCGACCTCCTTACGCTTCTAAGTAGTCGAGAAAAACACCTGTAGCTCCATAGTCAAATCACCAAATTCCAACCAACACAACAATTCACGCTTTTCGACATTCTTTGTAGTTTTAGAACAAAACTAAACTTTTCTTTTTACAATATACAGTGGTACTTCGATTTTCTACCATAATTCGTTCGTGTTTGTTGGTCGAAAACCGATTTGTTCGAGAACTGAAACATTTTTTCCAATTTGAAAGAATGGTATTTTAATCCGTTTTACCCAAAGAAAAATACCTAAAAAATTAAGAAAACGTGTATCTAAACAACATTAAAGACCTAAATGTGTACATAATATAGAATAAACATAAAAAAGAAGTAATATAAACCATTTTCTATCATTTACATACCTTTTGAACAGAAGTGTAATTGCATACAGGGTGACGCTTTGTACGTTTTGGCTCTACTCGGCTATTTTCGGTTCCCAACCTGAGTGTTCGAACACCGAATCTGTTCGAATTCGGAAGCATTTTTAGCTCGAATTTTTTGGTCGAAAACCGAGGTACCACCGTAATTCCTGCTTGTCGTACATAGCATTACATTGGTAAACAACATATTTAGTAATGAGTATATAACTGAAATTATTAATTCATTGACCACCAAAAACAGTTTTCTATTCAACAGAATATTATCAAATTTATTTTTCACAGTAAACACCTAAAAAGAAATCTGGAGTGGCCTGAACTCAACTTTACTATAACTGCACAAAATAGCAAATTCACCGAAAGGGGTTCTTGAGGATTTTGGTCGTAAGCATACAACCCCTGATTATAAGCCAACGTTTCGCCAAAAGTTGTTTGGCATTTTCAAGGCTAAAAAACAATATATTAACGACATATGTTAAGCATGATAAATACACCCACGGTACCAACCAACAGAAAACAAACCAAACAAAAAATTCAGTAACAAGAGAACCACAAAAGGATCATAAAATACCTAGTGTTATTATTCATTATTTAAAAACAGCCATTTGTTGTTTAAACCTAATTACTTATTATTAATTTATTCAGAAACAATGTTTCTGGGAGAGAGGTATCATCCCAGAATTAGTTTTGTAATAGTGTGCTTATCTATTTGAAGATTGAGTTTTTGGTGTTTCTGAATAATTAATAATAAGTAATTAGGTTTAAACAACAAATGGCTGTTTTTAAATAATGAATAATAACACTAGTCCTTTTGTGGTTCTCTTGTTACTGAATTTTTTGTTTGGTTTGTTTTCTGTTGGTTGGTACCGTGGGTGTATTTATCTTGCTTTACTTATGTCGTTAATAAATTGTTTTTTTAGCCTTGAAAATGCCAAACAACTTTTGGCGAAACGTCGGCTTATAATCAGGAGTTGTATGTTTATGACCAAAATCCTCAAGAACTCCTTCGGTGAATTTGTCATATCAGTGGTCGAGAAGCTATATCAATAAAACATAATAGCAAACTTTTTGACAAACAATTGAATGTTTGTTTTATTTAACCAGTGTTATGAATTAGATTTCTGTATAAATGGTTGAAAATTGAACTTCCTTATCTAATCGGTGTAATGTCACATATATAGGTTTGTGTTCCAGTTGCATTAACATATGTATTTCTCACAGTAAACCCGTAAAAAGAAATCTGGAGTGGGCCGCACTCAACTTTACTATAACTAAGCATAATAGCAAACTTCTTGACAAACAATTAAATTTTTGTTTTATTTTTATTCAACCATCGTTATGAATTAGATTTCTGTAGAAACGTTTGAGAATTGAACTTCCTGTTACAATCAGTCCAATATCGCGTATATTGATTTGTGATCCCGTTGATCTAATATTACGTATACTGGTTTGGGATCGGATAAGTTTCATGAACTCCGACTGTATTTAGATGTCTAGAAAAAATAGCATCTAATAGATCATTTCAATTAGTTCTATTAAGTCTCATTCTAATAATGAATATAACTTATATTGACTTAAATAACTATACAATAAATACTTTTGTTTGGCATTGTGGTTACGGTTACATAAAAACGTGATATTATTACTAAAATTTCAATTTTATAAAAGTTTAAAGCTTTTTTTTTAACATTCTTTATCCAAAATAAAAACCAGCCACCTACGTTACGCCAAACGTCATTTATTCACTGATGAATGTAATAATTTCATTACATTTTATACTCATGAAACCAAATGTATTATTTCAATAAAAATCAAGAATCTTGCAACTATAGGACTTTTCTGAGCATAGTATTTGTACTCTATCTCAATAACTTGGGGCTGTCATAATGCGCCAATTTTTTATTTGCTATGTTAAATATGAAATAAGAAAGTTGATAAATTAAGATTTTATAAATTTAATATTGTTCATATATAACAGGGGTGGACAAACTCCTTGATAGTCTAGCAATTTTTCAAAATTTGTAATGTTTTTCGAGCCGCAATTAAATATATATTTAAAAGGTATGCAAAAATTACATACGGAAACATACAGAACCACAATAATTCTTTAATATATATATGCACAAAAATGAGAAGGAAACTTGGGTATATTTATTGAGAGGCACAAATAAGCCTTCAAAGAGCCGCAGGTTGGCCACTCCTGGTATATAACAATATATGAACTATATTCATATATAACCATGTCTAAACCAAAGTAAGAAATTAGAAGGGAGACTAAGATTTGTTAACCGTAAAATGTGGTGTTTGTCAGAGTAAAATATCAACGGATCCCTAACGAAGAGGGTTGAAAGATTGAAGTCTTTTTTCTGATTTCTCACTGATGTTTGGAATGTTGGTTTTTATTTCACGTGATTATTGTGAAATCTTGTTATACATAACTATTTATTATGTTTAGTATAAACTATCGTTATTTTTGTGAATTATTTGTTAAAATTAGGTAGTTGTAAAATTGGTTTGTTTTTTAGTAAAGATTTTAATGTCTCAAATGATTTTAAGTATTCAAGGTTTTTGATATCGATCTGCATGTCAGTTCGTAACATTACGGTCATAGATTTAGCTGTTTTAGCGTAATTAGGCATCATTTTTCGGTAATAGCCTGAAAGTCCAAAGGATTGTTTGCTTTGTTTAGATGCTTTAGGAATAGGGAATTTTTTTGATCGCTTATTTTGATGGGTTTGGCCTAATGCCTTCTTTGGAAATAATGTATCCTAAAAATAGTAACTCTTTCTTAAAGAATTCCGTTTTGTCGAGTTGAATCTTTAAGTTGTGATTTTGTAATACTTCCAGAACCGATTTTATATGTTTAATGTGCTCCGTTAAGTTATCTGAAAAAATGATAATATATATATATATATATGTATATAAAAAGATTTCACATAAACACGTGAAATAACAATCAATGTTCAAACCACAATAAGAAATGGGAAAGATCTTAGTCTTGTTTTTCCATTTCTTATTGTGGTTTGATCATATATGTATATACACCAAATCGTTGGGTAAACTGGAAAATTAAATATTCATGGCTCTTTGGAATGTAGGTGGGGCATTTTTTGGTCTAAATGGCATATACAAGAATTCAAAATGACATTTCTCGACGTTTTAGTGATAGAGTCTTCCTCCATTTCGATTTGATGCAATCCTGAAGCTAAATCTAACGCACTAAAGTAAGTGGCTATCCCTATTTTGCCTAATAGATCGTCAATATTTGGAATTGGAACTGGAAAATAGGAACTGTTATAAAGAGAATTAGAGGTGCAAATAATTTTATTTTGAAATAATATTTGAATTTCTACATCCTTTTTGTAGGGATGTGGATATCTATAATAAGGTTGTGGATATCTATAATTTCGAGAGTACATGGGGTTATTGTCCTGAGTTCTAATCTTGTGTTTCAACACATTCGTTGATGTTAGTAGATCTCTATCATTGTTTGATTATTTCCAGATAAGATTGGATTAATGCGATGATTTTCGTTTCTTCCTCTGTATTCATATGGCCTGTTCTTAAAAGATTTGGTTCTGTGTTTTTTTTTTGTTTTCTTACTTCATCTAGATTTATGTCCCTATTAATGTTTTTAAATTTTGGAATTTCATATTTTTCGTCTACTTCCATGGATTCAAGAGTTCCAGCGTAATAGCCATACATTTTTCACTTTCTATAACGATTTTAGTTTTTTTATGTTTTACTAAGTAGAGACCCTCAAGAATTTTATAATTACCTATATCTTTTCCTTTTATAATAACTTCTTTTTTATTTGTTTCAATTGGTAATTCAATAAAATTTAAACCGGTACATAATGGGATATAAATATTTTATTTGATTGGAATTCTTACTAAATTTTTATTCTAAATTGTTGTTTTCAAAATTAGTATTTACACTGTTTCCCTTCATAGAAACTACTTATCAGAAAAGTGGGGTGAAAAGTGTTCACGGTCCTCATTGAAACTGTATTAGAATCGTTAAAAGGAGATTACGTAACGACGTTAAGGAGAATAGTTTGGAGTTTGAATAAGATTTTGTGAATGATTGCAAAAAAGCTGTTGATTTTTGAAGTTTTACGAATTTGGTTTTGGGCTCAGCACTGACCGCATGCTGAGGTTGATCGTTGTAAAAGTGCAGGAAGAGAAGCGAGTTTTATAGTTACTCCTATAATGTAACTCCTAATATAGCTGTTCAGTAATGAGAGCTATCTCTACAAAACAAATTCTTTACCTAGTAGTGAAGGTAAGATTCTCTAGCTCAGAGGTCCCCAACTTTTCATATCGTCCCCAAAATATTATCAACCCCTAAACAAATATTATCGAAAAACAACATATATCTTCACATTGGTGGCTAAAATTTATATTTTTTTTTCACATTAGGAACGTAAAAAAAATTTAGATAACCTGAATAGAAGTCTAATCAAATTTTTAGTTAGACTTTTTTAAAAAAAAAATAAAAATTATAGTAAAATGAAAAATAAAAAGACTATTTTTGTTTCCCCATACATAATGGAATTCCTGAATGACTGCAGTGCAGATATAATTATAGATTTATGACAGTTTGTCTGGGATTGTTATATTATATTTGATATAACGTTTCAAATATAACAAGTATCTTTTAAAATTCAACAAGAATTATGTTGATGAAAACATCTTACTTGTCAGTTTATTACTATAAAATAACTCAAGAATATTCTATCATACCTCTCTTACTAAAATGAATGACATTAAAGGGAAGAATATTCATGGTGAACAGAAATAAGAGTACTGATTTGGGTTCAAATTTCGGGAGTTTTAGCTGTAAATCACTTCATTTTTTTAGGTTTAGTTTGTTTCTCTATTTTTTTGAATTGCGTTCGCAAAAAAATTAGCCTTGTACCTACTAGTTATCAACACCGTTTTGAGTATTGTTTGTTTTTCAACTCTTTTGTGTATTTGTGTTTTTATGAACTCAACTATGAATTTTTAAAATTTATTGTTGAGCCTTCTTTCATTAATGTGCATTTATCGAACTCTAGTATATTCGTCGACTCCGTTGGTCCTGTTGTCCTCTCCTGGAGGTCAATGTAGGGCTCTTTGGATACCCCTACTCTAGCTAAACGATATTGCTTCACACAACAACTTTTGAATAAATTCAGTGGAGTCTACCCTTCCTGAGTCAGCACTTTAGCAACCACCATGAATCCTTCAGCAAGTGACAAAATTATGGAATGAAACATGGGGTGATCTTGACCCAGTGGCTCCGATTATATTATAGGAGCATTCAGGAGCACCAAGAATCTTGTGATGGATTCTAACTATAAAAGTCTCACTTGTCACTGTTTACCATCATGTGTTTACTAAGTATAATTTAATTATAACTTATCAAGAGCTGTTTTCACGTATTATCATGTATTCACACTTAAAGGGTCTTCACCTCGAAGGGGTATTAGGATTAACATTGTTGCATTATTACTAACTAATCGTATCCGATCATTATTCTATAATTGGAGCCAGAGATGCGGCTTGTTCCTTGATGCTTCGGACATGGGTGCAGAGTTGACAAATGCATTTTTGAATGCAGGTTTTGCAATTCTTAACTCTGTGTTAGGGCAGCACGCTTATCGGGGGAATGTGTCGCATATGGGCTCCATGTGATGATTTCTCATTCAGGTAGTACATGTACATTGCTTCTCGTATTTTTCATGGTATAAACGACTGTTCTAGTCATTGGTCAAAGGTTAAAACTAGCCAAGGAAATTTTTTATTTTTCTATACAAGGGACAAGTAAAAGCGCCAGTTTAGCTTGAATCCCGCCAAGTAAATTACATTAGCGAATGAAGTGGTAAAAGGCCTAGATGCCTGTCTACTAAATTGGCATGCACCTTGCTGTGCATGGCTAGTTGACCCTTGACCCTGACCAAGAATCTTACAAGTGGGCTCAGGGTATAAGCATACCTTGAGACAAGAAGAAAAGTATCCATGTAAAAAGGAAGTTACTAAATTGAAAATCCTGGTTTATCAAACTGTATTGTAGAAGTAAGAAATTAAAGAGAGAAGAAATGGGAATTAGTAGAACATCAGGTGGACAAAAGCGGAATGGATAAGGAGTAAGAAGAGAAGAGACTAGTCCTTCTCTTATAAAGAGGAGCAACGACTAAAAAGAGAGTAAAGAAGGAATTATTATATGTGCATTGAATGAAATAAATCTATAGTGGCAATGCAGTTAAGAAAATACTATCAAGAAAAGAAAGATATGGAGGAAAAAAAATAAATTTATTGTTCCAATTAAATGAATGAGTTATTTAAACAAAGAAATTAAGAAAGAGACAGAATACAAACCAGAGGGAGATAGAAATAAAGATGGTATGAGCATAGAAAGATGGTACTTTTTTTTTAAGAGAAAAAAATGAAAGAGTAATTAAAGCATTTAGGGTCAGAATCTAGAGAGATAGAGGAGGAAAAAGAACGAAATATAAAAGACAAAACAAGATACAGATAGAGAAAAAAAGGAACAAATGGTGAAATATTATTCCATTAATTTCCGATTAATTTCCTGGATTTTGTTGCTTAAGACTGGAATTATTGGACAGACTTTTTTTTTTAAATGCAAGTCTTTTCGTTGTAAGATGAAATTCTCTTTTCTTTTAATTTTTTTTCCAATACTCTATTTCCCATTATTCTTCAACTAATATTTATATCAAGTGTTTTTCTATATGTAAGTTCAGAAATTATTATAATTTAATATTTTTTTTAGTTTTTATTTTTATAATAATTTTTTGATGATTCAATGAAAAAGGTAACCAAAAAGGAAGCAATGTGAGTTAGCTATTCTATGTAAATAAGTTAATTCTTAAGCCCAGTCTTCTTGCAATTATATATTCTAATTTTATTTTAAGAAACGTAGTTCTTTATGAATTTAAAATGATTGACAGGGGGGGAAAAAAAGTGAAAGGAAAACAAATTAGAAAGCTCAGTCTCTTGATATCTACTTTCGTGGATGTTTCAGTTTGACATCTTCTGAGAAGTTCCAAAAAATAGTTGAATGATGCCAGGCTAAAGAAAGTTAATATAAGCTGAAAACTGCAAAATTCAATTTCGAATGATCCTTTCCTGTCCTACTTTTTTGTTTGATTATACTCAACAGACACAGCTTCGTAACTCCTCTCTCTTTATCTCTCTCTCTCTCTTTCTCTCTCTCTCTCTCTTTCTCTTTCTTTCCCTCTCTTTATCTCTCTTTCTCATTCACTTTCTCTCTCTCTCTCTCTCTCTCTCTCTCTTCTCTCCTTCTCTCTCTCTCTCTGTCTCTTTCTCTCCTTCTCTCTCTCTCTCTCTCTCTCTCTCTCTCTCTCTCTCTCTCTCTCTCTCTCTCTCTCTCTCTCTCTCTCTCTCTCTCTCTCTTTTCTTTCCTATTCTACCAATAATCTTAGACCGATAAGCAATTAAGTTTCTTCAACAAAAGTATAATATTGTTCCGTAGAATTTTTTTTTTATCTGAATTTAGTGAAACAAATTTAATGGACATTAAAATTTTGTTAACAAATTTTTCAATATACATTAAAGAAGTAATTTTGATATAAAGAAGGTTAAAATGTTCGACACTATTAAAAGGAATATGGTATCATTTATAACTTTCAGCCTTTTAATGTAATAAAATTCTGTGAATTATTTAAAAATTTGGGACATAATTTCACAAATTTGATAAATAATTGTAGAGTAATTATGAATATGAATAGTATATATTTAAAGTACATGTTGTATTTTTTGAATCAATTCATGTAAAGGATGATTCACAAGTACACTTCTTAACGTATACTTGTAATTATTTGTTTAGTTTGTTACTATTCAATATTGTGATAGTGACAGCTTTATAGGTCTTTGAATATATAGGTCCTATATATAAATATAAGGTCCCTTGAATATATTTGTCATATGTCTGAATGGATATCTATCATACATATTTATTATTTCACTAGTCACAACAATGATTTTATGCTGTGATACAGTTGTTAGTGGGCGAAAAAAAATTGTATTCGGGTAATTTTAAAACATCGACATTGTATATATATTATGGTTTTTTTTTCACATTGTATCCAGCGTGATCTAAGGATGGAATCAATAGAAACTTACATTAGGCGTCTGACTATCAATGAAGACAGAAAACTTCCCGTACACTCTAACTTGCTAGTAAGAACACTTTTACCTCAAATTTCCTGAAACCAATCCTCCTCCGACTAATCAGATCACCAAATACACGATAACTGACGACTTTAGACTCAAACACCATACGACCACGAAACATACTCACCTGTTTATTGCCGTGTGCCTATGCCTTTCGGCTATACCACGGAACCGAACCTACGACAAATCCCCTCTAACTGCAAAAACCTCACCCTCCAAGCCTCCGAAGGAGAATCATTTCTTCTGTTCATCACTCAGTTTTTATTTTTTATTATTTTATTTTATTTGTTTTTGTGTTTACTATTATTTTTCATATTCCTATTTTAATTTGAAGTGATTCTTGTCTACCTTATTCTCTGTGACCGGGCGCGCATGTGGCAACAATGTTGGTATCTAACCGTCTCTGTACCAGTGCGCTTGGTTTCCCTTCTTTATCTCTCCTGAAGACGGTTCAACCGAAAATTAGAGACTGTAAGTTTGTGTTTTTAATTTCTCTATGTGTCTTTATGTACATTGAACTATATATTAGTTCAGTGTCGCGTGTTCATTCAGACTACAGTTGTTAAAATCCACATACTATTTTTCTTTGTAAAATAATTGTAATGTAATACTTAGTTTTTCTGTTTCAAAATTTGTACTTCTGCCTATGAAAAAGGTTTTAAATAAAGACCGAAACGTTGGCAATGAGAGTTTAATTTGAACCTGAAGAACTGACCGAGTCCCGATAAACTATAGTTATATATATATATATATAAATATATATATATATATATATATATATATATATATAAACGTAATAATCTCAACAATGTTAAACAAAAATTGATAGAATACACTGAATAGGATACTAAAGTCCAAATTGTATCCTGGCAAAGTTACATTGTAGAAGATTTAAACATCTTCACAGAATTGTTCTGTAAATACATTTACTTGAATCTGTATTAAGTGGATTAATTATTTATATAATTTTGAAATGTTATTTGTTATTTTTATTATATTATCATAAAAATTCGTCATACCTAGAGAATCTTTGTTGTAGACGTCCGACCGGTTTTGAACGTAGTGCATATTCAGCTATCTTCAGGTGTTATTTTTATGATTAACTTATTTTTTTTATTTTGTATTTTTTTTAACAACGCTGAGTACATCAGATAGTAAAATATCATTTATAACATTACATGTACTGACTGCTTATCTCTTTTCATTGATCAATCAGCTAAATCATCGGTGAAACGAATTTATCATCAGAAATAATCTAACTGTTTAGTGAACATTCCAATCGGAGCTTGATATATATTATAGATGTGGCAAGCAATGGTTCTTGCTTGTTTTCGCAGCGGCTCACAATTATCTACGTAATTATAACGCAGTTTTCATATAGTAGTGAATTTTTTAATATATTGTATATGTTTTTCTTCTATAAATTTATTTTATTTAGTTGGTTTAATCGTTTTTCTAATTTTGTGCATATGTAAAACTATAAATAGATTTCACATAAACAAGTGAAATAACAATCAATGATCAAACCACAATAAGAAAATGGGAAAACAAGACTAAGATCTTTCAACCGTAACAAGCGGTCTTCGTCAGAGTTGACTCTGACGAAGACCGCTTGTTACGGTTGAAAGATCTTAGTCTTGTTTTCCCATTTTCTTATTGTGGTTTGATCATATAAAACTATGTGGAAAATACCCTGGTTAGAGTATGTTCATGATATTCAACTACCGCGATGAGATGGGTAGGTGTCGATCAAGATCTGTAGTGAGATAGCTCCATTGCAATGTTGCGAAAATCTTAACGAATTTCTGAATTGTTGACTGTCCTTGTTTTATTTAACTTCTTTTGATTTCCATGAAATCTTATTACATATTCTATAAATTTGGGTTATAATTACGGTAGATACATGAACATACAAAATGTAATATTTTTTTTTTGGTTGATTACTGTTAAGTATTGTGATATCAAAAAACATATTTAAAGATTTGGTTGGGTTTACAATGAGAATGGATAGACGTCTGAAGAAGATTTGTACAACAGACTTATTACTTTGAACTGTTTTTAGTAATTCTTTCTCATACTTTATGTTAAGATATAGTGTTATGACTTAGTCACCACTTCAGGAAGTGTAATCACTGTTTTGAAGTTTTCGGGAATAGATTTTTGATCATAATGTGTGTGACTGGGTGGGAATCTTTTAAACATTTTGTACACAATTACAAAGTCCTGCTTAACGAATCTTAATGACTTTCGACAGGCAATAAGTCTGAAAATGGGAAAAGTCTTCATTATTTTGGGTGGTATTGAAACAAAGTAAAGATACCTTATCAGGCTTTATATCAAAAACAGATTGAAATTTTAATCCACTCTTCTAAAGCTTAAATTCCATTCAAATATTACTTGAATATTTCATGATAAAAATTTTTTAGTTAATATGCGGGAAGTGCAGTATTACACTAATAATTTACAACTATCAATATGATCGATAGTAATTTATCTGACTGTGCACGAACAATGATGACATTTTTGTTACAACTGATAAAATGGTTGTAGGTAATTTGAAATAAATGAAGTTATTAAAGTGATTGTCAATGCATTTGAAAAAAGTTTGTAATATCTTTAAACTATGGCCACATTAAATGTGTTAAATAATTATAATTGATTGTATATTTACTTATAGTAAAGTTGAGTGTAACCTAACAAATATTTTTCATAGACGACATGTAATTCTATAAATAAATAAATAAATCATTTATTTGTTTGGCATTTTATGCTTTTTCAACTGAAAAAGGATTAATTTCTTAAATGATTAGTTAAGCCAGATACGTGTTCTCCGGTCTTTCTTAGCCATATTCCAATCCCTCAAGGTAGAAAGACCAAATACTTAGTACTTCTATGCTAGACGCATAGAACTACTTGGGATCTGCATACAAAAATAAGAATAACACAACAAAACAGACGCTATAAACTTTGGCTTCACTTAATGAATTGACAATCAAAATTAACAACTGAAAACAGACTATTACGTTAAAACTGTCATTCTTAGTCATCTTCTTTATCTGGACCCATGACATTTCCGAGTTAGAAGTCTTCATCGACAACTTCAAATCTTTTTGCTCCTCCATCTCCTTTACCCATAACATTTCCAACAGATCCACTACCTTTCTTGATGTCGATATCACCCTCAACAATAGTTCTCTCATTACTTCCGTCCATTCTAAACCCTCTAATCCCCATTTATATCTACACTTCAATAGCTGCCACCCTCCCCACATTAAGAAATCCATTCCTAGATCCCTCTCCATACGAATTCACCGGATTTGTAACAGACTACAAGATAAACACCTACATATCAATAGCCTAAAAAGTAAATTTGTAGAGCGAGGTTACCCTCTCCCCTTCCTAACAAGAAGACTGGTTCCTGCCACGACCCCACACAATCCTACATCAACCTCCTCTTCCTCTGGGTCTCCCTACCTTATAACAACCTACTTCCCAGGTATCCACAGACTAGGTACCATCATTAAAGAACTTTTCCCGATCATATCCTCTTCCCCAGCCACCTCCAAAACCTTTCCTAATCCGCCACGCCTATCCTACAGACGTCCTCCCAACCTTGGCAATTTTCTTTCGCACAGGAAGCTAACCTCCACGAGGGCAAACAGTTTGCCCTCTGGAGCGCAACTGTGCGGACGTCGAGGTTGCCTCACGTGTCCCATTATAAATCCCCAACCACACTTCACAGCTCCCCCCCATAACACCCTCTATCCTGTTGCAACTGACTGCTCGTGTACCTCCAAAAACTGTGTGTACCGTTTGGAGTGTACCAAGTGTGATTCGTTCTACGTAGGCCAAGCATCCACCAAGCTTAGTCTCCGTATGAACAATCACAGAGCTTCAGTCAATAGCCGCTCCCATCTTCCCATTGCCATACATGCCAATAGCCACGGTCTCCCTTTTAATGAGTGCTACAGGTTACAGATTCTGCGAAAAATACCCCATGACTGCAAAGATCTCACACTACGAGCCTCCGAAGAAGCCCATATTTGGCTATTAGGTGCGCGCAGTGCACCTGGCCTCAACCTAAAGCGATAATGTTTAAAAGTTCCTTGCCTTTCATATTTTACCACACATTTTTTAATAAATTATTTCATTTATTATTATTATTTGTATTCTTAGTTTTATTTTATTCTATCATAGTTTAGTCAGTACTTTTGTTTATATATCAATTTCTCTGTTCGTTAATATGTATCAATTTCCCTTAATTTTTCAATTTTTTCTTTTATTTATTTATTGTTTTCATTTCCATTAATTTAATGTAATTATAAATTGATTCCTGTCTACCTTATTTTCTGTGAACGGGCGCGCATGCGGCAACACTGTTGGTCTCCAACCGTCTCTGAACCAGTGCGCTTGGTTTCCCTCTCTTATCTCTCCTGAAGACGGTTCAAACCGAAAATTAGAGACTGTAAGTGTGTTCTTTTGATTTCTCTATGTTTCTTTGTTTATATTGAACTATATATATATATATATATATATAAATGATCCAACCACAGTATAAAATGGGAAACAAGACTAAGATCTTTCAACCGTAACAAGCGGTCTTCGTCAGAGTCAAAAATCCAACTGGATTTTTTTGTTACAACAAGACCACTTGTTACGGTTGAAATATCTAAGTCTTTTTTTTCCATTTCCATTGTGGTTTGATAATTTATATAAATATATATATTTTCGTTGGAAATACGATCTGAAACAAGATTTTCGGATACTTTCAACCGTAAACAAAAATGATGTTTCTGCATCTTCTGTTTCAAATGGGTTTTTTGCTCTAAAGAAGACCGCTTGTTTCGGTTGAAAGATTGTAGTCTTTTTTTAAAACAAGACTTAAGATCTTTCAACCGTAACAAGCGGTCTTCGTCAGAGTCAAAAACCCAACTCCGCTTGTTACGGTTGAAAGATCTTAGTCTTGTTTTCCCATTTCTTATTGTGGTTTGATCATTGATTGTTATTTCACGTGTTTATGTGAAATCTTTATATATATATAAGGTATAAGGATTTTATGACGCTACAAGAAAGGCGTCAAGATTTTGGAAAAGGTATGGACATTCAATGGTTGAGAGTCACTGGTCTGACCTTAACGGTTAAGGTTCTTTTAGGTTACTTTTGTTGTGTTTCTGATATTTATATGATAACAAGGAAACATTATTATTTTAACTAATTAATTTTGTATTTGCTTATTATTATGAGCTCTACATTTTCTGAATTGCTTGGCTGGTTTTGCTGGTTTTTGCCAGAATCACTATATTACTGTGTTGTGTGTTCCCCTATGGCTGTTCCGAACAAATGTCGAGGTAATAAAAAGCAGGCACCTCTTAATGGTTTAAGTGACAACGCTACCTCCAAGAATGCACCGCCCCATCCCCAGCACATGTTGGGCCTAGGGCCACACATTATCCTGGCTCCGCTGCCTCTTACACCAAACTCAACCTATTATTACCTACATGTTTAGTGCTGTTGTCAACTTTATAGACAAGTCGCAAGTCTGTTATTATGAATTCTTTGAATTAAAAATCTTCAATAGAATTTTCATCATGTTGTAACATGATAAAACAAGCATTATATATGTATATATATGTAACAAATATAAACAAAATAATATATATTGTTTGTATGGGTTTGTGTTATGTACCAGTGTATATTTGTCAACATGTACACGACATAAATTTAATGCTCAATTGATAATACTACCACAACATTGAAATTGAATCAATATAATAATAGTAATAATGATATATTGTTAATAAAACAAATTATATTAGCTGGTAGCCTACATAGGCATGAATTCAACTGAGTTTTCCAATCAGTTCAATTATCAGTCATTTACTTCAAAATAACGTTAAAATATTTAGGAACAAAAATAATTATTTTTTATGAAAAAAATACTTATACATGATTTACTTATTCCTGTATAAATTGAATAATAATTTCCGATGGGATGCGCACGGAAATAGTCATTCAGGGTTGAAAGTTGAGAAATACAGAATATTAAATAAAAAATAATAAAATATATTCATTAATACTCAATTGGCTCCAAATTGATTAACCTGTGAGAGATATGTATCGGAGAAAGAACATTTCTTTGGAAAGTAACAAGTACCAAAAGATCAATAGTATTACCGTGATATATTGGAGATATTCTAACAAATCTTCTAAAGTTGACAATTAGGTAAATGAAAGTCGTGTGATGTTTCACATAAGATCGGTTTTAAGCCACTATCAGGCATTAACTCCATTTTCTTTGGGGCATTTGTAAATCTGTTACTCAGTTCCTTTGTCAATGAACTGTCATCATCGTTGTGATGACTACTACAACTCTGTGTAGGTCATCGAATGAGTAGCATCCACAATTGCGTCACTATAGCACGTTATGCTGACTGGATTATCTTACTCCTTTATGACAGAGGAATAAAAGTCGTGTCTCAAATTACCAGTAAAGATCAAAAAGAACTTGGTTGTGCATTCGCCTTTCCACTTTTTTCTCTGAAGCTTTATTTTTGCATATTGTTCCAACCTTTGACCTAACTTAATTTTCTTCATCGGTGATGAAAAGTTACGAGACTTGCAGGTTGTGGGAGTTGACAGTCTTGACTTAGCCAGTGGGCCTACTAGCTACTTTTCTAAGACATTTCACTGGCTAGGTGCCTAGTGAAGAACAAGCCTCTAGTCATGCCAATCTAGTAGTATGAATTAAGACTGAGCCGTTTTGCTTACTAGAGGCTAAGGAATAGATAGCTGTCTAAGAACCTTACTTTACTTATTCTAAATTCAAGCATATTAAACAATTTGAAAAATGACTAGTTTTAAATTTCCTGATTTATATGTTTCGTTTAAAAATTCTTGAAATTATGCCGTTTTAAGTCATTCTCATTCCATTCTGTCTTTGGCAAATCTTTTATCTTTTTCTCCTTTGTAAACTCGTTCTGTTCCGTTCTGTTGGCCTTTTGATTTAACCATTTTATAATAGCTCCTGACCATAGTTTCTTTTTTAGTTCTTACAATATGTCCTGCCGATTTCCATTTTCATACTAGGATTACAAACCCTATATCATACAAACTTGTTCTCCTAAGTAGTTTTTTCTTCGATATTTTGTCAAATCCAAGCATACTTCTTGCAATTTACGTGGATACTTACTTCATAAGCTATTTTTCTTGTTTCTGTTCAAGTTTCGCATGCACATGCGATAAATAGAACAATATACAGTTATTAAACAATATGAATATTGTTCAATAACTGATTCGAACTCAACATTTGATAAAAATGTTGTGAAACCCAAACGATTTTTATTCAACTAATAATAAATATTTTTTAAAAAATTATATAAATCTTTTAAAAAAATATATACTTTTTGTCTGTTATCTTACGAAAATAATTATCACATACAATTATGAGATATTGATGACAACATGGATGGAACACATTTCTAGTACTCACCAGGAGCACCAGAAGCAAGTGTTAGTTACCATAACAAAACTCTTTGATCTCTGCCTATCAGCTTAAACAATTCGCTTATTATTTAATATTAATTACCTATATTTTATTTCCTTTTATAAAAAAATCCTTTAATATGAATATTATATGCATCGTTAAAAGTTGTGTTTTACAGTTGTTTGGAAGTTGAGTTACCTAATTAAAATTCCAGAAGAGTTTCCCAAATTTGTACCCTTAAGATAATTTTTTCGCGAATAGCAGACTAGAAATTGCCAAAATCGCCAAAATTGCAGCTGGAATGAAAACTATATTCTATTTACTTATTCAAGTAAAGTATTGTCTATGAAAGCGCTATATTAGTGCAAAGCTTTAGTTCTGTCTCAAGGCTACAGGGACATAATATGTTAACTTTACTAATAACTAACATTGACTTATTAACTACTGTTAGTAGTTAGTTATTCTAGTAATTACTTATAACTACTAAAATAACATTACTAACTGTAAAATAATGAAATTTGGTTGTTTAAACACTTGAGGTATCATGCTCTCTCTCTCTCACACACTTATGTTACACACCCAATTACCCACAAACACACACATACACACTCACTCACTGGACCTTAAAACATGTACTCCTATTTCCTCTAGCCTTTTGACAAAAATTTTGACCCAAACTCAATATTTTTATAACAATATTTCATATGTTATTTAAATAAAAGTAAAAAAAAAATTGAAATTAAGCAATTTATTCTTCTTATTGTTTTACTCTTACAAAGTATTATTGTATTTAGAAGTACTAAAAAGTCGGTATTTACAAATAGCTGAATAAGTTAGCACAAATCTGGTGTTCACCTATTGGTGGCACTCCGTGACCTGATTTCTAAAGATTAATGACGTATTGTGAGAGGGTTTGAACAGCCATTCACTTTTTAAAAGCCTTTAAGAATTTGATATATTACAATTGGTTTAAAAAAAAAATTGAACTAAATCTATACGATGGATGGGGAATATGTAATGAAATAGTTTTGTAATGTCCTATTGCAAATATTCAAACAATAGGAATTTTGATACATTATTTTAGGTATTATTGCTTCAGTTTGTAAATGTTAGGTTCAACTAATAAGGAAAAAAAATGTTAAAAGAAAAGTGGAATCTGCATCTTCTTCATTATTTGCAGATTTAAACAAAAGATAAAGAATATTCAAATGTCGCTTTCTTTGATTTTTATAAATTTTTGGGTTAATATTATAATGAAAAGATTACTTTCTTTGCTTTTACAGATTGAACATCTATTGTAACTTTAAATAACATGATTTCATAATAAACACGTGAAATAACAATCAATGTTCACGTGTTAAATCGTGTTCAAGTTGTTTTAAATTGATATCAAACAACTATCTGCTTAGTTTCCAATACGAGTTACTCAAAAGCACATTAAATATACTTCTTTAACTTATTGAGTATACAAAGTTATTAATCAGACGTTTATAGGCAAAATAGTTAACAAGTATTCTTTTGGATTTAGTAACTTTTTGAAGTTTTGAAGCATTTGAAAAAGTAAATTATACATGTATTTTTTTCTATAAAAGAATAAGTTAAACAATATTAAAAGGCTTCAATGATTTTACTTTGGTTAGTTAATGGGTGTAAAAATCATAACAAAAACGTGGAAAACAAATATTTTTAATCTAATTTAAATTTGTGTTAATTTTAACAGATTATAAAGGCGTTTTAGACTTAGGACTGTGTTATGAAGTTATATTTTGCTGTGATGTTGTGTTTTGCAGTTATGCTGTTGTGTTTTGTGTGTGTTATATCTGTGCTGTGAAGTTATATTTTTTGATAGATTCCCACCATTGTTTTATTTAGAATTGTAAAGAAAAATCATTGGTAAATAGTTTATGTTTTAATTTTTTGTTTTGATTTATAATTTACTAATTATTCTAAAAAAAAAATTTTTTTTTTGTTTCAAAAATGTAGAAGTTTTTAAAAGTTAGTTTATTGAGGTGTTAAATATTTGGTGAATAATGGAAAGGAATTCCCAATGGGCTGAAAGGGAAGGCCGGGTATATGAGGCGCCAAGGCGTTAAAATACAGGGATCTTAGCAGCATCTCACTCCAGATACCAGATCACTATCTCCCAACAACATAATGCCACTATTCTCAATTCACTTTTCCCACACTTTTTTCCTTCCACTTCCTTCATCATCTTCGTTCTTTCATATTTCTTTCACGGTCTGTCAATTTTTTTTTTTTTTTTTTTTTTTCTAATGGAGTTCCGGTACTAAGGGTACTAAATTGGAAGACGGCTGGAATTCGATGTTTTGGGTTGATGGAATTTTAAGATAGAAGCTGGTGAAGGCCGGAGGGTGATATGTCGGTAGGCTCAATTGAGTTTCGTGAGTTCATCATAGCACCTGGAGGATTTTATCTTATGCCATCATCTTGATCAATGGTATGAAACATTCTTCTAGTTTGCCGCAGTGGCTAACCTATCAAATTACATTTCATTCAATATGAATGTCTTTCTGAGACATTGTGCATACAAACACACACAAAAGAAATTTTCTCCATCCATTAGATACACACTCATAAACTAGTCCTGTATTTGATTTATACTCCAAGAAATATATTTCTTACATAATTCTGTATAGTTTCCTAAAATCTTAAAGAATATTATCTAATACATATTTTAAGATACTAATTTATTTAGCACTTAAAAATAAAAAATCTGAAATGGTTTACACTCATATTTACTATACGTAAATATGATATCAAACTCATTAACAACGAATTGAGTTCTGATTTTATTTTAATATAGTCTATCGTGATGGAGTTATAACATACACTCTGGTGAAGTATTATCAAACTTATAGATAATTAATTTAATGATTTCATTTGTTTTATTGTAGTTATCAACAGTTTTAAAAAATTTGAAATCCTTGACCTAAAACAATTAGACAAGTTCTCATTATTCTGATCGAAATGAGTTTCCGAGACTCATCGAACTCTTGCGATACGCTGCAATTTCTGATCTATGGTGCTTCCTTTTTTGATTTTGAAATCAGCTATTGCTTTTAATTGCTTTATTGACCTTCAAAAGTGCAGTTATAGAACTATCTTCCAATTCTATTGTTTATAGGTATTGTTTGCCAAACATCTTTATTCTCTTCAAGGCGATTGCATCACCATTCAACTTGGAATGTAATCAAAGGTTTCTGCAACTTCTAATATTTTACAAATCAATGGAGTTCATAAACACAGTAAGAACTATATGTCTAATAATTAGTTATGTTCAAGTGTTTTGCACGTATTTTTATTCCAACAAACATCCTAGACAACCATACTGCACTCTGGTGACCATCATAAATTATATCATCGTTAAACGATAGTTTTTTTGGTTTTATGATATTTCTTGCCTATACATAGCATCTTAACTCTTTAAAATATTTTCTATTAAACCTTAAAAAATTAAATACAATTGACGGGATTTCATTAAAGTCAATTTAATCACATCCGGCAAGTACAGCAAGTGATCCATTATTGAGATTTCAGATTTTATAGCTTTACTAGCAAATGTACCCGTCTTTGACGGAATCAAAAATTCTATTATACTTGGTATTCCAAAATATCAATTATAGTATTATACTAATACTATAATTAGAAATTATAGAATAGTAGAAAACACCATTATTAGTACTGTGTTAAACAAATGCCTCTGTATACACTACATTAGCTGTCTGTCCTTCAGGTTCATGGAAGAACAATCATTTGAAACCTCTGACTATTGAGCAAGTAAACTACAGTTGACCATGTGAGAAAAACTTGGTTTCGCTAACTTGAATTCCTGCGTTAGATAAAGTCTCCCTTTGCGACTTAGTTAACGTCATTGCGAAAAAGACTCTGAGGGGACCTTGCAATCATTTGAGTGGAAACAGACAGTGGCTCGGAATCAATGGTATGTGTGGTATACACACAGACTCCCCAATACCACATCCAGTCATTATGTCCGCCTCTATGGCATATCTGTGTAGAGCACGAACTCAGAGTCGTTTCCCGTTCACAGTTTTTGGGTCACTCATGTTTTGTAACATGAAATTTGTTACTGCTATAAATTGCAGCATCATTGGTGCTCCTACTTTAAGTTTTTACTCATGAGCAGGCAGTCCAGGAGAAATAAATTCAGAATCAAGAAATTCAATTAGATAATGAACTGCTTCTTCATGACTAATCCAATCTCTTTACTGACTTGTAAGTTCTTTCCTCGGCTTCATATAGCGTAAGAACTTGTTTGTTGATTTCTTATGCCTGTTCATATTAAGGGCTGAGAATTGCTCGTTTACAAAACATTTATTCTCAATAGAGAGTACATCCTTAACTCTGTGAAACACCATTTCAATGATGTCAAATACGCAATATATTCATATGGTCAATTGAAATTAAAATCAACTAACAATACCTACTTGCCACACCTGTGTATTTTCAAAACAAACTTGTCTGTGAAGTTAGGAAAATACAGCTAAAAGCCCCATAACTTCGCTTGTGTACTGAATTAATAATCTATTTAGAGCTCATATTTTAAGTTAGGCACACACAAATCCAGTGTCAATGTTTCAGCTCGCTATGTCTTATGGTGGCTGAGTTTACTTGTGACAAACATTTTTGCGTTAAACGTCCATAACTTCACTTCTACGTTGAATTTCCAATCAATTCATAGCCTATATTTTAAGTTAGACCTACACAAATCTACTGTAAAAGTTTCAGCTTTATATGTCTTATGGTAGCTGAGTTTACCTGTGACAAAGTTTTGCGGACAAACCGACAAACCGACAAACCGACAGAAATTTTTCTAAGGGTGGATTCGGTTTCTCCAATGTATGAAACGTAAAGAAAACTTGAAATGAGTGAGTTCTAAGCAATGTACAGACAAAATCATTATTTTATTTATAAAGATTTCTGTTTGCAGATATTGAAATTTCTTGATACTTTTTTATAACTAATCTTTGGTTGGTTTTTTGACAAAATTTTGGTTTTCTATACTTAGATGTTTTAGGGTTCTTTGTTTATTTTACTTTAGGGGGATAGGAAAAGTAGATATATTATTAGCATCACTAGCTGTAGGATAAATGAACCATTTTAAATATCACAAATATATCGTTAATTTAAATTTTAAAATAGTAGTGCTTATTGTATGAATATACGCCGAAACTTTGGCATAAAGGAGTTTATTCAAACCAGATCAATATTCTCATAATTGAAATTGAACGATTTTATTAACAGTTGTGGTCAAGAAAGAACAGCATTATGAAAGTTCATAATCCAAATGTAAATGAACTGTTATCCAAAATATGTGATATCAGTATTGAAAGTAAAAATGATTCAAATTTAATCCATTCTATGACTGCATCCAAAGTAAACTGCTTTCGTAACAAGAAACGAGAATAACTCAAAGAACTCTCGTATAATCAGAGGTACCATATACAGTAAGCCAGATATGTCAAACATACGGCCCGCGGGCCGGATCCGGCCCACCTTGTTCTATCCAGCCCGGGAGATAAATCTGCATTATTGTAAAAATAAAAAAAAAATCAGTTTACTCTCATTTCATAAAAACCTGCAGATCTTATATTATCCACCAGTGTTTTAGTAGGCGCTGAATTATCCACTTTTCCTTTGTCCTCGCACCTTGACCAGCGAAATATCTCTGTCAAAATGGATAATAGTGGATACAGAGTGTCGGATTTTAATAAAGATTTTTATAATTGACTTAGTTACCTTTGCACTAATTATTAGTATTATTGACTGATACAAAGAAAAAGGTAGACTTATTGTTAGCTCAATATAATTTTTGAATTAGCTTGTTGGCACGGCCCGCTTGAGATCAAACTAACTTGTATTCGGCCCCCAGACCAAAATGAGTTTGACACCCCTGCAGTAAGCTAAGCTATAACTTGCCTCATAGAATTACCAACTTAACGTAAACTGCGAGTTTAGTCTAAAATGAATATGATGCCAGGATATCTAGCTATTTGAAATTCATATATTATATGCGCTATTTATATTTTTGTTAAAACATTTAAAGGTAATCTATAGTTAATTAATAAATATAATATACATGCTTACGCGAAAACTATCAAAAAAGAACAAAAATGATTAAATGATTGAATAATAAATTATAAAAATGATTAAATAATGTAAACTATGGATGAACTTTATATAGATATACATACTTATTTTTGGTTTTACTGTTATCAGGAGAAAAAAGAGTGAGATATGAAAAACACTCGCGCAGCAGTAGTTGATAGCCCACTCTCCAACTCCAGTCTGACTGTCCTGTTCCCTGACTATGGATAAGCCAAAAATTAGGTACTGTATTTATACTGTATTTATACAGTATATTTATATTTATACTATATTATATTTATATATAATATAATATATAGTATATTATATTTATATATAATATAATATATAGTATATTATATTTACACTGTAAAATCTAATAATTTATTGCGGAGTGGTTAAAAGGCCACGGATGAACATTGACCGAACAAACGGTATTTAACATTTTTTACACCAAATCTTACTCGAAAAATTTTCAAAGAAACTGAAACCTGTCTCATTTAAATGTAATTAATTAAATCAAAAGAATACGAAATTAACACAAAATAGGTCATCAAACATGTTTTTTTAACATTAATTAACCTTTCACAAACTTTCGTCAGATTTTGTTAGAAACACGCAAGAGTTCAAAATATAGTTTCATAACATCTGTAATCGTGACAAAATCTAAAGGACTTGATTTACTATATAGAGGGAAAAATTAATAGTTGGGTGTCAAGGATTACTTATGGATCATTAATTCTACTCTATTAACTCTACAAAACTCACGGCGACATCTTAGATACAAGGATTGAAATGTAAAATAGATTCGATTATTTGTGGCTTGAATATCAGTTATCATTACCGATTCAGATCAAGTTCTAAGTCTGCCCTAGGGGGAATATTTCAGTACCCCTAGAAATTTTAGCTTTAGTTACTATTTATTTATTTATTAATTTAATTATAAGTCTGCCCTAGGGGGAATATCCCAGTACCCCTAGGAACCTTAGTCTAAAGTTATATTTATTTATTTAGTTCTAAGTCTGCCATAGGGGGAATATCCCAGTACCCCTAGGAATCTTAGTCTTAAATTATTTATAGTTATTTATTTTATTTACATACTGTCCGGGTTTATGCTTGTATATTTATTTGTCCCTTGTCCTTTTTATGTTAGTTTGTAACTTATGTCCTTGAGGGAATATGGTCAAGTACCTCTTGGACCAGGCACGTACTTTCTGTATCGTATCTTTTTATATTAGTTTTTACTACCTTAGCCTTAAGCTCGTCCTAGGGGGAATATCCTAGTACCCCTAGGAACACTAGATTATGACCATTTTAGTCATACTTGACTACTTGTTAGTCTTTTCTTTAGTGATGTAGGTCGTGGTAGCCCGCCTCCGCGAGGTCCACCTTGGGCACACTGGGATGAGCCTTCTGTTTCCTTTGGGAACAGTCATCTCTGCCCAGTGTGGCAAAAGGGCCCCACGTAAAAAACATCAGCCTGGTCTGCTTTATTGCATGGTGGGGTCGAAAGACTGAGGAACATGCCAATAAATCAAACAAGATCAAGTGGACTTCAATTCTAAATACTTTTTCTTGCAGTGATCTTGAAAAATAAAATTGATATTGAGATTTTGAAATATTTACAAGTCTGAATCTATTTGTGATATGTTTATATTGATACTAGGTTGTTTGTGTGTCTGTGTGTGTTTCTTTGTTTGTTTTTGCCTATGCGTGAGGGTGAGTGTTTGTGTATTTAAATATAGTTTCATAACATCATAACAAATCTCATACAACATAATTAACTTTTATATTGTAAAATAGTAGTGCTTATTGTAACATGTTCTAACCCTGAAGGTGATGTAAATATTCTTCATATTGTAATCACTTTTCAAATTTTACGGTTTGCAAATCTTAATAAACTTAGTCCAAATGGTTACGGGCCCGATGATTTGCAGGGTTCTCAAATCTCGTGTAACAGCGAAGTCGGTAAAGCCGTTATAACTGTGAGAGAACTTGCTTTCAAGTGAAAACAATGGGAAATCCTAGTGGCACAAAATGCAATACTAAAAGACCTCCCAAGGCGAGAGGCTCTTGCCGCCTTCTGAATACCCACGGGGTA
Source organism: Hermatobates lingyangjiaoensis (assembly GCA_026182355.1). Lineage (NCBI taxonomy): Eukaryota > Metazoa > Arthropoda > Insecta > Hemiptera > Hermatobatidae > Hermatobates > Hermatobates lingyangjiaoensis. The sequence continues at coordinate 1,029,868 of JAPFBL010001921.1, read as the reverse complement.
CGACTACCTGCAGAGCCATCTCCGCTGCATTGACGCATTCCAGATTTGTCCACTTTCTTTCGGAAAAAATGGCACTGCAGCTATTGTGCAGGGCACTCTATGGTATCACCTCCGACACCATAACTGAAGAGATAGTGTTAACGAAAATTAACACTTTTTTTACACCAAAATTTTTCAAAAAAATGAAAATTTCGTCCCATTTTTGTGAATGGATGTTCATAAATTGATACACAAACAGTGAGACGGATGCTTTCCATCTATTTAATCTGTTTAAATTTATTTTTATCTGTATCAAGATAGATATTGTAATATTTCCTAATAATATTGCTAAGAGCCGATGATGGAAACATTATTCTGTTATTGAGTAACTTAGAGTTAATATATTTAAGAAATCCCCCAGAAATAAATGGTGATTTTTTTTCTTATAATATTTGCCAGTGAACTAGAGTTAGGCTTGCGATGCAAGTGGTTGAGAATTGGGATTCAAGTTGAGAAAGGTCGTTGTCCGGCTTGACTATAAATTCAGGGATTACTGCTGCAGACCGCATGGAACCTTTGTAACGGTAGTATAGAAGAGGTACGTTTATTGTCCTCAGGTAACAGCTGAACCCAATTACATGGCTATACTAGCCTTCGTGGCTCTGACATGCCAAACCTGTGTAATGCTACCTGCCAATAAACCCCACCTGAACCTATCACCTCGTGAAATACTATCTCTTTCTGAGAATTATACAGCCTGTCAAACTCAAATAAAAATTCTCCTCTTTCACTGTTTTTTCCTCATTGACATAACTCATTTTCTTTATAAACTACAATAAATAAAAAACTTATTATTTAGAATTTAGCTTTTTAAATAATTATTATTGAAATTAAAATAAATTGTACAGTAATTTAAGTACAATTCATCTATCTTTTTATGTTTTTGTATATTTTTTACTATTTTTATACGTTTTCCATCTATTTTTTCAATTTTCGACCGCCATAACGGTCGAAATATTGAAAAGTGTGTCTTTATTACTTTTGTTTCTATGTGTCACAGTTTATTCTGATCACTTGGAATTAGTTAGCTTTGCTGAGTAGATCTCGGGACCAACATCATTTTAGCCTTCTAATAGGGATGGTAGGAATCTGGTGGGATAATAATTGCTGAATTAAAGGGTTCAAGTTGGAGGGTAAAGATTCATGAAATTTGCGTTATCATGATCAGATTTCTTGGTGAATAAAAGGAATTTTTAAATAGTTATGAATGGTATCATTAGACACATAAAAAGGCAGTTTGTACAATTTTTCGAAGGATTATGGATTGAGCTGTTCGAATTCTTATCATATTGACAAAATAAAAATAAAACAAAAATATTTACAATAAAAAATTCTATTTTTAAAACGTTCAGAATATCGTGTTTTGTTTTTCGTTGTTAATTATTGTATTGTTAATATTTGATTTTCACTAATAAAACTTATATAAATGAGAAATATTTCTTAATGTTGGTAAAAGATACTTTATTATAATTTCTATACGTAGGTAATATGTCAATGAAGTTGCTTTTCTGTTCTAACAAAGATTAACTGGAAAAATATATCAAATACTATATGAACTGGTTATTATAGCGTCGAAAACCATCATGTCTAACCAAATAAAATAACTAAACATAAATTGTTAACTCAGGATAATTATTCATTATTAAGTTTTTTTTTAATAATACAGCAAACATTACCTTTCCAAATTATTACTTCAAATTATTAGTTCTTTTCTAAATATCTATAGTAGAAAAAGAAACACTGACCTAAGGTGTGACAAGGAAGGGAAAATGTTTGTTTCATTGAGGTTTTTCTTGAAACGAATGTTATAAAAAAGTGTTGATTTGAATTTACTTTTACATATTTAGGATAAAATTAATAGCTGTTCAAAACCATTAGTAAAGATAATGGAGTATTTGTTATGATTTATGATGATACTGGTACACATGATGAATTGATGATTAATGAAGTGGTCTAGAAGATTGAAATATTTTTATCTCAACGTATTGGCATAGAAAGTAGAAACGATTGTTACAACTATAACGAAGAAGTAGAAATCACTAATTGATAAGAACCTTGAAGAATATCTATATTTAAATAGTTTTAATTTCTTTTTTGTTAGTTGCTGTGCGGTAGATATAGTCTTAGAATATTACAAACAAAAAAAATGTGATTCAAGGGAACCTTTGAACGGTGTGAAAAAAATAAATACGAGTCTCGATGGAGACATGTGATGGTGTACAATAAGAGAGAAAAGCAGAGCGGACGAATATTTAAAGTTACAAATAGAAAAACACAAAGTGTGGCTTCACTGTGTGTCATTTGTATTGGTTGACTGGATGACGAAAAAAACATGGTGGTTTTGATCAGTTTGGCGATGTCTACATCGCTGTTTCTGATTTATCTGTTGTAGTTTAGACAATGATTTATAGTTTTCATGATTACTGTGAACTCTAAACGTGAGCCACATAAACAATAAACTTGTGACTAAGGAATGAATAGTTGTCCTTGTAGTTCTGAATTTATTAATTCAAGTCTTCAAGTCTGAGTTTCCACTACACTTACTTGATATACATGAAGCCACTTTGAGTGCATGGAACTAAAGAATGTAATGAATCACAAGGTCACTAAGTACGTACTAAGTCACTGCACATCTGCTGACGTTTATGAAATGTGTATTTTTCGTAGAATTACAATGTTGATTTAAATCAGGGGTTCCCAGCTTAGTTCACATGGATCTTCAGGTCTTTGAGAGTAAAAAAAAAGAAGGCAATTTGGTGTTCTGAGAAAAATGTTACACAATTAGGGTTCTTAGAAAAAGCTGTACGAGATGTGATGAAAAAGTAATATGACTTTTTGAATATTGCGCTCTATGTACGCTCTAATTTCAAAATTTTTTTGTTCAGTTGGTACATTCGTAACGATTATATGTTCAGAGTTTTGACTATGTAGCATGTGTTGTTTTTATGTTAGAGCCTAAAAGGTGTCAATTTTAGACGTTTTTTTGCGTTTTTGGCGATTTTTTGCTATTGAAAATAATGAAGTTGAGAGTTTGTTTTAATTTTTGTGTTAAAATTGGTATTAAATCATTGTAGGGTAAAAATCTAATGAAATGGTCTCCACATATAAAAATTTAATGATATAAACAACGCGTTTCGAACACGTAGTGTTCTTCCTCAGGCATTAACTAAGGATGAGTGCCTCTCATCCTTAGTTAATGCCTGAGGAAGAACACTACGTGTTCGAAACGTGTTGTTTATATCATTAAATTTTTATATGTGGAGACCATTTCATTAGATTTTTACCCTACAATGAGTAAATACCACATAATAACTGATTGCACTACATTAGAATTGGTATTAAGTGTTTAAAAGCTCTTGAAATAAAAGAATGGCGAGTCAACTTAAGCAAAAAAAAAGTTCATTAGTTGTATAATAATATTCCACAGGTAATTATTATTTCAAGAGAAAAAAGTCACTGAGCGCACAAACACGAGTCTAACCTTTAAGTGTCTAACATGTGTATTGCTATACAGCCAAAGCTGTAAAGATATGATAGTATTGACTGTGCCAATATAAAAGAAAAAAAATTTGAAATTACTGTAACAAGTGTAAACGCGCGCGAAATTCAAAAAGTATCCTTACTATTTGATCATACCTCGTATACATATCACTATTATATGACTAAAATATATCAAAAGCCTAGCCGGAGGTTCCCCTAGAAAATTCAATCATAACCAATAAAACATCAGGCATAATATTCACATTGAATTGGCATAATTATTTTGTAAAATAATATATTTCTCCATTTTATGTTTGATTAAAATTAGCGGTTTTTAACATTTACTTACATTTTATAAAATAATATATATAGAATTCTATTAGAGTTTTAAAAAGAGTTTTTGCATTTGAAATTCATGTCACGATTATAATTGACTTCTCAATTTTTAAACTTTTTATATACCTAGAAACTACTACTTCATCTCGGAATTTTTCATATGAATAATTATGTCTTTTAGGTAATAGAGATTTATAGATGAGATGGCATTCAGGAAGTTCACAAGGAAACAACATTTGGAACTGAGTTAAATGAAATTAAAAGTACAGAATTAATTAAAGGAAAACATTGTGTTGTTTGAACTCCTCTTTACAAAGTAAACACGTCTTCAGCTTAAGCAGTGAAGTCTCTTCTTTGTTTGGAACGCGGTTTAATCTCTTAACTTTTTGTTTGTTTTTTCTTATGACTGACTTAAGAAGTAAGATATAATGGGAAAGTCCGTTATATAAATTATCATTTAAAAAAAAAAGTTACAAAATTTCAGTGCTATACAATACTTTGACTTGTAAGTTATACCAATCTGTTGACAATAGACTAAGTGGTTTGGTGTTCTATGGATTCAGTGCATGAATCGGGCGTGTCATCTACATAAATCGCTCAGGCATGCGACAGAGGTGTACGGAGGAGCACGTAGCAGAGGCCGTTGGTTGGCCCAACACATTGCACGCAGCCGGAATCTATAAATACTCTGGCCGGAATTCGATCGCCTTTTTGCAACCATCTGCCAATTCTACTTAGTACAGTCTTACCTGACAGAAATTAGGCACTTACTCTGTGAGATGAAACTTCAATATTCCTCTACTTCATCAATTCCTGTCCTCAGAAACTTTTGCCCCTAGGAGTACATGAGTAGAGTTTAAGGTTAAACGCTTAAATTAGTAAAAAAGATCAAAAATGCTCATAATATCAAGAAGATTTATAATCGACACTATTTTGGATATAAAATGCAGATTTCTTTGTGTATATATATATATATATATATATATATATATATATATATATATATCGATAAAAAGATTACATATAAACACGTGAAATAACAATCAATGATCAAACCACAATATGAAATGGTAAAACAAGACAGATCTTTCAACCGTAACAAGCGGTCTTCGTCAGAGTCAAAAACCCAACTGTTTTTTGACTCTACTTTTTGACCCACCAGTTGGGGTTATGACTCTGACGAAGACCGCTTCTTACGGTTGAAAGATCTTGTCTTGTTTTACCATTTCATATTGTGGTTTGATCATATATATATATTGATATAGCTTCTCGACCACTGATTTATCAAGTTCACAGAAGGGGTTGTTGAGGATTTTGGTCATAAAGAAAATTAAACTCCTTATTATACGCTGACGTTTCGCCAAAAGTTGTTTGGCATTTTCAAGACTAAAAAACTTTTGGCGAAACGTCAGCGTATAATCGGGAGTTGAATTTTCTTTATGACCAACATTCTTTTTTTTAATTTAAAAAACTATTTTAAATGTATGCATTCACGAAGATCTGATCTTATATATAAAAGAAAACACAACTAAAGAAATGGAAAATGTAATCTATCCATCTATCTGTAATCTGTAATCTATGCTTTTTACCTTGTTTTCAAAAAAATGGAACAAAAAACAAGGGAAGAAAAGGGTGGAGGGAGGAACACAAGGAAATCAAAAAGGAGTGAGAGTTCGAGAATGGTGAAAGAATATTTTCAGGACCATAAAGGTGCCAATCAACCCAACATATGGTGAAATTGAGAGGGAAACAGTTAGGCAACTATTTGTCTCGCAACTTACTTTACCAAATGCCAATCCATTTTTGGTAAACCAGAGTTGATGTTGATCAAGTTCTGAAGATTATTTTTGTCAAACAAGATTCAATTACATTCTAAAAGGCTAGAACCACATATCAAACAGCGTATACGCGAGTTGTGTGTTGTTACTACATGTTATTCTCTTGTAATCGTTTGATATGTTGTTCTAACGGACTGTTTAATGTTTTGAATTATATATATACTTAAAATAAACTCGTTATCCTGAGGACGAACGCCATAACGGTCGAAATATTGAAAACTGTTCATTATGTTTCTTTCTATGTGCCACAGTTTATTTTAAGTGAATCTGTCCTGCTGGATTGCATTTCATTTATCAGATATAATATATATATATATATATATATATATATATATATATATATATACTTAAAATAAACTCGTTATCCTGAGGACGAACGCCATAACGGTCGAAATATTGAAAACTGTTCATTATGTTTCTTTCTATGTGCCACAGTTTATTTTAAGTGAATCTGTCCTGCTGGATTGCATTTCATTTATCAGATATAATATATATATATATATATATATATATATATATATACTTAAAATAAACTCGTTATCCTGAGGACGAACGCCATAACGGTCGAAATATTGAAAACTGTTCATTATGTTTCTTTCTATGTGCCACAGTTTATTTTAAGTGAATCTGTCCTGCTGGATTGCATTTCATTTATCAGATATAATATATATATATATATATATAATATATATATATATACTTAAAATAAACTCGTTATCCTGAGGACGAACGCCATAACGGTCGAAATATTGAAAACTGTTCATTATGTTTCTTTCTATGTGCCACAGTTTATTTTAAGTGAATCTGTCCTGTGGGATTGCATTTCATTTATCAGATTTATATGTATATATATATATATATATATATATATATATATATATATATATATATTCAGAAAAATCACAATGAAACACGTGATGCAATCAATGAAGTTTAAACCAAAAAGTAAAATAAAATAATAAATGATCTGAGGCCTTTCACTTTTTGTCATCAGAGCGCAAACAAAGAGTTTTCTCTTCCTTTATTTTTTCTTTTCTTTTTCTTTTTCCTTGTGGTTTAGACTTCACAATACATATATGTTGAGTTGCAGTTTGCTTCCCAACGCAAGTACTTCGTACTTCTTCCTGATGACGACGGATGTCGAAATATCGAAATGAGTTCTGTAGTGATTTTCTGTGTTCTTTGATAAAATCTCAGTGTTTGATTTTATTTTTTAAATTTAAGAATTATTTAATAATGGTAACGTTTTACAACAATCGCTTGTTGTGGGCTTAGTCTTTTGCTCCTGTTAAGAGAGTTGAAATCAAATATTAGAGACTGCAACTATGTGTTCTTCTTTTTATTGTATTTCTTTGCTGATAATTAACTATTATTTGCAGATTGTTTTCAATATTTACAAATTTACAGAAAGAAAACAACACACCCGGGAGATTACAAAAACTCACAACTATATTTCGACTACGTCCTTGCCAAGTAAAATCATGTGACTTTAGGCCTCAAATACAATTAACGTTTGAAGTCAGTCTTATTCATTATAAGTCTTATTTATTAATCATTATGACCAACTTAAGAGGGAGGGGAAGCAAGTATGTATTGAATAAATAAATTCTCATAGATAAAAAAACATTGTATAAATAAAAAAAAATATTAAAAATTAATAAAAAACGTATTATAAACGAAAAATAAATAAGTAAACAAATTTGTTTAAAAATACTGAATACATAATAATGAACAATAATTATGATTGGGGTTAAGCATGATGGTATTGACATTGTTCCTTGTTTGTCTTTGGAGTGACTTACATCTTTCTACCAGATGAGACTGACATTGGGTATTGTCTGTATTCGGAGTGACTCAAATATTTCTACTTGGTGAGACTGACATTGGTCCTTGCCTGTATTGGGAGTGACTTACACCTTTCTACTTGATGAGACTGATATTAGTCATTACTAATCTTTGGAGTGACTCAAATCTCTACCTGATGAGACTAACATTAGTCCTTGCCTGTATTCAGAGTGACTCAAATCTTTTTACCTGATGAAATTGACATTGGTTATTGGTTATTGGTCTGTATTCGGAGTGACTCAAATCTTTCTACCTGATGAGACTGACATTGGGTATTGTCTGTATTCGGAGTGACTCAAATATTTCTACTTGGTGAGACTGACATTGGTCCTTGCCTGTATTGGGAGTGACTTTCACCTTTCTACTTGATGAGACTGATATTAGTCATTACTAATCTTTGGAGTGACTCAAATCTCTACCTGATGAGACTAACATTAGTCCTTGCCTGTATTCGGAGTGACTCACATCTCTACCTTATGAGACTGACTTTGGTCCTTTCCTATATTGGGAGTGACTTACACCTTTCACTTTTTGAGACTTACATTGGTCCTTGCTTGTCTTCGGACCGTCTCACATCTATCTATCTGAAGAGACTAAATTCATTCCTTGCTTGTAATCGAAGTGACTTTCTACCAGAAGACGACATAGTCGAAATATAACAGTGAGTTTTATGATCTCTTTTATATGTTTCCTTTCTGTGAATTTAGTTTATTTGCTTCTTAAAATTATTAAAGCCATTTTTTCCCCCTGATCATTATACTTTACTGATAGTAATGTAACACAGAAAGGTATTTTAAAACTTTCAAAATATTTAAGACTTTTAAAAAACTTTAATGTGTTGTAAAAGAAAAGTAGTACATGTTTTGTGAATTATTTCAAGTTAATGTTTACTGTTTTAAGTATATTTACCAATTTATTATTATCATAATTCACATTAATATAATGAGGACGCATAGTTGAATATAAATTATATCTTATGTTTTCTTTTCTCCCACTCTCTCTTAAACTATCTGAAGAACTGACCTAATTTACAATAGAGTTGTATAAATTAAAAACAAAGATTTACGAGAATTTAAGGAATTATCTTTTAAAAGCTTCTAATTAATGGTGGTGTTTTCTTTAGCTGATTTGAATTGATGATAAATCATATGGCGCCGTTTCGATATTCTTAGATTTATTACCGTGTTAATTATGGCATTTCCTACTCTGTTATCCTTCAGTAGTGTGAGACAGGAAGGCATTCTCAGACCATTACACTGTTGCTTTCCAAACATTCAGACCATATATTCCAAGAAAATTGTAGTATACATTCCAAATCATCTATGTTATAACTAGTTAAAAATGTCAACTGCTCTCATTTTAATAATTTACTAATCTAATCTATATTTCAATGTAGAAATAACGACTTATATTATTTGAGTGGAATTGATCTTAATTTTTTACAAATTTTAAATGTCAATTTTTGCTTTAAAAGAATTATAAATAATCAGTTTATGCATCCTTGAAAAACAGTACCTTTTGAAAAATGTATAAGACGTTGATTTTTGTTACATTTATCGAATGTTGTGACCGGCTGTACTGTCTAGGTGTGTTCTAATAATAAACTAAACATCTCAATAAGCATAAAAGAGGGGATTTTCTAGATTGAATCTTCGTCTATTGATTAAGGCCCTTGTTGTGAGTTGTTACTCGAAATCATCCCTGATTCTGATCCATGACCCCTAAATAACTGTTTCAGTAGATTGCGGGACAAGTTATTTAGTCTTCGAAAAAAAAATCAATAAACAACTGATACAGGCAACTCGCCCTGAACAGGGCACTCCATAAACCTGTCCAGTATTACGACCCAATCGCTTTGGTTACTAATATATATATATATATATATATATATATATATATATATATATATACTTTTTCGATAAAAATACGATCCCAAAGTACAAATAAAGTTCGATGTAGATGAAGAATTTTAGAGAAATTAAAAACACACACTTACAGTCTCTAATTTTTGGTTTAAACAGATTCTGGATAGTATTCTGGAGAGAAAAGAGAGGGAAACCAAACACACTGGTACAAAGACGGTTGGAGACCGTCCACTGGTACTCCAACCGTTTCTGTACCAGTGCGCTTGGTTTCCCACTTCTCTCTCAAGAAGAAGATTCAAACTAAAAATTACAGACTGTGTTTTTTTTTATTTTTCTATATTTCTTCATCTACATTGTACTACAATATTGTACTATACATGTACAATATACAAAACTAAAGTTTATCGAGACTTTAGGTTCTGAAGAACCGAAGTTCTTCAGATTCAAATTAAACTCTCAAGAAATTAAAAACCGAAACGTTGGCGTTGAGAGTTTAATTTTAACCTCTAAGTTTAAGAACTGACCGAGCCCCGATAGACTTTAGTTTTGTTCCTATTGCACAGTTGATACTTTTATCAGTATATATATAATATTTATATATATATATATATATATATATATATATATATACGTTTCACGATGAATCACAAACACAGAACTAAGGAACAAACATACTACTGTCTCTAATTTTCGGTTGAACCGACATCAGGGGAGTTGAGAAAGGGACACCAAACGCACTTGTGAAGCGACGGTTGGAGACCGTATATATATATATATGAATGAGTTGCAGTTTGCTTTTCAACTTTGTTATTATGTAATGCAACTACAAAAAAGCCAATCAGAACAACAGTAAAGATTATAATAATTTCAGGTCTCTTCTCCACGGGAAATGGGTGAACAAACAAACAAACTCACGAACTTTAATATATATATATATATATATATATATATATATATATATATATATATATGTAGTAATTCCTTTGATTATAGAGTGATAGTTATCTGTTTTTGATGTTTTTGTACACATTCATGTAGTTTAAAGCCTCAAATTCTAAATAAGTATCAGTCAATGACATTTTGAATAGAAATCACTCACATTTTTCTTTGAATTGAGCAATAACAAAGACAGAATAATGGTGGAATGAAACAGTTTACATATCGAAACAACGTTGCCATGTATGTATATAGTGAATTCATTATTTAACAAAACAATTAACAAAATAACAAATAAAAATGAATAATTGAAAAAGCTCAAAGGTACAAAATGCTGGTAAGGCAGGTGTTAAGAGAAAAATATTTATCGCGTCATTTAACTTGATCAATTGGTGATTTCATAAAGAAATCTACTAGAACTAAAGCATGCTATAATCCGGAGATAGTATCTTATTATCTCTTCATCCTTGACCGTACACCAAAATAAATAGACTCAATTACTCATTTTGAACAAGCCAAAAGAAAGATCTTTTTTAAGACTAGTCTAATATTTTACTAAGTTATTTTAATATTTCATACTGCTCATCTGTGAGTAAATAAATAGTTTTATGAAATAATTTTTATATTGAATTTCTTTTTGGAAAATCATTTTAAAATAAATTCTAAAGTAGAATATGAACTAAAGTTTATTATGTGATGAAATGGAAGCATGTTTTATCTGGAATAGGGATTAGGTCCATCCAAAATCTGTTGTTTCTCTTTCAGTACTGAAGATTGAAAGTTTAAATTTTAACCATGACCAGTTTTTTATGTTTGAGATGGACATCTACAAGCCATCCCTTAGAGAAAACATAAAGTTCTTTGTTTCAATACAGTTTTCATGATAGATGCTCTTTAAACTTATGTGATGCAAAATTTAGGACTTTCCAAGTTGAATCAACTTGATAATATGGCTTACTCGTAACTAAAATGAGTTATAACTGAGGAATACTCTGCCAAATAGGCAATGGTAAGATGCTGGAAGGGTTGATTTTTTTTAAGTTCAGCCTTAAGAAAAACAACCCAAACTGTCTTCGCTGTGTTTTCAAGAATTTATTCATGTTCTAAAGATAAATGGTGGATCATTTAAAACATGTCGACTATCGGAGAAATGCTATAATGTGTAGACGAAGTAACGTGAGTGGTATTTTTGAAAATTAATAAGTTTGTTAAAAAAACAGGTATCAGCTAAGTTTGGTGTTACTTTCTTTAATATATGTATATCAATGTTCAAACTGCAATAAGAAATGAAAAAAAAAGACTCAGATCTTTCAACCACTACAAGTGGTCTTCATCAGAGTCTAAACCCAACTAAGACACATGATGTTTCTACATGTTTAGTTTTAGTGTTTTAGTTGGGCTTAGACTCGGACGAAGACCGCGTATCGGTTGAATGTTCTTAGTCTTTCTTTCCCATTTCTTATTGTGGTTTGAACATTGACTGTTATTTCACACGTGTTGATTGTGACATTTTAATATATATATATTTAATATGTATATATATATATATCCATGATTAACGGAAACGGTCCGGTAGGACAGATTACACTTCAAATAAACTGTGACACATAGACAGAAACATAACAAAGACACACTTTTCAATATTTCGACTGTAATGTTGGTTGACTTCAGGAGAAGAAGTGATTTGACGAAGGGACGACAGTCAACGCATTGACTGTCGACATTACGGTCGAAATATTGAAAAGTGAGTCTTTGTTATGTTTCTGTCTATGTGTCACAGTTTATTTGAAGTGTATATATATATATATATATATAATACCCCTTTTTTACGCTAGTGCTGTTCTCTTCGGTTGACTCTTTATTTCTTCATTCGCGCTCCGTTCTTCGACGTGGGGAGATCTCTCTCACTTCGTCCTCTCTCCTAGTCTACTCTCCTGATGACGAACAACAGTTCGAAATATTGAATTCTGTAAGTTTTCTTTGTATTCTCTTTTCTGTGTCGTGCTTTGTGTAATTTAAAGTTATATATATATATATATATATATAGAGTTCACCAAGGAAAGAGGAAAACAGATAAAAACACACACAAAAAAAAGACTTACAACAATATTTTGACATTCGTCGTCATCGGGCAGAAGTAGTCAAAGGGACTACTTCTGTGCCCGATGATGACAAATGTCGAAATTTCGTTGTGAGTCTTTTTTTTGTGTGTGATTTTATCTGTTTTTCTCTTTCTTTGGTGAACTAGTAGTCCTGTTAGACCGTTTAATATATATATATATATATATATATATATATATATATATATATATATTCTTGCTTTCTGTCAATCACTATTTAACCAACAAACTGATTAACTAACGGATAATATATATGTGTGATCATAGTATAAATGATTCACATACTATAGTAAAAATTCTTGGTAAATTTTTTGTTTCCTTGAAAGAATGGTATTTGAGTATTAGTCAGAGAACTAGAAATATAAATAAATATATATTGTCATATTCTAGTATATAAAGGTTGTTCTTGCTTCCTACTAATTATGAATTAGCCAATTATACGATAAATAATGGTAAGGATTTGTTTGCTTACCATTATTATATCATAATAAGAATTTATGGATTTTTGAAACAAACATAACGTCTGCCTAACCATGGTAACCTTGAAATTCAACAATAAATTAACACTGATTTGCAGTAATTTATTACAATCATTTAGTTATGCTTAATTATAAATGGGTAGACAGTGCATTTAAGGAGCTAGCAATTATAGTAGTTATCTAATTATTGACAGACGGAACATACAAACCAACTGCAATCAGAAAGATGTTGAAATCAAGGGATATTATTCCTAACACATTCATTTCCATTAATATTTATTAGAATGACAATAGTGAGTTGGGAAACTCTCTTTTCTCCTACAATCCTCGAAACCCGGACAAATTATTATTTTTTTTTTTCTTTCAAGCTCGAATCAAATTTGCAAACAATAAATAATGATAGAAAACTAGAAAACTGTGGCTGAGATGACTTATTTTGGACAGAATGTTCATGCATTTTGTCATTACTACAGAGGTTAGTATCATTAATATTAAAATCATAGTAATCCGTCTTACCTCGTACCCTGTAAGGGTAAGACGGATTACTATGATTTTAATATTAATAATTGGACAGAATGATCCAGGGTTTATAACATGATAAAAAAATATTTAAAAAAATATGGATACCGACCTCACAGTCACAACAACGTATTCAATTCCATTTTATATAGTCAATAAATCTATTTAATTTTGCAATTAATGTACTAGCCTCTAAATACACATCAATTTATTAGGTACATTACTAAATTTAAAACCAGAACTAAGAACGTTCACCGCAATTAGCCTTCGTCATAGTCATGAAATAGAATTGCCATTAATTATATAATTCTGATAAAGACCGTAACTACTAGAAAGTTTTTAGCTTTACTTTATAATTTAATATTGCGGTTTTTCTTAATTAATTAATAAAAATTAATTAATTAAAAATTTATTAATTTATATTTATAAATATTAATATACGTCCATCCTATTCCCAGTCAGTAGTACCACAGATACTCACCCTTAGGTTCGTACTCCCTTCCTTATTTTATTTTGTACTATATTTACTTTGTACTATAGATAACTCTCTGATGACATTGTATTTTTTAGTTAATGCCTGAGGAAGAACACTACGTTTTCGAAACACGTTGTTTATACCATTAAATTTTTATATGTAGAGACCATTTCATTAGCTTTTTATCCTACAATTTCTATAATATAAAATAGCTGTCTATATATAAATAAAATGAAAAGATGCGTAGGTATTTCTATCAAAAATAGAAGGAAAGCAAAACAAAGATAGACACAGACATAACTCACTTCTTTTTGACAATAGTTAAAAATAGTCGTCTTCAGGAGACGAAATGTGTTTCATCCAGGTCTCTAAAGTGACATAATGTATATGCAGACATGTTACAATAAATGTAGTTGACCAAATAATCGAGGAAACCGCCATAAAAAATGGTAAAAGAAATAGAAAATGTTCTTAGTTATTTGAAGTAAATTATTTAATAATTAATTAAAATTAATTATTTAACGTTCTCGTAATACTACATACTATTAATGCATCTTATGAACCTCTTATTAGTCCTTTTATTTTAGAACCTTGATTATTCCTTTTATTTATTTTAATTTATCTTTTGTTTATTTACTTTTTTTATTTTTTTTTTTTAGATTTATTACTCGTGCTAATAGTTTTTTTGTTTTTATTTGTTATAGTTTATTTTGCTTTTATTTTTTTATCTATCCTTGCCTCCCATCCCTCCGTAAGTTGGCTACACTGTTTGAGTGTTTCTTCAAGACCACTGGCCAGCCGTGGTCTGCCTGCGGAGTGACTCGTTTATATCCTCCTGATGACGAGGTCATCGAAATATAGTAGCGAGTTTCTCTTTAATTTCTGTGTGTTTCTTATTTCAATGTAGTTTATATATATATATATATATATATATATATATAGGACTGTAACTTTGAGGAAGACTAGTTATTTTAGTTATAAGATCTTAATCTTATTTCTGTTCTTATTAGTATATATGTATATATAAATATACAATCACAATAGTACTTAAATTGGGAAATGACAAATTGACTGCGGACTCTATTTTACGTGGTATTATTTCATTTATTGTAGTCTTAGCAAAAATGGTAACTTTGAAAAATCTATGATATTCAATTGTAAGATAGTTATTTATAAAAAAAAGTATATAAAAGATATCTACTCATAGACGGGTGAAAAATATTAGTAATATTTAAAAAAATATATTCCAAATATTTACAGAATCAAGATTAATTATAATATTTAGAATATTCTAGTTGAAATAATATTATATTTCGTTAAATCATCAATAAAATGTATTTAAAATAGCCTTAAAGAAAGTTTTGAGGTGATAGGTTTCATATTACACAATAGAACGCCAGGCCAGCGATTCCTTTGCCCTATGGGAAATAGGAGTTACAGAACAAAGAGGTTCAATCACTCTAGTTAAAGTCACCTTGTCAAACAATGTCTGACCTGTCGAAATTCAACAGTTGTATCAATGTCTTCTAGTTATTTTTTAAAATTTAAATTTTCACTCCCGTAATTTTTTTTTAAGAAAAGAAGAAAAAAATTGGCAGATGGACTGAATTTTTTTTCCAATGGGTTTGAAAATATTTACAGCAAGTTTCAATACATTGTTGGCAGCATTTGTAAATAACACAGATACTGTTACAGCACCAATTCATGATAATAATAATTTAAAAGAATTATGTATTTTTCACCAAATTACTAATTGTGTTTGCGTTCAAGCTCTATAATACACAGTATATATTTTTCTAGAAAACACACAAAATTTGGACTTGGATATATCGAAACTTAACTTTACTATAATTAAACACAATAGCAAACTTGGTGACAATGCATTAAGTTTGGATTCTATTTTAATGTGCCTACCATGTACAAATATTATGAATATCTCTAGTAAAGTATTATCAAACTCAAAAACAATGAATTTAATGATTTCTTTTCTTTCATTGTTACTATATCCATTTTGTAGCTACAACAAAATTGAAATTATTGATCTAGATTAATAAAACTATTCTAAAACAATAAAATTATTCTCATTATTATTATTATCATTATTATTATTATTATTATTACTATTAACATCATAATTATTAAACTGTGAACCTGCTTATTATTACACATCGAACTCGTGTACATTGCTGCTAAGTCTGTTCTAGTGCTTCTAGAAGTTTTCTATTTTATCCAAAATTCATTTCTATGATTCTTATATTGATTTGCCCTTCTGAGGAGTATGTTGTTTTTTATGAATATTTTTACTTTTCAAAATCGTCTCATGTTACCACAGCTAAAATCTAATAGTTATCATTTTTAGTGTAATATTCCAGTATATTTTTTTTTATTCTTTAAACCGATCCCCTATCGGGTTAAAACGTCAGCCCTTTACGGTCTTTTTGTTTGATCAGTGATTCTACAGTGGGAGTCCTAAATTTTGCCTAACTCAAGTGTATTTAGAGTACGCATTTTTAACGAGTACCTGACATCGTACAAGCTCAGGACCGACGATTTAACGTCCAATCCGAGGGACGACGTACTCAGTTTTATTCACTTCTCGTTTGAATAAATCGATGGCTGGGTGGGTTTTGAACCCTGGACCTACTAGTTCAGAGGCAAGTACGTTAACCACTGAGCTAACCTGGCCTCTTTTCCAATATTTTAGACTCATGACATATTAATAGTAAGACAATACCACATAAGAAATGTTAGGTTTATTTAATCGAAGGAGAAATATCTTAAATTGGTAGTAGCTTTGTCATAAGGAATGAAAGAGTACATTTTCATTTCGTTTAATATTACATAAGGGTAATAATACTTTTAAACAAATCAAAAACTATATATCTGACGTATTTATATATATCAAACATAATATTATATCCTTTGTATATCTTATAACATGTTATATATCTGATATAGGATTTGTTTAAGACATTTAAGATTTTCTTACCTCGTAAATAAACTAAGCATAAATATGTTTACGTTACTCTTTGTAATGTTAATTGAGTCAATAACAAAAAAATGTTTAATGGTTAAAAGAAATTGTTTGATACATCAATATAGAGGTGACTCAAAATAACATTAAATTAATTATTCAATTATTTTGTATTTAAAATAAAATCATTTCAAACCATTATATATATATAACTATATAAAGAAGAAAAAAAACAAGAGTCTCTTATTTGATATAACATAAAATGTATTAAATTTATTTTTCGGCTCATTAAAGCAGGAGCATTGGGAGAGATAAATAAACCCAAGTGCATCTGTGACGCACATATTAATTGAGAATTGGCGATTCTATTGATAATTTTACGCATAAAATTGATTTCTTATATCTATTAATACGGCTCAAAAGATAAAATTAAATATAAACAATTTAATGATTTGAATATCACGATTAATTTAACCGAAATATCGAAATCTTTTATTAAAAGAATATTTTATCTTTATATAAAGTTGTTAATAAATATTTGTCCTTCAAGATCGAACAGAATTATACTTTCCTTAGCTATGCAGTCAATAGCAAATGGGTATTTAACCATTTTTTTTAACGTTGGATAATGTAGTGTCTACTTAAAAAAAAATCTAACAAAATTTTTGTAATAATCTTTCAAGAAGGGTCACCAAGAGAGTCAAAACTTGTGTTTTGCATACTTGGAATTGTTGTTCCATACCATACTGCGATATCCTATATCATACTCGAATATAATACAGAGATAGACCGCTGGCCAAATCCCGTCTTTTCAATCCGGCCAGCTAGTTCTTTAAAATTCATAGTCCATAGACACGAGATGAATTTTTGGGTCTGTATTTTCTATTTTTTACCTTTTTTGACTAAATTTAGAACTCAGTATATATTAAAATGATAATCGTGTTTTTGCAAAATAAAAATACCATCTTACTTTTAAAAAAAATTATAGAACAAACGAAGTTAAACTATCGTAGATGTTCTCTAGCTATTCATACTTCGTAAAAGTGGTAGAAACGTTGTTACAAAAAAACTAAAATTATTGTATATTAGTACCTTGATTTAAATTATCTATGATGTATGCGGCAAAATGTGAAAACTGTTAAACATTTTTGAATACACTCAAGGCTCTAGCCAAGGTTAAATACGATGAGTATCTCAAGTCTCTAGAAAAGGGGAATATTGTCATTAAGCTCGCTGAAAGATAATTTTACAAAGTAAAATAGCACATTTGCCATTGTGATAAAGGGTTATGGGATTTCAGAATAACCCTTAGACTGGACAAAAATTCTAAAACTTTTTTAAGATGAGAAATATTAATCTATACAATTGCACAACCAGGATCAATAAGTCTATCAAATAAATGAAAAGTATATTTGGTATATGAACTCTTTTTCAAACATCTAGAAGTGAATTATTCAAAGATACCAAAACACGCGTGCATATTAATCCCATCAATGGAATTTCGAGTGGTATGAAATCAAAATACCAATATGATGAAGAAAAGAAGACAATATTTTTTGTTATGGGTCATATATATTTAATACAAATTGCTCTTGTAAGAAATTTGAAATTAAATTACTCTGTGTTTTTTTTATTTCTTACATTTATTCAAAACGAGGGTAAAATATAAAAATTAGGAATCGTGTCTATGGGGTGAGATCAGTCTTTCACTGTAGCCCGTGTGATAAATTTTTGAAGTCAATGTTTTGCCGTTAGGCAAAAAGTTGAAGTGACCACGAAACTTTTGTCAAAAAAGCGAACAATGGATTTAGACGCAGGAAGGTTTAAGAGCTTAGTGAAAAGTACTAGAAGATGTAATTAAATACAGGCAAACTTGTGATTGACACGATAATTATCTGTCGAGAAAGAGCCTACAATCGTCTGCAACTGTCTGAATAAATAACGAGCTGTAAGAAACCAAGGATATATAAACGAGTAGGATACAGCAAGCGTGTCCTTAAGCACTTCTCACTTCTACTAATTACGATAAAGACACTACCTGACGCTAATCGGAGACACCCGCTATGTCTCTCTCCAATTCAACCTAAACCCTGATAGTTATATTTATAGATGAGTCCTATTATTATTTTCAAACTTGTGTATTATACAATACATACTTGTATATTGCTATGTATTATTTTAGATACAACCTGCATAACTCATATGTAATAAAAATAATGTTAATCTTTAAATAAGGAATAAAGATGAAAAAAACCCTGAAATTACTGAAGTTCAGCTGAAACATACGTCGGATCTATTACTCACATTAGACGATTCAATAAAGATGGTAAGAGAATATTCAGAAAGCTGGAAGAACTTTATTTAAATAAAAAAATATGTTTAAATATATTTAAATAGATTTGACAATAACACGTGAAATAACAATCAATGATCAACTGATTTGGGTTTTTGACTCTGACGAGGACCGCTTGTTACGGTTGAAAGATCTTAGTCTCTTTTTCCCCATTTCATATAGTGGTTTAATCACACACACACACATATATATATATTGTTTTCTATATGTTGTCCGGGGAAAGGTATATGATTCATTACGATGGTGACCAATAGGAGAGTAGAGTTTGTAGGTCGATGGTGACCAATACCTACAAACTCTACTCTCCTATTGGTCACCATCGTAACGAATATATATATATATATATATATATATATATATATATATATATATATATATATATGTCAAATTACTGAATGTCACTTACAACTCTTTCTT
This sequence comes from Hermatobates lingyangjiaoensis, assembly GCA_026182355.1. NCBI lineage: Eukaryota > Metazoa > Arthropoda > Insecta > Hemiptera > Hermatobatidae > Hermatobates > Hermatobates lingyangjiaoensis. The sequence goes on along the minus strand of JAPFBL010001921.1, from coordinate 1,010,192 downwards.
TTTCTTTTACTACTTCTAGAGGTGATTTATTTGATTAGAATGCAATTTAACAGACCACTTCTCTCTTGACAACGGCGAATATCAAAATAATTGATTGAGGTATGTCGGCAACTTGTATCTTTCACGCTAATCCTTTACCCTATAGTTTACTGTTTATGCTATGACAATCAATAATATGTCAATGGAAAAGGAAATTTTAATTCTTTTTTAAAAAATGTTAATTTTTTTGATTGCAGAATTACTATTTTTTAATTATAGTCATTATTTGTAATATTTTTACACACACACACACACATATATATATATATATATATATATATATATATATATTGTGGTTTGATCATTGATTATATATATATATATATATATATATATATATATTCGATGCGATGTTGACCAATGGGAGTAGAGTTACAGGTCCAAGCGTAAGGTCCCAGTTGCCCGCTGCTCAGCAAAAAGCCTTTGCGTTCTGCCAATAGGTATAGAGGTTGCACAGTCCCTCTGTGTTAAATGATATTTGGCAGAAAACATTAGCCTCACTTTACAGTGAACTCCTGTTCCCTTTCTATTTTTGATTTTTGTGGTGGTTGGGTGTTGTTGTTGTTGTTTACTATTTTCTGTTACGGATATTGCTGGATATTTAAATGATACTCTCGGTTGTTTACTCCGAAAAGCCGCCTTCATCTTCATGCCAACAGGGGTAGAGGTTGCACAGTCCCTCTTGATTATTAAGAGATGTTGACACTGGAATCCAACTTCTTCTCGTAGAAACATCTTCAAGTTGTAGGTTTTGTATATTGTTCTCTTCGGTTTCTTATGTTCATGTTTTTTCTTCAGTTGAATGTTATTGCTGCTATTGATGGGTGGCTGGTAGGTGATGAAAAGTTCTGCACTGTTGACCTGGTGGTGGTATTTGCGACATGTTTCAACCATTCTCTGGTTATCTGAGGCCTGAAGATAACCAGAGAATGGTTGAAACATGTCGCAAATACCACCACCAGGTCAACAGTGCAGAACTTTTCATCACCTACCAGCCACCCATCAATAGCAGCAATAACATTCAACTGAAGAAAAAACATGAACATAAGAAACCGAAGAGAACAATATACAAAACCTACAACTTGAAGATGTTTCTACGAGAAGAAGTTGGATTCCAGTGTCAACATCTCTTAATAATCAAGAGGGACTGTGCAACCTCTACCCCTGTTGGCATGAAGATGAAGGCGGCTTTTCGGAGTAAACAACCGAGAGTATCATTTAAATATCCAGCAATATCCGTAACAGAAAATAGTAAACAACAACAACAACACCCAACCACCACAAAAATCAAAAATAGAAAGGGAACAGGAGTTCACTGTAAAGTGAGGCTAATGTTTTCTGCCAAATATCATTTAACACAGAGGGACTGTGCAACCTCTATACCTATTGGCAGAACGCAAAGGCTTTTTGCTGAGCAGCGGGCAACTGGGACCTTACGCTTGGACCTGTAACTCTACTCCCATTGGTCAACATCGCATCGAATCATATTCCTTTCCCCGGACAACCCATAGAAAACTATATATATATATATATATACAAAACACTTTTTCTTTTTCTCGGAGTTTGGTCAGGGTAAATATATGGAATCACCTTTTTACCAACGTTTCGTCTTTATTTCAAGACATCCTCAGGGCTATAAACTAACAAAAAACAATAAACAATGGAGATTTTTTCATTTCTACTTTAAAAACATCATAAACAAATTGAAAAAAGAACTTACTGAAGGCTTGGTTCTGTTACATTTACAAACAACCGTTAACTGTCATTACATGTGCTGTTCCAAGCGACAAATTATTGAACCACTGTTTTTTTAGTACAATCCATTATATATAAACATATATACTTATACACATATTATAATATATATCTATTATAATATGTATCACCATAATATATATCTATAATACATTTAAAATAATAATTTATTATAAATGTATTATAGATATATATTATGGTGATACATATTATAATAGATATATATTACAATAAAATAAAAAACGAAGGAAACACACAGAAAGACACAGACATAACTCACATCGATATTTCGACAATCGTCGTCATCAGGAGGTGCGAAGAGCGAAGAGCGAAGAGTCCCGCAGGAAGACAGGGCGGTACTAGATATATAATAGTACAGGGTTATAATAGATATATATTATAATATGTGTATAAGTATATATGTTTATATATAATGGATTGTACTAAAAAAACAGTGGTTCAATAATTTGTCGCTTGGAACAGCACATGTAATGACAGTTAACGGTTGTTTGTAAATGTAACAGAACCAAGCCTTCAGTAAGTTCTTTTTTCAATTTGTTTATGATGTTTTTAAAGTAGAAATGAAAAAATGTCCATTGTTTATTGTTTTTTGTTAGTTTATAGCCCTGAGGATGTCTTGAAATAAAGACGAAACGTTGGTAAAAAGGTGATTCCATATATTTACCCTGACCAAACTCCGAGAAAAAGAAAAAGTGTTTTGTGAATATTTTGTGGTCAAGAAAACAGTACCGTATATATAATATATATATATATATATATATATATATATATATATATATATATATATCGAGTTCGAGATTAACAAAGAGCAACACACAAAGTAGGGAAACACACTTACAGACTCAAATTTTCGGGTAATCCGCCTTCAGGAGAAAAGAGAATGGGAGACCAAGCACGTTGTAGACGCAACGGAACGGGACGCAACGGTTGTAGCCCGTTGCGTCTACAACGTGCTTGGTCTCCCATTCTCTTTTCTCCTGAAGACGGATTACCCGAAAATTTGAGTCTGTAAGTGTGTTTCCCTACTTTGTGTGTTGCTCTTTGTTAATCTCGAACTCGTATTGTGTCCAGTTTGGATCGTATTTCGTTTTATCAGTGAATATATATATATATATATATATTTCGTTGGAAATACGATCCGAAATGGACAAATATAGTTCAATGTAGAAAAAAAGATAGAGAAATCAAAAGTACACACTTACAGTCTCTAATTTTTGGTTTGAACCGTCTTCAGGAGAGATGAGAGAGGGAAACTAAGTGCTTGGTTTCCCTCTCTTATCTCTCTATAAATTAGTGACTGAAGTGTATGCTTTTGATTTCTCTATCTTTTTTTCTACACTGAACTATATATATGCTCTTGATAATTTACTATAAAACTAGTGTCAAAATATTGAGTATTGTTATACTTATTGTTATAATTTAGAGCAAAAAAACTTATATTGATGGAAAAATGCAATATAATCTTGATTAAGCATTTTTATAAATCGACATGTAAATTTCTTTAAGAATAAATATCTTTAAAATATGACTCTCTTCCAAGTTTATTTTTCGTTTGGAAACTAATTTTATCTCGAGCATCTGGGGAAACATTGACACTTTTAGTGTCTAAATAACATCCAATACAGCAATATCTACATCTTTTAATAAAGTGCTTTGAGTTTGTTTACAATATAATTTTTTTCAGTTTATAAAAAAAATTAAAATATTCTGTGATGATAATTATTTATTGCCTATAAAAAACATTTGAAAATAGTTGATTGAAGAGTTTTCTCAGCTTGAAAATAATAAATAAATTATCAGTTTTAAATATAGAAATATTTGTCTATTTGAAAACAAGCAATGGGTTATTGATGTCAGACTGCAATAATTGTTTTACCTATATTAATGATTTTGACATATTAGTTATGTTAACATATTTAGCCAGATAAATAAAAGAAGTAAATATGAACAAAAAGTGGAGCTCAGAAATATATTTTCTTGTGATAAATTCAATTCTGGAAGTTGTTTAGATATGGTACTGTAAAAATAACAAATATATTCTAAGGTAGTGCAATCTGTTATTATGTGGCATTTACTTACTGTAGGATAAAAAAGTGAATGAAGTGTCCTCATATACAGAAGTTTAATACTATAAACAACGCGTTTCGAACACTTAGTGTTCTTCTTCAGGTATAAAACTAAAAAAAATACAATGACATCACTGAGTTATCTATAGATACCTGTTATGTTATCAGATAACGCTGAGATGGCATTGTTTTTTTTTTTTTTTAGTATTATACATGAAGTAGAACACTACTTGTTCGAAACGCGTTGTATATATTATTAAACTTCAATATGTGTCGACTATTTCATTAACTTTTTTACCCTACAAAAACAAACATATTTTAAGCTTTGAAAAAAAAATTAAAACACGCAATCAAACAAAATTATTGCATGTATAGTCAATACGTATTTTTTTGTTTAAAAAAAGAAAGGATTTACCATTTATTTTTACTGGTAAAATTTGGAATAATTTCTTTTTGAAACTTTGTATTATTGCAATGCTTTTATTATATAGCTTGTAAAATTTAGTAATTGTAATTATTTATTTTAAATATATTATACAAGTTATTATTTCGGATTTAAATTCAATATGAGAACTACTTTATTACTATATTTTTTTATAATAATAAATTTATTTTAATACATAAAATATTTAATTTCTCAAATGATTCACCTGATACAGTTGTAAACTTTTATTACAATTAATACCTAATGAGCTAACTTGTGCAAAGATTATTGAAATGTTTTTTGTTCATTGAGTTTATTAATAATATTGAAGTTTGTTAAATTGGTTTTGGAGTAGTCAAACGTGAAAACCCCACAAAGATTTTAAGTTCTTTGTTTTATTTTTATGATTAAATTTAATGTTTTAGAGTAGAAATAGAAAAAAAAGCTGCAAACTGTATTAGTATTGTTGAAGGTAGAGACTTATTTTTTGCGAAACTCTAAATGTAAGTAAAGGGAGACAGATTTGGATTGGTTGGGTGCCGGGCTAGACAGAGGTGGGGGGGTTCAGTAGGCCGGGAAGCCTCTCTCACAGCCTCAGTTCACTAACAGACATTGTCGTGTATACGGGCTCCGTCAACAATCTTATAATTGTTATACTTCGCGCTCAGTCACAGCTGCCTTTCCAACAACATGCGGCTTGCACCCTCTTTGGCAGCTGTCTTTCTTCTTGCTGTTTCATTTATTCCTTCAAGAGCAGCAAGGAAGCATGGTCTTCCTATAGGGGCTGAAGAATCTCCGAAGAAATCAAGAGCTGCAGGTATTTTAACTTTACATCTCTACTTTTTTTTTTTTTATTCAAAATATGGCTCACCAAGTTTCTATGGCAGCCATAACTACCATTAGGAAAATGAAAATTCATTAATTATTTTCATTTATATAAAAAGGAAATTAATATTAATTTAATATGATAACCAATTTTGTTTTTTCTTTAAGAAATAAAAAAAAATAAAAGAAAAAAATTCTCTTCTGATTATTTATACTTACATATATAAATCGTTCAAGAAAAAAAATAATAAATAATTTCGTATATGTGTAATATATTATCCATTTTTATTAAAATAAAAAAAAACTGTAATAAAGTAATATATAATTAAAATTTGGCCTTTTGGTTGATAGTCGAAATTTTAAGCATTAATTTCGAAACAACATTTTTAACAAATTGATCACTACGATGAATTAATGGATTTGAAAACAATATTATATATTGACATTTTTGCAAATGCAGATGATAATGTTTGAAATGATTACATTATTCTTTTGCAAATTTTATATTATGATTATAATTTACTAAAATAAATATTGAAATTGAATTAGGATGTCCTTTCGCTGAATTTCTAGCAAGCGCACTGGAACAGAGACGGTCTCCAACCGTCTCTGTACCAATGCGCTTGGTTTCCCTCCTTTATCTCTCCTGAAGAAGGTTCAACCAAAAATTAGAGACTGTTAGTTTGTGTTTTTAATTTCTGTATGTTTCTTTATGTATATTGAACTGTATTTGTCCATTTCGGATCGTATTTTCATCGAAAAAGTGTATATATATATATATATATATAAATTAAGGTTTTTAGGACCATGTCAGTTCTCAAGTTCATATTAAACCAAACTTTTAAAAACCAATGTGTTGGCAATGAGAGTTCAATTTGAACCTGAAGAACTGACCGAGTTCTAATAAACATAAATTTTGTTTCCTTTTTACGGTCGATTCTTTTATCAATATATATATATCAATGATCAAACCACAATAAGAAATGAGAAAACAAGACTAAGATCTTTCAACCGTAACAAGCGGTCTTCGTCAGAGTCAAAAACCCATTCAGAGTTGGGTTTTTGACTCTGACGAAGACCGCTTGTTACGGTTGAAAGATCTTAGTCTTGTTTTCCCATTTCTTATTGTGGTTTGATCATTGATTGTTATTTCACGTGTTTATGTGAAAGCTTTTTATCAATATATATATATGTATATCTTTTCTCGGACTGCTGGGTCATATATATATACATGATTTTAAACAGACACGTGAAATAACAGTCAATAATCAAACCACAATATGAAAAAGATAATAAGACTAAGATTTTTCAACTGTAACAAGCGGTCTTCATCAGAGTCAAAAACCGAATTGAGTTCGGTTTCTGACAGGGTTTTTGACTCTGACGAAGAGCGCTTGTTACAGTTGAAAGATGTTAGTCTTTTTTTCCTATTTCTTATTGTGGTCTAATTATATATATATATATATATATATATATATATATGTACATGTATATAGTGAACTAAATAAATAAAAGTTACACATATATTAAAAAAACCACAACATTTGAATATTCATGATGTTAATGATGTTTTGCGTTGTCTTGTGAGTTTGGGTATTTAGAACTAAATAATGTAATTTAGAAATACCATTATGTAGGCTTTTATAAGTTGTTATGTGATAAAAATATATAAAATTATGTAAAATTTAAAAAAGTAAATGACTGAATGAAAACGGATATCACTAACTAGATACAGTTTTTGGTCAAGTTTTCAAACGCCTTTTACAATTATTTACAAACTTAATAAGCCGTTTCAAGATGAACAGGTTGTTGCCAGGGTTCTTTTATGCTTTTATTTTTCATTTCGTTTATAGTTCTTCTGTTGAGATGTGTAATCACAGATGCAGCATCAGTGGTTTGACTATTTGGGAGTGTTTTTTTTTTTGTAAAGTACTTCTAATATCCTTTGATCTTTATGATGATCTATAATTTTTTTGTTCAAAGTCATCATCTGTTTGTTTAGCTTCATCTTCTGCATCTTGATAGTTTGTTGTATATACACTTACGGAATAGTTAGTTATTAGTTTTCGTGTGAATTGTTATTGGTCTAGCGAATATTTGAAATGGTTTAGATTACACAGTCTCCAAGAGTGTATTTGTATAATACTCTTAAATTTACTAACAGATACTGTAATATTCATGAAAAATATTATCAGCACTTCTTGTTTGAGGGTCTGATGAGGACAGTTATGGATCAAAAATGTTGGTCCTATTTAAAGTGTTTTATAAATGTAAATTTTTGTCAGAACTTGGTCTTTTTAATTTTAGTAAAAATGTAATTGTCAAATAGATTAAGAGCAGTTCTCAATGATGCCAATTTCATTAGTAGTTTAAATCAAATTCTGCTACCTGGTTTTCTCTATTTACTATTGGGTTTCACTTGCTCCCCACCGACAAAAGGTCTCAGAGCTTGTCACCATTTGTGGTAATGATGCACAAATATATTTTAAAAACAGGAAGGAACACGAATTTAATCTAGACAATAGAACTTAATTGGAATATTATTTCGACCGGTTTATCTGTCGGCCTCAGGAAAGGAAATTGGTGCGGTGAAAATAAATCTAAGTTCACAGCTTCTCAGAATATGTGTAGGCTAGCCAAAATAGAAAGGAAGAAAAGATAGGAATAGATGAAGAAGAAAAATAAATATAATCCGATGGAAAATTATAACAAGGTAATATTCAACTAAATTAAAATAAATTTAAATGATATTTAAGGTAATTAAAAGGAACCAGGTTAGCTCAGTGGTTAACGTACTCGCCTCTGGGCTGGTAGTCCGGAGTTCGATAGCCCACTGGCCCTCGATTTATTCACGTGGAAGGTGAATAAATCTGAGGACGTCGTCCCTCGGAGAGGATGTTAAGCCGTCGGTCCCGAGCCTGTAGGATACTCGTTAAAGATCCCTACTCGAATTAGGATTCCCAAGTAGAATCTGCAGGATCACCGATTTAACAAAAAGCCCGTAAAAGGCTGATGTTATCACCCGCTAGGGGATCGGTTTAAACAATAAAAAAAAAAATAATTAACGAATGAATAGAAATAAACAAATACATTTAAATAAGTCAGAATTTAACGTGTGGTTCAGATTGATACATAATGTAAACTCCTAGGAGCCATATGGGCTTCTTCAGATGTTCTTAAAGGTCAAATTTATTGTGATTAGGGACCACTGAAAGGTCCCTCTGGGGAAATTCAATCACCTCGTTGCCCTCTTACCCACAAATTATTATATATGTAAAAAAAGTATATTGGTTATATTGTGCAGGTATTAGAAATAAAAAGGGCCTGGAGGTTTCAATTTTTACAAATTAACCAATTAACAAGTTTACAGACAGATTAACCTTTGAACACGTCATTTGTCCGAGGTCACTACCGTCGTCCCGCGGACTCACAAGCGCCAAACCCCGGGCGGTTGCCCTGGTTGGCCCTTGGTTTTTCGGTGAGCTCAGTTTTCAAACGCAAAGCATTCATTAAAACTGAGACTATGGGAATAGGTGTGAACAGTAACGAGTAATGTATTATCTCGATTGACTTAGAACTTATGATTATTCATGGGTAAACTTAACATTGTCGTTGCTATGTTACATACATAGAACGCAAAGCATTGAGTACAGCCAAATAGGTAGATAGTATCACTAGAGCTTCAGGAGAAAGAAGTATCTACATGATCATCGTTAGGATTAAAAGAAGAAGTGTGTGATGTAGCTGGATTGATCATGGGATAGTAAAAGATCCACAACACACATATCGTTTGATACCTCTAACACCATGAGGACTTCATGACTCTATGAGAGAATAAGTTCTCAAGATTGGGAGGTGTTCGGTAACATATTCATGGAATTTTAATTAGAAGGAGAACTGTAGAGCATAAAGTTCCTTTAATAATTTACTGACACTGTGACAAACGAGGATTATGTATAAACATATTATAATTATATAATATATGTTTATATATATATATATATATATATATATATATATATATATAAAGATTTCACATAAACACGTGAAACAACAATCAATGATCAATACCAGTTGGGTTTTTGACTCTGACGAAGACCGCTTGTTACGGTTGAAAGATCTTAGTCTTGTTTTCCCGTTTTCTTATTGTGATATATATATATATATATACACTTTTTTTCGTTGGAAATACGATCCAAAACGGACAAATATAGTTCAATATAAACAAAGAAACATAGAGAAATCAGAAGAACACACTTACAGTCTCTAATTTTCGGTTTGAACCGTCTTCAGGAGAGATAAGAGAGGGAAACCAAGCGCACTGGATCAGAGACGGTTGGAGACAGGTTGGAGGGTCTCCAACCGTCTCTGATCCAGTGCGCTTGGTTTCCCTCTCTTATCTCTCCTGAAGACGGTTCAAACCGAAAATTAGAGACTGTAAGTGTGTTCTTCTGATTTCTCTATGTTTCTTTGTTTATATTGAACTTATATAATATATATATATATATATATATATATATATATATATATATATATATATATATATAGTTTTTGAGATCTTCATTCAACACAGTACTATGTAAGTTCCTCTTCCAAAACTAGCTCTCAAAAAAACTTACATAATACTATATATATAATATATATATATATATATATATCAATGATCAAACCACAATATGAAATAAGAAAACAAGACTAAGATCTTTCAACCGTAACAAGCGGTCTTCGTCAGAGTCAAAAACCCAACTGAGTTGGGTCAAAAACTCAGTTAGGTTTTTGAGTCTGACGAAGACCGCTTGTTGCGGTTGAAAGATCTTAGTCTTGATTTCCCATTTCATAGTGGTTTGATGATTGATTGTTATTTCACGTGTATATATATATATTGTAAAATATATGTATTGGGGTCTCCAACCGTCGCTTCACAAGTGCGCTTGGTGTGCTTATCTCAACTCTCCTCATGACGATTTAACCAAAAATTAGAGACAGTAAGTTTGTTTGTTCCTTAGTTCTGTGTTTGTGATTCACCGTGAAACCTGTATATATATATATATATATATATATATATATATATAACACCAAGTGAGTGTTCTCGTTCTTTATGTGTTGTTTTTTCAGTTATATATATATATCAATGATCAAACCACAATAAGAAATGAAAAAAGAGACTCTGATTTTTCAGCCGTAACAAGCGGTCTTCGTCAGAGTCAAACCCCAACATTTTTTCCCATTTCTTATTTTTGTTGTTTTTTCATTGATTGTTATTTCACGTATTTATTTTAATATCTTTTATCTATATATATCAAAAATAGATGGTCTGATTAGATTGTAAACACTATTAATATAAAAAATACAACATAGAAGTTACAAACAAGACTACTACAATAGTTGGATACCCGTCGTCTTTAGGCTGATAAAGTGCTCAGTTTTTCATGTTCAAATAAAAGTTTCAATTCTTTGGTTTTACTTAAAAATTTTCTTTATAGTCATGTGCTCATGAAATTTTGAAATACAAAAGCCATAAACTAATACATATAATTAATTTATATGTCCACACAGATTAGACTTGTAATTTAATGCTGCCCATTTCCATGGTAGAAAAATGAAATTTCTTTCTATTAAGTTTAATACTCGCAAACTGACTTAAAATGAGTTAGTCTACGAGGTGACTCTTCGCCTCCTGATGACGAAGATCGTGGAAATATAAAAGTGAGTTGTACCTGTTTCTAACTCTGTTTTTCCTTCATTTTCACCCTTTAATATATATATATATATATATATATATATATATATATATATATATATATATATTGAGTGTGTGTGTGTGTGTGTGTGTGTGTGTGTGTGTGTGTTTGTGTGTGTGTGTATGAATGTATGTGTTTTGCTCTATAAATAGTAATGCAAAATTTGTTTCACACTGAGTGATTATATTTGCAATGTTGCTGCAGAATAATAGAATAAGGTTATATCTGATTCTTTAAATGACCTTCAGGTATAGAGTAGAATTGTGGAAATTATCCAATTAGAAACCTGCATTAAGCGGCATGCTTAATTCAATCTTCTTTGTATTTAAAATTTCAAATTTAAACACGGATTATACGTTTATTTTTCTACTATTTACGAGTGTATTCAGAAAAAAAATTACACGAGTGATGTTTTCATAGTATATAATCATAATATAAGAAAAACAGTTGACGTTTAACGTAAGTTAAAGTAACCGTCATATTAAAAAAATTGAAATTGGTTAGATTCCACATTTGTAACTTTCTCTTAAAACACATTTAATAACTTTTTACGATCCTTCAGTGTAAGAAAGACACCTGAATCCTTATATTCTGGACCTTCCAATTGTGTTAAGCATAAAACTCATTGAAATAATGTATTTATATTTTCGTATAAATGTATTTGTAAGTTAACCCTGATGAACAAAGACAGCGCAAAGGAAATAGTAATACTTATGAAATAGCGTAAAGTTATATTCTCTCTCCCCGGTTATGTGTCATTCATTTTCATTGGTATATATATTGATAATAGATATATGTTGTATATTAAATAATTTCATTAAAGAAACTATATTATCATGTTCTAATCCCTACTTTTACTTTGGAGTAAAAAATGATATTTCTCTTCTGTCTAACAAAGGAGGTAGCTGTAATCGCGTTCTCTCGGGTTTCTATTAATTAGGCTAAGGTATATCATAGTAAATAATCACTCAATTTCCAGAGTATTGTGAACATTTTTTTATATTATATATCTCTTTTTCAGTTCTTAATATATTATATAAGACATATAATATTCAATTGTCCCGTTTCTGTTAAAGATTCATAGGCATTCTCTACATAATATCTCCAATTCTTAATAAATTAATAGTGTTCATATTCGTAAATTTTGCCTTATTTCTTAATGTTTCATGGTTATTCTTTATGTATTATTTTCAATTCTTAATAAATTAAGTAAGACTTAAATTAGTAAATTGCCCCTTATTTGTAAAAGAGTCATGACCATTCTCTATATCTTATATTCTGTTCTTAATAATTAAATGAGAACATTATAATAGTAATTTCTTTTAATCTATGAAGTTTGATTGTTCCTCTTTTTGTTTGATTAACTGTTCAAAATGATTTGTCTAATGTATATAACATAATGTTGTTTATCATTCTTTATGACCATTCTCTATGCCTCATCTTCAGTTCTTAGTAGTTTAACCTTCAGTTTATCAAAACCAGAGTTCCTTCATTTTGGTACATTGATATTCAATATTAGTTGGAGGCTGGGAATCTATAATAATTATAGGATTGCTTGTACCTTTCAAAAATCTAATGATTTACGAGATCAGGGATATATGCTTTATATATGTTTAACATGACTTTTGAACAACTTAATGGTGCTTTAGTGTGTGCAAATAACAACTCTTAAATGCATTTAAACAGTAGGATAATTTAATGTATGCAGTAAAAGGTCACTCAACAAGGAGAGAGAGTCTCGGTAGTTTGGTCGGTAAGGTCACTTGTCTTGACATATGAGATTTGGTCGTGAATCAAACATTATAAATAAATGGTAAACAAACAGTTTGTTTCCTGAATCTTTTCAAATTCTTTACGATTGTCCAACATGTGAGAATCAATTTGAAATATGTAATGTAGTTTATTTTTTTTTTTAAATTTATTTTCTAAAGTTGGATTGAGGGTTTGATAGCTACATCTTTGATGATGTTGAAGTCATCATCAACAAAAATCATCTACAAAGATATAGATAGAAGTCATCAAAGATTCTATCTGGGAATATTGTGTCTCTCTATATTCTACAATGAGAGTAATAAATTTTGCTTAATTTAAGTGAATTTAAAGTAGGGATCTTTAATGAGTATACTGAGGCTCAGGACCGACAGATTAACATCCTCTCCGAGGCACCACATCGCATCAAATTTTCTTCAACTCTCGCGTGAAAAACTCGAAAACCACAGTGAAAATCAAACTTGGATTCACCAGTTCAAAGGTAAACACAAAGCTACTGTCAACATAGAGCCTCTAAGTCTGCCATTACAAAGAAGAAAATTAAAAGCATCAAAATATTTAAGCATTTATGAAATTTTGAAGTCAATAATTGGTAATAATATACAAATCACAACTAAAGACATTTTTTTGTTTGCTATGCAAAAATATATTTCTCTCTAACTTTCTGTAAGCTGAATTATAGGTCATCATATGATATTTTTGTTGGAAAATTATGAGCACATCGACTTCCAAAATTTTAAAGGAGTTACATTTGGTTTTCTCCTTTATATTAGGAATATAAGCTCATATAAAAGCTTATATAGGAGCAATATTTGGCTTTTGTATGAGTAATTTGTTTATACTATTTTCTTTTTATTAAGTGCTGGCTAAGAAAAACATTTCCATCATATATTTATCATCTCAAAGTTGTTTACAAATGTGTCTCTTGAACAAGTTTTTTTTTTGAGTCATCTCGTTGAATATGAATTCCAAGAGCTAAGTAGGTAAACTATTCGGCTTTCTCCCCTCGCAATGTCAGATGCGTTGAAAAGCACCAAGTGTGGGTTTGCAGAAAGAATATCAATGAGGGGGCATAGTCAAGCAGCCGGCCTTGACCTACCTTGAGTCTGTCCATTGAGGAAGCGACCGGCTTTCAGCATCTTTTTCCCCCCAACAATCAATGACCTTATAATTTAAAATGTTCATGTAATTCCTATAAATAAATCCAAGTCGTTAATTTTAAAATAATTCATCCTTCATTCAATAATCCTGTTTTAGTAGTCCTTTTAATTTTAGGAACTCTATATTATAATGATTCAAAAATAAGTCTTCAGTTTCTAAACATAGTTCATTCCAGCAATTATTTGACACCTTTCATATATTTGATCAAATCATATCCGCTTTTTATTGAGAAATGATAAACTGGTGAATCTCTTTCTTAATCTCTTTTCTTGAACCTTTTAATTAACACAGAAGAGACAAAATTGACGATTGATCTGAATTGCATCTCTGGTTTGCAGAGTTTTAGTATATGGTATACCTATATTCTGGTGAAACAGTATTTATTTTTATTGTTTTTTTTCTCTTATAATAATTTCAACTTATCCTCACTTTAATAACTAAAGAAAAGAAATAAATTTTATATTTCAGCTATTATGTGGTTATGTTTGAATTGATTACAAACTACACAACTTTAATTTCTCTTATGATAAGTATATCTAATTTTATAGATATGATAAAGTACTTAATACAAATTAATTTTCTCTGTGCTACACCACTTTTGCCAACTTGGCGAAAGAATATATCAATATCCTTCTTTCTTTAACTGGTAACATTGTTTCAATTCCAATCGGTCTACAGAATTTTGATTGGATAGTCAAAAAATAGTAATAAAGCAATAAATTTAATACCTTCTGATAGGTTCTCACCAAACTGACGTCTAGATATTCTGAATTTGTGAACAGGTGAATGAACTAAATTATTTCTTTTAGTGATGGTGCTTCTATTATCCATGGACAAATAAGTTTCTAAAGAATTATATTTATTCAGTCTTCTACCTCTTTTGTTTTGCCCATTTTCATGTAGTTTTTATTCACTCATTTATGATTTTCTTTTGCTATATGTTTACTAAATGATATTTGTGCTTTGTTCAAATTTGTTTTCATTACTTCATCTTTTGTGTTTCTTTATACTTGTAAATTTTTGTTGTTGCATAAACTAAATTTGTTAATTTGACAGCTATACAGACTGAAACAATTGGCAAAACAAAATGTAACATTGATTTAGTCATAAACTTAATCCACCACTTATAAACAATCCTTGTCGTCCTCATTGATCGCGCAACTTTTCAAGAAAACAATGCCTTCTAGTTTTCTTGAAAACTTTAGGATTGCAAGATAAGATAGAGACTTGTTCCAGTATGAAAGATTCCATGATATCTCTTAAGTCTACAACTAAACTTAGCCACTTAAAATAAATCAATTTTTATTTCACCCGTTTACCATGAAATATTTCAAATGTTTAGGTACCTCAAAATTTGATCTATGATGAACAAAGCAACATGGGAAATCAGAGTACTAGTTGGCCTATCAACAAAATCGGTGGACCAAATCCTGATTCGGGGATGAGGATTTGGACCACGTGAGAATTAGGACAATAGTTGAATGCTTGATAAAATAGTTCTGTCAAAGTAGTGTAACACTTCTATTGTTGAAGAACAATCCGTCTCTCATAGATGACATCTACCATACGAATCAAAACTGCTTTTCATTCTCTCTAAGATGTCTTCAAAGTCAAACCTCCTTCTGAAATCACAAAAGAATTCGTTATTTATAAGAAGACTCAAACCATTAAATATTTTTTACTCGATCAGAATTAAAACAAATTCTCCCAGTTATAGCATTACTAAATGACTATTTATTTTGATAAATTAATATCAAAACTGCCTGGAAAAAGCCTTTCTGTGTTGACTCCTGTCGTTACACTACTTCAAGGCAGCCTAAAGTCTATGATTCAGAAGATAAACAAACTCAGTCGTCGTTCCGCTAACTAGACACGGATAAAGTTTCTCCTCAATCTAAGTCAGTAAATTTGTTTAAGAATGTATTCAAGAAAACATCATTAACAGTCATTCATTAAGAAAATTGCATGTCTTTAATTTGCAATTTGTAATTATAAAAAAGTTATTTATATTGTTTAAATTAAATTGCATATATTTCCCACTGCAATATATGTAGGGATTCTCTACAATGGCAGATGATAGTATGAAATCAGATATATTTAGTATATTGACTGATAGTTTTGTTAATCTGCAGATATTGAATATTTTTATTCATTTGCCAATACTTATGTTAAGAAAAATTTAACTTTTTAATAAACTTGTACTTAATACACAATTTAAATACTTAATAAACATTAAGTATCAAAATTAGAGAAGAAAAAAAAATTATCATAAATAAGTTGTTTACAAAATGATATCATTTAAGAAAAGAGAAGGTATAATGGATTTTCATATAGCATTAGGTTTATAAATTACCTGTTATCAGGTAATGTATTGGTAGAAAACGAGTCCGTCTTTGGCACACATAACTCTGCTAAATGTATCATTTGTAAGCTCCCCATGTGTTATCTATGCGTGACTGTCCTTGTTTTTTTTTTTTTTTTTTTTTCTTGAAAAGGCCTTAAGTATAGTTCGAGTACTATTTGAACCCGGCCACTCAAATGTGGTTTGGCAATCGTGTCGAGGATACTTCGTTTAGCCGCAATCATAAATTACACTGGAGTTTTAAATTTAGATGTTATCTTTGTTTTGCACTTACTAACTGTGCAATATCTTGCTTCTTTTACTTTATTTTTTTTGTTAGAATTTATTTTTTTTTTATAATTTCTATAGTAAGAGGTTTTCAGATAAAAGTAAGTGACTTTTTTTTTCTTAAATTGTAAACATTATTGAATATTTTTCTTTCATAAAAATTAGATTTATGACGGAAGTAAAAGCACTAATAAATATGAAGTGGTTTTTACTCAACTTTGCCGGTGTTAAATATCGTAAAATCACGTGTTTAAATTTACAATTACACTAAAAGGTCTCGAGACAGATATTTAGGTAGTATATTTGTTAATATAAATGAAACTTTGCAGATAATGAAATTGTGCATTACCAGGGAAAAAACAGGGGTTTTATATGGGTATCAGGTAAGTGGAGAATAAGAACCATCTATTTGATATATATGTTCAATTTCTTCATTGAGGAAATCTTCACTGAACAATTTGAATGCCCCTAAAAACATATTTTAACATTAGAAGGATGAGAAGAGAAAAAATGAACTTAAGAAGGAACATGAGTAGGTTTTCTATAGATACTGTATTTAAGATTGTGTACATAACACACAGTTTATGGATTGAATGGAAGAAAATCTTTGTGCAATCGAGCAAACCAAGAATCCGTTTCAGGCTCCTATTCCTAACATATACTTACATTTGTAGATAACATACAAAATACGTAAATAATTACTAATTAATGTTATAAATCTGAATGAAGCACCTTTTTTAAATGTAAAAAAATATTTTTTTATTGTGATTTTTTTTCGAATATCTGAAATTTTTTTTATTAGCCGGGCAAAAAAATGCTTTTTCGTTTGATGAGTTTTTTGATAGCCAGGGTTTTTTTTAAAAATGGAGTTCCATTTTATCTAGTAGTGCAGGCTTATGTGTAATGAGGAACTCCTTTTCAAGTTGAACTTATTCACTTGTGTTGGTTAGTTGTTTCTATTGGTTCATACAGTTTGGCAAGCAAATGTTAATGTTATAAATCAAATAAAAGTAACAAAAAGAAAACAATATACAGTTGATGACCTCTTAGTGATGACACCATAGCTAATTCAAAAAAGAATTTAAAGTTCCTTTAAATCCCTTTCACAAAGAAACAGTGTTAAATTTATAACCTAGAAAAAAAGTTTACACGTTAAAGCATGAATAAAATGAATCTTTCGTAGACAATGATAAGAGACTTGAACTCTATTAATGCGTCCGTCGGATTATAAAAGTCATTTGGCAAACAGGAGTTATTCTATTTTTGTTCTGCGTGCTTTCAATTTTGCAATCTCATTTTGACGATTGCCGTCTTAAACGTGTTTTACTGACCAATCACAACACGCAAATTTGCCAATGATTTCAAGCTTTAAAGTTATATTTATATTATAATTGTATTGCATGTTTTGCTGTTGAAGTAACAAACATGTTTAGTAAAGATTTTATCATTTTCATCTTTTTTTTTTGTCATTAAATAATAATTACTATTATATTTCTTTACAATAATATTCTTTCTTTAATGTAAGAAACACTGAGTTTATTATGAAAGCAATAGAAACAAAAGTCTCATAAAAGAAATTATTCAAACGCAAAAAGTAAAAAAAAATGTTTGCAAAAAGAATGAAATACTGGCAGTCTAAGTAAATATATACTTTAATCATTAATAGTTAATAATTTACAAAGTTATTTTTCGTTTTAGTAATTATGAGTATAAAAAAAGGAGGCATGCATTTTGACCTTCTACAAAGGAGTATATTCCTAGTATACAAAAAAGATATCAATAATGAATTTTGAAATAAACTATACCAATATATGACTGGTTATGAGCAATTTAAAGAATACCTGTATAAGTTAAAAATAGCCCAATATACACGTGAAACTCGCTAGCACCCCAATCTGCTGGGCTCTTGGTCGATGACTGAAATCTGAAGGATCCACAGAGACTTGCTCTTATTTGGAAGGTTTTACTTTGTGGGGAGGAATAGCCGACTAAGTTTTTCTTTACTAGAAAATTGATAAAGCTGTTTAAATTTCACTTCAAAATTTTTAAATTATAAAGATGGAAAATAGTATCTAATTTAAAACTTTTATTAAAGATTTTTCAAAATAAGAGAGAATTCTGCAGGGTTTATTTCGTTGATCAGAAAGTTATTGTAATCAATTTTTAACCGTTTCAACATTGACAACTGTTTAAACAGTGCAGAGTAGGTTATTCAAACACCGCAGAGCTATGAATGAACTTTCACTTCATTTAAACAACAAAAAAAAAACCTCCAATGAAACTTGAAACACCACCATTGAAGATGCATTCAATTCCGTTCAAACACCACAGAATTTCACAAAGAAAGGAGTTTCCGGCCGATGGGACCAAGTCTATATTTACTTTGGTCGGCGCCTGTGACGCATTGTCAGTTTGCCGCCTACACTATTCAGAGCAACTTCTCCTCCACTTTCAGACTTTGACCTATTTCTACAGTTATGTGAAATACGCAAAACAAAGTTTTGAATCATTATTCATAAGATGAGATGAAGAAATATCTTCATGGAGGCTTTGAACGTTTTGTATATCTCTTGCGTCTAAGAGCGTACTTATGGTGACCCCATTGCAATGAGTTTTGTGTTTCCTCACTAAGTATTGAAAAAAATTAAAAATTTACTTCATAATATATTTTCGAAAGTAATCATCCAAAAAATAACCTACAAAGGGCAACAAATGTTTCAGAGTAAACTATAGGCATACAGTAAATAAGAAAACACACTTACAGTTTTTAGTTTTCGATTTAACTGTCATCAAAAGAGAAGAGATAGAGACACCAAGCAAACTTGCGAGCGACTGTTGAAGACACTTGGTGTCTCTATCTCTCTCCTGATGATGGATAAACCAAAAATTAAATCCTGTAAGTGTGTTTTTCTATTTAAAGTGTGCGTATTGTTTACTCTAAATGGGATATATATTTGAAAGTATATTTGATATTTTTCTAACTCAGTACTGTAAGATTATATATAAGTCGAGTTATATAACAATATTATCATAAGCATTTCTTTACAATTGATTTTCCGTAAATTTTAGTTTATAAAATATCCTAGTTAAAATCTGTTTTATTTTGTATAAAGTGTAATATTCAGTTTTTTATTGATTTCATCAGATAGCATCATTGCATATTTTATAAGAGATGATGTCTAGATATGGACATCTATGAAGTCTGAGTGTTATTTCACTTATGTGACTACTTATGACAGGTCTTGTGCAGATACTCATAAACAATGCAAAGATGATTTGTGTATTTATTAACTTTTCTTCACCATTTAAGAGCTGCTTAAATAGCACGTTGGGTCTGTTTAATTTACAGGAATAAAGGTAGAAACATGGCTTTTTACGACAGTACTGGTGTAAAGAACCACATCAGGGCTAAAGGCTCTTTGCGATTTGGCTTTGATGGTAAAATCTCTTATCTCAGCCAGTCTTGGTTATAAGGTATTTTTAATATTTTATATGGCTGAGTAAAGAGGAAGTTATTAATCCCATACGCTGATACGGCCATAAGCGTAAAAAAATTTTTTTTATTTATTTATAGATTGAAACTCTTAATGGAAATATATTAAAACTACAACTAAAGAAAAAAACACGACCTCAATGAAACTTGTTTCTATAAAAATAATAGAAAAATTTTCGATTGCATAGGTAAATTAAAAGAACGCAGTTCCTATAATAGCACAGTTGATGAAGCTCTTTAACTGTTAATATTCCTTTGAGAAAAGTCAGGAAAAAGCTTTGAGATAAGAGATTGAGAAGATGGCCAGGTTTCCCCAGAAGCCTGGAAGATGAGATTATCTAGGAAGAGAGAACAAGGGGAAAACCAAAGGGAGGATACCTGACTTTAAACCATCATCCCCACACTCCTGTGGCCCCACCTTGTAATCCGCAGGGACTATCACCAGCTTCACCGCTTCATTCAACCCTTGCATTCATAAACACAAGAATATTTATGCTTAATTAGAACTTGTGTAATAATCAGAGGAAGTAAATTACAGTTCATGTTTTGTGCTCATATCAATTTTTAAGATGATTTCTACATAGTTAGTCTAAATCTAATTATATGAAGGGATATTTTTTCACTAATGATAATGACATAAACAATCGTCGGTTTGATTTACATTTTTAGGGTATGAAATCATAGGCAAGATAATTTAAATCAATTCAAACTGTTTTTATGTATCACAGATAATTAAAATTACATGTTTTAGTCTACTTGCCTTTCTTATTCTGAAAAAGGTTGAAAACAAAAATTTGAGACTGTTAGAGTGTGTTTTTCCTTTTAATTATGTTTTTTTTTTTATAAAACTTTGAAATATTGCTAGCCATTCTGGATTATTTTCACAACATTCAAGTATATATATATATTACTTGTATATAATATATGAATATATGTATACAAATATTGATAAAAGTATCGACCATGGAATAGAAGCAAAACTAAAGTTTAACGAGACTCAGTTAGTTCTTCAGGTTCAAATTAAACTCTCATTGCCATGGTTTCGGTCTTTATTTAAAACATTTTTCATAGGTAGAAGAAATAATTTTTCTTTGTAAAATAATTTGTAATGTAATACTTAGTTTTTCTGTTTCAAAATGTATACTTCTGTCTATGAAAAAGGTGTTAAATAAAGACCAAAACATTGGCAGTGAGAATTTAATTTGAACCTGAAGAACAGACCGAGTCCCAATAAACTTTAGTTTTGTATATTTTATAAATATATATATATATATATTTGTAAAAGTTGGGAGCAGTCCTTCTTCAATACATGCTTTTAAAAACTGGATGTCTGTTTCCACTTGATTTAATTTTGTCTTATATTTTTCCAAAATACGAAATTTTTTCTTTAACTCAGAACTCAATTTAAAAATTAATTCACCATAATTACTTGTTTTATTATTGAACATGTTTCGGTGTACGTTCACCATCTTCAGCAAACACACGATTAATTATAATTACCTTAACAAATGAATCTAATAGTTAAATTACATTTCAAAAACAATGAGTGAACAAGTTAACTAAGGTTACACTGACAGGTTAGGGGTTGTCAGTGTTGGCAAAACTAGCCCTAGGTTTCCAAACAAGCGCAACTGGTTGGCAAAATTACCTTTTTGATCGTTCATTCTAGGAGCTTTTTCTAGTATGAACAGCGCTTCTAATATCCTGAGTCTTCTTCCGTCCTTTTCTTTTGCTATAATTCTAGTATTATTCACCATAGTTTCCCTCGAAATTTTTGTTTTGTGAATCTTTTGGAAGTGTTCTTTGGGGGCTCCTGAAACCAGATGCATCGTCAGCCTCCTAGAAAGGGTAGTAGTTGTTGATCCTATATATGAGTATTTTTGGAATTCACAGTTTCCCAGTGGACATTGAAACTCATATACTAGGTTCGTTTGTTTCAGCGGCTGTTTCTTTTCATGCTGGTTCCTTATAATCAGTTGCGTGGTGGTTTTGTTCCTATAGAAAATAATAAGCTGGATCCTGTCTTCTTGCTTTTTAACCTTGATATTGTTTTTTAATATTGTTTTAATTATTCTTTCGTCTGTTTTATAGCTGTCCGAAAATTGGTTTTCATAGTATATCTTGTAGGTAGTTTGCTTTGTTACTTCATCTTCCTCATTTTTTTCTTTCTTCTGATTAATATAGTTTTTAAGAGTTTCATCAAATTCACTGTTCTTGTAGCCATTGTTGATAAAAAATTTCGTATTTTGGAAAAATATAAGACAAAATTAAATCAAGTGGAAACAGACATCCAGTTTTTAAAAGCATATATATATATATATATATATATATATATATTAATAAATTTTAGCTAACCGTCTATCCTTTTCCAACTTGTTTAATTTTTGTTTTACTTCTCATTTTTTTCTATGTTTGTCAGTTTTTATCTTCTCCTTCTTTCATCTTTCTTCTTAAGTATAAAAAATACTTAAGAACGTTGAAGAACTCGTGCTATTCAAAATTCAAATAAAATATTCCAGACTTTTTCCCTTCGGTTGTACATATTTTGGTAATCGAACATGCACAGTAACAAGTCGAAAAATATTATGAAGATAAAGGAAGGAAGGATGCCTCTTATTAATAAAATGGTTCCAAATAAAAGGAACTCCAGAACTTTGTGTATTTTAAATGTAAGCTCTGTTAATACGAGTAGATTTTGTTGTAAATTAATGTTGAAATATTTTTTTTTAAAAAAAGTCACTTTCTGGTCTTGTAAAGAATTAAGTAAATTCCATCATAAAAACAATAATTCTATTTTTTATGTTTAAAACTCGTACAATTCGATTCTCGAATGGCCTTCTAGAAGGGATATGGTTGAGAGCGAAGGTATGACTGCAGATAAATGTGCAAATCAACCCAATATCTGAGGAGGAAAAAAAAAAGCGGAAAACAGGCAATAACTTGTCCGGCAACCTTCTCTACCAGATGCCCATTCGTTTTAAGTAAACCAGTGATGATATTAATCAAGTTACAGACATTATTTTTTATGATTCAATAATATTACGTTTAATAATAGACTTTTCATGAAATAATAATTTGCCTTGTCCCAGGTCATGGAATGTTTAAATTTAATATTAGGTAGAAATAAATCATTCGACGTTTTCCACATTTTTATATCAAATTTATTTTCTTTAACACTTTTTTGCCTGTTCTTCACTCATTTTTCCATTCTGGTTAAGTTCAAAATCATGTCAAGGTATAGAATAGACATTCGTATCACCAAACTGCTTCTTGTAACGCTAAACTGCTTTGACAAAAAAGAAATGCCAACTAGTGCACTATTAAAAAAAAGAGTACAAGTAATGTAGCTGGGTTGAAAGGTTTTATTCTTTTAAGTTTCTTTCAACACTTTTCTTTATATTATCAATGAAGGGTACAAAGTACATTAATTTTTGCAGCAATAGAGCATTTAGTATCAATATCCGTGTTCAAAAATTCCTCAGTACAAATCCAATAAGATCTCATGGACATCGCCCCGCAACAGGGAACTCTTAACAGAAGTCAGGTGGGAATAATTATGGGTACAGGGATCTACATGGGTGGGTTTCCTATCAACAGGGAATCCCAAATCATCCTTCATCCTCTTCGGAATACCCAGTATTTTTCGAAAAACTTCTAAAAAATACTGAAATTTGGTTCTATGTTATCTATTCATTTTAATTTTTATTTTTATGGTTTCAACATTATTTTATTGTTATTATTAGCATATGTATATGCATATTATGCTTATTTATTAATTGAATAAAGTCTACATCTTTAATGTTATTAAAATATCTCTCTCTCTCTCTCTCTCTCTCTCAAGTTATTCATCGTTTATCAACATTTGAAATAAAACTTTACGTCCTTCTTTATGTGACATCATAATCTTGAAAGGATCTTATGAAAGACTTGTTGGCCACCAAGCAAGAGTACTTTACTGCATATTGATATAGTCGGTGCTCTCTATGGAATAATAAACATTATGTTTTCAATTTCAGCTTAGTGAATGAGGAAGATTCCATATCCATTGTTTACAGTTTCTCTTGGCATGATAGTCAACTATTTCCCCATGCTTGAATATTCATATATGATTGTTTTTGCAAACATTCTACAACTCTTCATGATAATCATTATTTTTTTTCGAAAATATATTCATATATTTAAATGTATATGAAACATGAACGACAATGCTGTTCTTTCAGATCAGAAAATTCAATTCAAAAAGAAAACGGTAATAGAAAAATAGACTTTACATCTATTATTTTTGGGTTAATGATGACCTGAGAGATCACAAAGGAAGATTTTGCAATTGGTGAAGCAATAGTTGGAGTTTAAATATTATATGTATGTAATATTCTGTAATAATAGATATGTAATTCTGTTGTATGTAGGTTAGGTTAGGTTGCAGTGGCAGTCAGTTAGGCCGAGCATTGGCCCTTTGTGGTACCACACAATGAAGATTGATTCTACAGTGGGAGTTCTAAATTTTTGCCTAACTCAAGTGTATTTAGAGTAGGGATCTTTAACGAGTATCTGACATCGTACAGGCTCGGGGCCGACAGTTTAACGTCCATCTCCGAGGGACGACGTGCTCAGATTTATTCACCTCCCGCATAAATAAATCGAGGGCCAAGTGGGGATCGAACCCCGGTCCTATCAGTTCAGAGGCGAGCACATAACCATTGAGCTAGCCTGACCCCTTTCTGTTGTATGTAAATCAGGAGATTTTTCTAAACTGGTTTATTTGTACTATAACTAGTTCTGTAACATTGGTTAGATACTTTGGACTACAATGAATGTTTTGGAGGTATGAACTTGACGATGACTCACGGCTCCTACCTAATCTCCGTCAAGTAATATCAAGATATATAACTTTAAGTTCCGAACCTGTACAGCATCTCGTAAACATCTCTGAATCAAAAACTACGGATGATAAGCCTGCTTTTTAATCAGAACTTTCTCTCTGAAGTTGAGTTATCTCGTTAGAACTATAAAAAACTTCATCCGAGTGTATTATGTATATTTAAGTAATAAAATGATTATTTAAATACAAAATTGATGTATAGCTCATAACATTTGGTAATACCAAATTTAGGATTGTCATGTCAAATCACCTCCATTATATGTACTAATACATACTCTACGGCCTTATAGCAATTGTCATTGTTTTTTCATAATATATTTTTTATTCTTTTATGATTAATTAGAACATGGTAAGCAGAAAAAGACCAAAACAGAAAAATAAAGTAAAAAAAAGAAAACTCACTAGTATATTTTGATTGTGTCGTCATCAGGTTTTCATTCAGGTAGAAAGATGTGAGCTACTCGAAGATAAGCGAGGACTCAGGTCTATCCCATTCAAGAAATATTAGAAAGGTGTCCGTTTTCATAAGTGGCATTGACATCCAAAAGGGAATTTGAGGTTATTGGACACTTGGTGAATAAAGGAAATTGATGAAAAAGGTTGTTTGAAAGGACTTAAGAAACAAGTCTAATACAGGTTTACTAGGATGCTAAGTCAAATAGATATGGTAAATATAAAGCGGAAGTAAAAGAGGGAAGGAGTTGGCAAGTGGTGATGAAATCTTACTCAACCTTCGCCATAAAGAGTTTGTTAAAAGAAGAAAGCAGAATAGTGCTCCAGAATCTGAGGGTAATAATTACCTTCAATACTGCAGGTCTTATACCTAAGGACGAAATCAAACAGTTTGACGATAAAATTGTTGGATCGAATAAGAGATGGAGTTTTCCAATCCAAGTAATATTGGAGAGCATCCAAACCCTAAGTATGGTCAATGGATGACTAAACGAGTAAAATTTATAGCAATCATGAGAATTGGATGATCAAGATTTGTTGGAGAATTTAAATTAAATTGAAACTATTCTTTGTAATGATGGTTGATTACGAACGAATGGCTGTAGAAATTAGTCATTAATTAGAGACTATAGGTCTAACGAAGGGAGAGAATCAGCCATGTTGAACGGTTTGTGCCTTTTAGGGAGCAAATAAAAAATAAAATTGCGAAGATGTTTAGTGTTAAGTGTACTAATATTAACTTGAGAGAGTCTCACACTGTGAACAAAGCCATCAAGCAGTAAAGATAGATCAGTGGAAAAAGTGGAATTAGGAAAAAAAAAGCAAGATAGAAGGAAGGATTGGAAAGATTCCATTGGGATAAAGGTTTCATCGATTCATGAGATAGTCAGCACATCTTAGTGTTGTTATGAGAACAACAACTTACCACAATCGGCTCATTATATAATTTGGCCAGTTCATGGTTACCCATTGTTCTTTTCTACAAGACAATGTATCATCCAAAGTACTTTTATTCCAGTTGATTTCATCATTCTGCATATTTCTGACCAATACAGAACTTTGTAGGGGGAGGAACATTGTAGATCCTAGATAGGTTATAAGTTACGACTATCCAGAGAAAAAATAGCAGAAAATAACAACCTGAATAATGTAATAGTTAAATATTTAAAGAATTAAAAAAAATCAATCTTACAATACCCTTATGCAAGCATGTCGCTCTCACAACAGTAAAAATAACAGACTACAATACCGTGGTGTACCACTGCTATGAGATATTATTGACAATTACATTAACATGCAGAAAGTATGTTGTTAGCATTAATATTTTTGATTATTGTTGAAGTAGTGAGTAATATCTATTTTTGTTAACAAACTCCTAAAATTTTAGAGATAGATTTGTCTATTCATATAATAGAAATTCACCATCCAGGGTAAATTGGCATATTGTTCTTAAAAATTGACAAATAAATTGAATTATGTAACATTTTATGGTATACACTTGCAATGTTGTTTTTTTTGCAGGTCCGTGGGATATAAAACGTTAAAAAAGTTATAGTTTGTAGAGTTACTCCATTTCCTACTTCATCTCTTCTAACATAATTATGACTCTCTTTTTAAAGTTCTTGTCTCCTTTACAAATTACTTTTCTGGAAGTTAAATGTTGATTTCTTGTTATTTTTAATGCAAATATATGGGTTTATCAAACCTAAATAATTGTATTTACAGTTTTCTTAAATTAGTCCTAAAAGTGCATAAAAACTTTAAGGAAAAAGATTGTATACTTTGGTTAATATAGGGCTTATTTTGTTTATTAGAAAAAAATAAACAAATATGTCTCATGTTTTGCAAGGTTTGTTGACATGTCTCGCTTGACAGGGAAGTTTACAGCAAAAAAAAAAAAAAATAAAAAACTATTTTTGTTAGTCAGAGGCCGTTCACCTGCTAAAATATCAACATGCGACGGAGTTTTCTTTTGAAAACTGTTATTCATATCCTCAATAAATATATGCTAGATGTCTTATATGTGCTACAATCTTGAGGCAACTGTCCTGCTTTCTCAGTTATCTATTGGCCGGTCTATATTTAAATAGGGGCCTGGACACTTTGCTGAAAATTATTTTTACCTTCTGCATTTCGCGTATTCTAATCCTGGAGGTTATTTTTAAAAATTAAATCTTTTTATGACTATTTTTTTTATGTTTTTGTTCTGTATTAGAAATATTAAAGTATTAAATTTATTACAAGTATATTTCTATTTTATAAATATTAACACTATTTTTTAAATCATACGAAAAAGAAACACTTAAAAAACAACTAGCAATCATATATATTGTTTTGTTCTAACTAGAATAATGACATAGCATTACTATTTTTTTCCTCTTCTTTTAAAATTTAGCACTATTATGCAATTAATTTCAGCCTCTTTCTTTCTTTCTTTATTATTATTTGTTTACATGTCACCGTCCGAATCACCGTCAAAAATTAAAAAATAGGACTAAGGAAAACAGATATTTCAAAGTTCTTTGAATAAATTGGGTAGAATAAAGAACACATAAGCAATATATAAGAGGAGGTCTCACTACATGCACTAACATACAACTTTTTAGAAAATCTATTCCTAAGGATGGGAAATTACTTTTTCTTTTATTGTGAATTGTATTTTTAGTAAAATTTAATGTTTTTACGTACTTTTATTTCTAGCTTTGGGACTGAGCCATAATATAACAAAATATTGGAAACACTTATCTTTGTTAGGTAAAATTGAGCTTACAATTCCAGTTGGAAAAGTTCCTACATAAATTATTGAGAAGGGATGATAAACAGTATTTTTCATAGAAATACGAAATTTTTGTCTGTAAAAGCTGTTTTCAAATTGAGAATGTCCGACAAGCACTTATAATTTAATTAACTGGATTATTGTAATAGTAGGTAGGACGGAATATGCAACCTTCTCTTCCAGTAGCAACTTTAAAGATAGCTATAACTGAGTTTTAAAGGTTGCAAAAAAACGTTCCTCAATGTGGTAACAGAAACACATTTAATGTCAAATGTCATAGTTTTATCATATCATAAAATATTGTTCATTATTTCATGATATAATATTTAATTATATCAAAACTACGACCAAATCTTGATTTTAATATAGTTTTAAAATATTAACATAATATAATGTTAATATGTTAAAATAAGTAATAAAAAAAGGTTAAAACGTTAAAAAAAGGGTAATTAAAAACTCTCTTAGATAACTAAATCTACTAGTATTTACGAAATTCTCTTGTCATAAAATAGACATAAATTACTTTCTTAGATAACTGAAGTCTACTAGTATTTACAAAATTCTCTTGTCATAAAATAAATATAAGTTAGGCAGGTAAATCATAAAAATTGTCTATAAAATAATTTTAATACTCTGTATTTATAGAAGAACAAACTAGACATATAAGTTATCTTTAAATTTCTGATGAGAATCACCATATAAATTGGGCAGAAGTTGAAATGATCACGTATGACAATGTTTTTCATGAAATATTGAAATCTATAGAAAGTAGTAATTTTTACTCAAATTTGCTAAGTTTTGTCTATTAGGGTTAACAGGGAAGATTTTATTTATTTCTTCCTGAACTCCATTGTTTACCTTGACCTGCCCCAGATTTTGTTATGTTCACTTACCTCTGAGGTTATTTAAAATATCTTTCTTACTCTCTTCTTTCTCAATACCATACCAAATGTCCGCTTTACTAGTTTCTTCAACTGTCACACTCAATAGAATCAGTTTTTTTATCGTAAAATTTTGGTACTATTTCTGAATTTCTTACTGTGTTTTTGAAGTTCATTCTTATTTCACGTGTTTATAATATATCTTGTTTATATACATACATGTCTGACAGATTTCAACTGATTTTTTTTCAATGATTTATTTAAATTATACTTTTTTAAATTAAACAAATAAAACTTTTTTAAAGAAAAACAACAAAATCATTGAAATCGCAAAGTTTATTTTATAATAGTTATGCATAAATATAGGGTTTATTAGAAATAGTTATTTTTATGATAATTAGCTGAATCCCTTTGAGGGTTGTGAGTCCTTCAAATACTAATACCGCATTGCACGAATAGCAACAAGGCACGCATACTCACCTAAAACTTCATATCCTTCTGTTTCAAAATCTCAATTTTAAGAAAGGTATAAGACCCTTATTCTTTGAAGTCTCCTTATGTTTACTAACAACACTTCTTCAATTCATTATTCAAAAGTAGTGATATTCAACCTGACTTTTTTTAAAACACCACTCTTCCCTCCCACTCTTCTCAACCTCTCACCAGATGTTTTCCTCATATAGTGTTTCAGTTGGGTTTTTGACTCTGAAAAAGATCGCTTGTTAGGGTTGAATGATCTTAGTCTTGTTTTCCCATTTCTTATTGTGGTTTTATCATTGATTGTTATTTCACGTGTTTATGTGAAATCCTTTTATTGACTTATACATGGCTTAATAATGACTTTTTTAATTTTTCAACTAGGTTTATAATTAAAATTAATGCAGACAAAATTAAATTAAAACAAAATAAAATTAATGTCTACAAAATTGATAATTCTGAGGTAAAATGGATAAACCAACAAAAGTCTCCACACAAATGAAGTTTTATTCAACGCGTTTCGAACACTTTGTGTTCATCATCAGGAAGACACTATAATACAAATTATATCTAATTAGTTACAAAAATTAGAGTGAAATATTATAGTGTCTTCCTGATGATGAACACAAAGTGTTCGCAACGCGTTGAATAAAACTTCACTTGTGTGGAGACTTTTGTTGGTTTATCTATTTTACCTCAGAATGAGTAAATACCACACAATTGCGGATTGCACAACTAATTATTTAAAAATTGATAATCCATTGATGAAAATGTTGATTTCCATTATTTTGTTTAAATCAAAATAAATTGTCTCGAAGTCTATATTTATTTTCCGTTTTAAGTCCTCATAATTTACAGCTCTGTCCACTTAAATTTGAAATTTATAAAGAATGTTAAATTCTAAAGACTTGTTTAAAATTTGTATTTTAAACCTATAGGGCAACAATCTACTGATTGTCTCATGCCGTTAGCTCACACTAACACAAAACGAAGATAAACAAAAAGTTCGTTTGTTTACTTACTTACTTATAGTACCTTTGTTTGGTGAATATTTATTTAACAATAATTTCAAATTCAGTAAAGCTTGATAACAGGAGAGATTATTGAGGGTTGGTCTACACAACGAACACTTCACATAGGGCAACGATTTGCTATGATTTGTATAGTATCATATCACAAACTATGGGTATTTGTATCAAAAGGTTAATACATGGTTATAAAACACAAGGGATAATAGGTTATCCAGAGAAACAAAAAATAAAAACTACACCCTAATAATGTTAATTATTAAGAAATTAGTAATCAACGTTAGAAATGTACAATTTTTATTTTTTGTTTTTCTGTATAACCTGTTATGCCTTGTGTCTTATAACCGCATATTGACATCTTAATAAAAAGTTCCAAAGTTTGTGATATTCTATTTTGATGATGCTATATAAATATGGCGAAACGTTGGCATAATTGAAGTGTTTGCTGTACAGACCAATCTACAATGCTCTCTGCTGTTTGCTATATATATATATAAAATTGAACACATAGGAAAGAATACTACACTGAGTAGCAGTTTGCTTCTCAACGTGAGTACTTCGCAATTCTTTCCGATGACGACGGATGTCGAAATATCGAAGTGAGTTCTGTAGAGACATTCTGTGTTCTTTCCTATGTGTTAAAGTTTTTATTGTCCACACGGACTTTTCATTTTATTCGAAGTATACATATAGTATCACCTATATTATATTGCACTTACTTAATTTATATATTTATGGATACAACTAATGTTCAAAAGTAATATGTGGTCTATAGGAGTTTGGTAGTAGATCAAATAGCAAATTTTTCTTCTTTAAACTATCACTCTATGAACAGTAAACATAACTGTAATTTAGAAAATTCAACGATTATAGAATATAAATAAAAAAAACTTACCCAACCGGTTTCGAACTGTTACTGCGTCGTGTATTTGGTCAGCTTCACATGTGCATTTCTGAAGAAGGTCAGAACTAAAAATTAAAGATTGTAAGTGTATGCTATTGTCTTTTCGTCTGTGTTTCTGTATTGACTTTTAACTACTGCTGTCCGTTACGGATTATTTCCAGAACTTTCAAATGTATACATACATAAGAAGTATGTATACATACTTTATATATATATAAAGATTTCACATAAACACGTGAAATAACAATCAATGATCAAACCACAATAAGAAAATGGGAAAAGAAGACTAAGATATTTCAACCGTAACAAGCGGTCTTCGTCAGAGTCAAAAACCCAACTGATATTATATTTTCTTTATAATATTATATAATAAGTAAATTATATAACTATTTATATATATTTATTGCTTTAATCAGTTTATACTGTTTAAAACTGATAGAGAAATTTTACTGTAATGGTGTTTGTTTTTAAAGTAAGCTGCAAAGGTAATAAAAAAATTGCCATATGTGCTGATTTAGACATATTTTTTCACGAATGACATACATTATTCGAAAATACATTTCTGAAAAATAAAGTATTATGCTTCAGTCTATTTGTCTTCACTAAAATGTTATATTTTTTTCATTTGATGACTATTTCATGCATTAATACTCTTACTGATGGATGCATACTGTTTATAGTTTTCAGCATGAGACATTCATTTGACATTTGTATCAATTAAAACAACAATTTTTCTAAATTTAAATTACATTCACTACATAGATAGCAAACTAGGGCGTATATTAATATTTTGATTTTCCTTATATAAGTTTCATATAAAAAGAAAATTAATAAGAAAAAATAAAAAAAAATATTTAATCCAGAGTTTTTTTTATTGACATTTCAGATTAAAACACTTAAGAAAAGAAGCCAAGGCCTTTCAACAAAATAATGATTCTGAGAAATGTTTTACGGTAAAAACACAAGACTTATTGCCTTTAATGTTTGATATGTTTTCAAAATTACAATAATTTTTTAGGACTGTTGTGCATACAGGATACGATGTACTGACTGTAAAATGTCTTACATTGGACAGACGAGCAAAGATCTTCTTACAAGGATAAAACAACACAAATATTCACTCGAAATATCGATGTGAGTTATGTCTGTGTGTTTCCTTCGTTTTGAATTTATTTTATTTAAAAAAGTCCGCTTTACCGTTTCTTTTGATCATTGATATATATATATATATACTTTGAAAGCAAAAATTCTATATATATTACATTAATAAGTGGGTTATAATAAATACTTCCACATTTTTCAATGCAATATATGGTATACTTAAAAGTATATTCAAATCAGAATGTTTAACGCAAGGAAATCACGACTTCGACTTAAAGTATTAAATAAAAAGGAAAAACATTTAGGTGATTTTCAAGAGGCAGAATTTTCCTTCATTTACATCAACACCTCTCACCTATATGCGACCCTCTGCTCCTTGCTTTCTTTTTTTTTTTTTATACTCAGTTCCTTGAAAACAGGAAACGTCTCGAAACTTTTCCCTTTTATTTTAGTACTTATAGCAGTTATTGCTTCATTATAAAGCCATGTTGATTTATTGTGATACTTTTGATTATATGCATAGATAGATAGAAAAACACATACAAGTTTTGAAATGTTACAAACATCATATCATTTGAACTATTACCTAGGGAAAAGTCTACTACTATAAGAAATAGAAAGTTTCCATAAAAATATCTCAGTTCTCTCTCTCATTTATTCAGGCAGCTTAAATATATTTGAGGTATGAAAAAAATACAAGTTGAAACATTTATTATATAATTTAATGAAACAAGTTAACTGCTTTCTGTTAATACCGAACATGTAAATTTGAATTTTGGTCGTAACTTTTAATTTTTTTATGCGAAAAGAGGAAAATCTTGTACACACCGTCCCTGAGAAGATTAATTTTTTTGACCCAGAACAAGTACCTCGTTATAAATCGCTGCTGTAATTAAGATATATTAGTGCAGATTTTATCTGTGAGTTAAACTTGGTAATCTGGTTTGCCTCTAGCTAAGATGAGTTCCCATTAACAAACAAGCCATGATTTTTTTCTGTAAAACATAACAAACAAAGAAAACTTGTATGTTTTTTATTACTGATTTATCAACAGTAAAGCAAACATCTTACAGTAACTTTATGAATAAAAAAAAGGTTTTTGTCAAAAATTTTCTCGGATTTTTTTTGAAATCCGATATTTTTGACAAATAGCTTTTTAATGTAAAAGACTAAAAATCTTGACAATGCTGCAACGAAGTGGGCATTAGTCTATCAATTCTAAATATTTACCATATCTGGTACCCATTTAGTATTTATATTGTTCAAAATTTAACTAAAGTTAAATTCTATTATCGCCGATGTTAAGGACATGTAGTTTTGAATTGAAGGGGGGGAGTTGAAACTGAATTGAACAGGAGGTCTGCTTTCGTCTCGACTATTAGACGCCAGACGTTCATGCTCTGACTTCCCCATTCCACAGGGAAGTCTTCTGTCCGGTCTGAAGTATTTCCCGAATAATATAAGAAAGGCGTGCTTGGCTATCAGAAGACATAAATAAAAGTCTCGATTTTGTAGAGAATTCATCAATTTGTCAGAGTAAAAAAAAAATGCGTGTGTGACTGTTCAGTAACTTGTTTTTAGTCCATCATCCCTTTGTATTATTACAAATCTTCGGTGATATTATTTCAAGGAGATATACTAGTGACTGAATTTTAAGAATCAAAACCAGTGGTCGAGAAGCTATATGAATATATAGATATATAACAATTTCGATAATATATCAATTGTTTGATTGAATAGGTGTATTATGTAATGCGGATTTGGTCAATTTTTCAGATTCAAAAATCAAGCACTCGTTGCCGACGTTTCGGTTTTATTTGAAAACCAAGTATAATAAGATTTACGTATCAACATTGAAAACATAAACAATATGAAAGTGGAATATTACAACTTTGGAATATTACAAGTAGAAGTATTTCAGAGATAGATAAAATGTAAGTTATATCATTTTATTTATCTCTCAAATACTTCAATATTCCAATGTGTAATACACCATTTTGTTTATTTTTCTGATGTTGATATGTGATGTGTTATTACCGTTTGTAGACCTCTGACAAATGTTTTAAAATAAAACTAGAACGCCGGAAACGAGGGTTTGATTTTGGTACCTATAAAATTGACCAAATCCCGATTCATAATACACTTATGTATATATATGTCAGAAAGCATTTTTGTTTTGATCAAGTATGTCAAAATGATCCCAATGTTTTATAACACACATTCAACTCTGTCGAGTTATCGAGTTATTCATTACCAATGAAATGGAAGTTGTTCTCCGGAAGGTTTTGGGTATGAAGTGCTTTCGTGCACAGTACTTTCTGCAGGCAGTGATGATATCTTTAGTCTTGCAACTAGTTTTATTCCATCATGATGGAAACACAGACTATGAATATACCTTTAAGAAATGGTGTTTTGTTGAATTCATTTAGTGAATCAACCTGTTTTTTTTTTTTTTATAAATAATCCCCTTCTAAGTATAGAAGGTAATATTTCACTTGAAGTGTGTTTGGAATAGGATTGAATGGAAGGTGAGCTGAGCCGCGACCAAGGCATGGAATATGATAAAAGATGCAAATCGTGTTGGAGGCGCGGCCTTGAGCCGATGGTGGCGCCAGGGGACAAGACTGATAATTGGACACCCCGGGGAGGGGCTGTTTTTGGCTAGAACCTCGAGTAGACGGCGCCCCTTCAACTGTTTGTGTTCCATCAATCTCAGATAAACATGTGCCAGTTAAATTCTACGATTCACACCTTTCGTGCCTCAATCACAACCGTTTTCACCATTTTTTATGCCACTCCTTTTATCTTACCGGTTTTGTTCAAATCCAGTTATTCTTAACCTTGATCTCTTTTTATTGTTTTCCATTCATATCTCAAAGTCACTTGTGTGTATATTTTTTCCCTGTTGGATTTCTAATGCGTTTATAGTAGATAAATCCTCACGTTTTAAGTGCTTTGTTCCACTTTTTGACTCACTCAAACTCTTTGCTATTCAGAAAAAGCTTATAAATAACTTCTTATATCCAAAAACACATTTTACACAAGACTACTGCCTTTATCTGAAAAAAAAGTTTTGCCAAGGAAAATAAAAGCCCACACCTGCATGATGTTCACTGCGCAAAGAGCACAGTGATGGAGACACCCTACAATAGGTGTCTAACCACTTACAAACCACCTCTAACCACCTCATTATAAAGTTTGCTGTTTCAAAAGGCTGCAAACTATAATTTATAATATAAAAAAAAAAGAATTAGTCTAGTCTAGTTTGACCCCCCAGAAGTCTCAAACGCGCAGCCATCGAATTGTGGAATTTTTACTAACTGAATTTAATAAAATGCCACTGTTTGCTTTTATACGTTTTACTAACTTATTTTGGTCAGTAAAAAATAAAAAAAAATGTTGTTGTCACTTGATTAAGCAAATGAGAGAGGGGAATTTGATTCATTTCCCCACTCTGAATTCTTTAGAAAAAGTTGAACCCAAATAGCTGAAATAATATACAAATTTTCACCTAACTTATTTTCGTTTATATTTTAAAGTTTGTCATGTACTAGAGCCTCGATTTCAACTATTTTCAACGCCATTTGCTGTAAAAATGGGCAATGTTGCAGAGGAATTTCAAGTAGAGTTCGTGGAACTGCAGTGCGATACTATTCTGAAGCAAAAATATGCAGAAATACGGATTCCAGAATTCTAAAATACTATCGATAAGTTATTCTCTGCTACTCCAAGGATTTTAGGAATGTTTGGAAGTACATATGTATGCGAACAATTTTTCTCAACCATGAAGATTAGCAAGTCTTCATTAAGATTGCAGCTTACTGATGAACATTTGCAAGCAATGAAGAGATTGATTTGTGCTTATAAATTTAAGCGTATTAATGACCTTGTTGATTCAAAACACTACCAGATGGGTAGTCACACTGATACTGTGATTGCAGTTATTAATTACAGGCTCTGAACTATAATGGATTATCTAAAATAATCTATTTAAATAAATTTTATTTTTTCTTACCAAGTGTGTTACAATTTTTGTTTGATTTATAAAATTTATAAAAAACTGTTATTATATTTTTTATTTAGGTCTACTTGTCATCATTGTCATATTACAGCCGTCGCGTTACTGTAAAAGTCCTCATTCGGCCCTCAGGGGATTTTCAGTTGGAAAACCCAGGTGTAGTAACATTCCAATTAGTTTATATTAAATAATATTATAACGTAGAAAGCTTTTATAAATTTATTTATCTTAAATATAAGCTTACTTATCTAACTAACGAAACGAAGTAACTCATTTCCCTTTTGTTATTTATTTATTGTTACATCAAAGAGAAGAATATTATTTTCTCATAGCAATACGTAGTTTAAATAATTTAAAACTTTTCTGGTTATAATTCCAAAATGAATACAAATCAACCACAAATTCAGATAAATTGAGCAAATTTCTCACTTGGTGGATTATTTATGAGCATTAGGTAACAACCTGTTCATTTAGTTTCTATTGGTTCTCCTTGTGAGAGTTAGATTCTAAGTTAGCTAGTCGACAAGGGTAAGATTGTTATACATGTTTTGAGGTCAATGACATCTTAAAAGCTAGGAATCCGAAGGCTTCAAAACTTCATTTTCATAACACTATTGTCTGGATTTCTTTTATATGTACTTTTATATGTACACATAATGTATATGAAAGTATTCAGTCTATATATATTGGTATTAGTAGGTAGTAAATCATCGCTTAAACATATTTCACCAAAATTTACAGCAACTTCTGCATTGACTATTTTCTTGCTACATGCTTCCAACGTCGATACTATTCTTCATTATAAATTTATAATTATATAAATTATAATTTATGAATTATTATATTTCGTCAATATAAATTATAACTTAACAGTAAAAGAGTTAAAAGTCAAAAGTTTTATATTTAGATTATAGTTCATAGTGATATTTAATGTCAATAATAAACCATTTAATAGATGAGAATTACCTCCAATCCAACAAAAAATTTCGCTGACAAGATTCGGAAAGATATTCTGATCAGAATAACACAATGGATAAAAGTTTATCATGTAATTTTATTACGCATCTGAAAAAACAAAATATTTGTAAAAAAAAAGAAGATTGATAACAAGAAGTTAATGTATCCTCTTTGCAAAAATGTATTACAGCATGTAATAACTTTTTAATTTATCGCTATAATTATTTGATTTGGTATGGCTTATTGATAATTTATTAGTAGTTTACATAAAATACCAGGTTTAACATTTTAAATTTTCAATTTATTTTTTTTTTTTGCAATAATAATTTTTTCATCATTATCAAGCTCTTAAAATACATTTTTATAAATAAATAAATAGGTGAAAATAGGAATGGTTGTTGATGAGGGTGTGGTTAGGTAAAAGGTCTGGCCGGTTGTCTGAGGACAGTTCTTAGTAAGGGTGTATTTTGACGAGACAGTCTTTAAATAAATTCTCTACCCCCACCACGCCCGTCTAACTTAAATGTCAACCTATTTAGAAAATGTCAACCTTCTTAATTCACAATCAGAATGTATAACAAATATTATGTGTTTACAGTTGAAGTTAATCGTAAATGATTTAAATTAAGAACTCCTTTAAACCAAATACATTTCATAATTTACCGGTCTAAAATAATCGGATGAAATTTGAAGTTTTTAGAAAAATTAAAGCAATAATGCGTTTTTAAAAATTTTTTTTTTTAATTTTTTGTAAGCCTATATCTTATTTAAGATGTACATGTTTTTTTTTTGACAGTCCTTTATATTATTCTAGGAACAATATCTTTGACCTCCCAACCAAAAATTTGTCTTCTTTAAGACTTAATAGAAGCGATGTAGTTCCTTAAAATTAATCAAACTTATTATTTATATTATTGATAATGATCAACTCATGGTTGAATTTTCGGTGGTTCAAGGAATAAAAAAATTGACTGATCATGTAAAAAAAATATGTTTTATTTAAATAACCATTTTGTTATTATACTTTTTTTTAAAACTTTTTGATATCTTATGACTAAGTTTTAGTTTTTCCTTTTTCTTTCCTACTTCTCAGACCTTTCAATCAAAACAACTGGTCAAAGTCAGCTTCCACTGAGCTTTTCAAACGTCCGAGTCAAACTCAATTCGCCATCGTCAAATCTGACAGACAGATGTAACATTTCCTACTCACCCTTGTTTTCTGTCTTTCTTTCTTTCGTTATACTACTGTGTTTGTTGGGCAGTTGGACCATTTCATTTTGATGATTATATGTTATTTATAAGTTATATATATATATATATAATATATGGTCCTTTTTTTTGTTTGATATAGTTTTAATGAGTTTTTAAGGTTGTTTTGAGTTAACAAGTCTGATAAGAAGGTTCAAAAAACTGCACGAGGGCAGCACACTAGCTGATTTGAACACAAACCGTTATGTAGTTAGTTCCTCGTAATAGAAAAATACCAAGGTAATTATGTATATTAATTGAATAATGTAATATAATTATGTTTAATGTTATAGTAACTAAACTCTGTATTGATGTAGCCCTGAAGATGTCTACAAATATAGACGTAACATCGGCTTAAAGGTGTTGCATTGTCTAAGCTAGACCAAACCTCGATAAGAAAGAAAGATAATGTTATATATTATATATATAGCCATTACTCTATCTACCTAACGGACACTTTGCCTCCTAATGATGATGATAGTAGAAATTTTTTTGGTTGTCTCGTCATAATTTAGATAGTCTCGAATATATATATATGTATTTATAAATATATATTGAAAAACGATATATTGTCAACAGGAAAACTATCCACAAAGGAGAAAAAAAGTTTCAAAGTAAACTATAGACACATAATAATGATACGAACACACATATAGTATCTAATTCTCGGTTGAACCGTCATCAGGAGAATTGAACCGTCAACTGTTCGTATTCTGTGTCAATAGTTTACTGTAAAACACACACACACACACACACATATATATATATATATATATATATATATATATATATATATACCTTCCTTGTACATACCTTTTATGTTACCTTCTAGTTCTTACCTTGTTTGCTCTCTGATGACATAAATTGAAAGGCCTCAGAGCATTTTTTCTATCTGTTTTCTTTTTTTTTCCTTGTGGTTTGTTTTCATTCATATATATATATATATATATATATATATATGTGTGTGTGTGTGTGTGTATGTATGTGCGTGTGTATGTTTTGTTAAAAGGTAAAGAGCAGACTGTGTTTATCTGTGTGCTATCTTTTTTTAATTGGTTTATATATATATATATATATATATATATATATATATATATTATATATATATATATACATATGTATATATATATATATATATATATATATATATATATTAGTGTACTTCGGTAGCAGTCCTTCCTTTATACATGATTGGTTATACACGACTGAATATTGTCGATCGATGATCTTCTTCTCCAACTTTTCAAGTTTGCGGAAAATTAATTTTTCGTTGTGAGAACAACGGTTCAAGGAATGAATTCTTCTTGTCGACGCGTTTCGACTGTCTACTGCAGTCATTTTCAAGACACAAAACAGGTGGGTTACCGGTCTCCTTATATAGCCGAGAGTCAGGGGGGGTGAGCGCTGATTGAAAGCAAACTTGAAAAGTTGGAGAAGAAGATCATCGATCGACAATATTCAGTCGTGTATAACCAATCATGTATATATATATATATATATATATATGTATATTAAGATTTTACAGTAAACACTATGTGTGAGAATAAGACAGAACTCCAAATAGTTTTATTGAAGGTTCTTAGACACTTTTCTTAATTTGTTACAGCGGTTTATATAAAGTATGCAAATTTGTAGCAATTATAAAGTCGTGTTATTTCAAATAAACTAATAACACAGAAATTTACTGACATTAGATGTTCGTTTATTGGCTATGTTCATTACTATTTAGGTAGTACTGGCTGATGTACATGACAACGTTTTCCTGGTGCTCGCTCATAGTCTGGCTACAGCTATCGAAGAGGTTTTCCCTATACCTTCTTTTCCTCGTGAACTTTTTCTATCTTCCTGGACGCGCCTTCCATGTCATTGATATGGAATCTGGAAATAACATTCAAATATCATTGATATCATTTGACATTGTTTTCCCCGCAAGCCTTCCAATACCACTAAAGCTATTGTTAAAGCAAAGCAATAGGTCAAGAAACAGACAACATTTACTGATCTTCTGTCAATCTTAAGAATCAAGAAATTGACTTCTAATTTGAGAAAATCGTAAATGACTGCAGACGCATTTATCATCCTTGACATTATTCTGTTACTGAACTGATCAATGTTACCTGTAATGGTAAAATATTTTTAATAAACTACTTTTCATTAATATTATTATATGATAAGAAAATAATTTATTGCTTTATTGACTCAGAATCAGTCAAATCAAATCAGTCAATCAGAATGTTGACAAATGCTGATGGTTTGTCAACCATCTATTTTTGTAATGATATTTTTGTCGAAAACAAATACTTAATAATTCTGCATTAATTTTAAAGTGCATATTTTTAGTTTACTATATATTCATATATTTTTTTTCAATAGATCTTAAGATTGAATTTGTATTAATATAGTTAACGGGAAAGATTTAATGAATAACTGAATTTAGTGGGTTGAATGACTCTTATCTTGACAACAAAAAACTTGAAATGATCTAGATCCGTTGCATCATTCCTTAAGATTTATTGTGTTCTAAAAACAACAACACCGTAGATGTTACATCATTATGGAAAAAAATTCGGTGTAAAATGCCACAACACTTCCGTTTACTCCATATAAATATATATCTGAATAAACTACAATTACTAAATGAAGAAATCCCATCTCGACATGAATATATTTGAAGCAAATTAGTATGTTATATAATTCCTTCCTTTATATTTGTTATAGCTATAAAACAAAAAAGGGACTAACACTCACGATTCTTCATTTTGGCTGTCTTGCCGTCTTTAGGAGAGGCAAAGACAAAAAAAAAAAGAGAGTAGAAATGTGAATGTGCGGCTGATACAAGGTGACACATAGTGCAGTGTATATACCTCTAAAAACACATACAATCACTATTTAAATATAGTTTAATATTTAGCGTGTTCTAGTATAATTTTGTTGAAGCTGTTATTTCGTTAAACTAGTTTACATATTGATGGGTCAATGACCGAAATGTTTGTATAATCTCTAGTATATTTTTTCTTTGCATGTTTTCACGTTGATTTTATCTAATCAACAACTTAACAAGGTATGCGATAATATTGTTGTTGGAGTTATAGAGGTCATAAGTAGTTCTTTAGGAAAAATCTAAAACTTCCATTGAGACAGGGAAGTAGATAGGTGAGAGACTATTGCAGGATTTCTTAACAAGACTTCACTCCGTATAAGGTCGATTTCAACACAGCCATAAAGATCGCTTTATGTGGACTTTGTTAACTCGTATACAACCTAGAGAATATCATTTCACCTCATTTCTTTTCCATAAGAACAAGAAATATGTAATAATATCACATCCTATTGAATATAAAGTGAT
Organism: Hermatobates lingyangjiaoensis; assembly: GCA_026182355.1. Classification (NCBI taxonomy): domain Eukaryota; kingdom Metazoa; phylum Arthropoda; class Insecta; order Hemiptera; family Hermatobatidae; genus Hermatobates; species Hermatobates lingyangjiaoensis. The sequence continues at coordinate 968,197 of JAPFBL010001921.1, read as the reverse complement.
TTTTATCTTCACGGCAAGTCGTAAAAACGGAATAATTAATATTTCCTCAAGATCAACATTTGCAAGTATTCGATACTTATAAATAAAATATTACTCCTATTTCTTTATGGCTTTATTTATAGCGTTATGAAATATATGCACTTCCTCTGCAAAATCCTTTCATTAAACTACATGTGCCTGCTATTTTATTTAGTTGATATTTTATTAATATGAATTATAACATTTCTCTTTCAAACTCTATGCAAACGATTCTCTGAACAAGTTAATCAATTATTGCATAGTCTGCTCTAATGACAGAATATAATCTTATACATCCTTCAAGTGGACCATAGAAAATCTTAAATTTTGTTGCCTCTAGAGAGGACCAACATTTTTATCTCATATTACTACAATTCGGGGTCTATTGAGAATTACTGATTTGTGTGTGTACCGTTGGAACCAAAAGTTTGGTTGTTTGAATCGAGAAAATGAAAATAAAATCTTACCCTTCGATGTAAGATAAAAGACAATATTAAATGTGCAAAGCCGTCTTGTAAATTGTCCTTGATTACTTGACATTTTTTCTAAACATATTTTCCTTTGTAAAATACATGTATGAAAAACCAATTCCCTTAAGTAGTATTTTTGTGGCTCATGATAACTGTCTTCTAACCTTTTAATTAACCTTCCAACCATATTACTACTATTCAGCCGCCATTAATAAATTTCTTATAATATCCGCCTTCATTAAACTGTATCAGTATCAAAAAATTGTATTCAAATTTGTGACAATCTTGAAAAAATCGGACCATAATTGCGATGTTTCCATGAATCTATTTGATTTTTAAAATATAAAATTTAGTTAATTTACTCTGAATTTTATTTAAGCAAAAAACAGTAGATTTTTAATTTTTTTTGTTAAATATGTTTAATATTCATCGAAAACAGTTTCAAAAGTTTCAAGTCGTCTTCCTGAATAGTTTGGTTTATTCTATGGGCTTTATAAAAACTTGCAGTGCTCACAAAACTAGAAGTTAGTAATTCCAAAGATCTTAAAATTTTATTTTATTTTATTAATATATATTTTAAGTTCTAGATTAATTTTATTTCTAGACTAATATTTATTTTTGAAATCTCATCATATGGTAGATGTACGAGTGAAGGAAGGTTTTAAATGACCGTTAATTTTGATTTCTATCTTCGTCTTAACTACAAATCATGTAAAGTAAAAAACCGTGATGAATAATATCTCTTGAAGTTTTGATCTGATTTTAGTGCAGTTAATATACTAATAAAACTCTGATGACCGAGGTTGTTTGTTTGTTTGTTTTCTTGCTACTGTGTATTGTCTAAACTGAATAGATAATAAAATATATGAAATTTTGTGGTAATCGTATCCAAAACTTTAAAATTAGAGGTCCAACGCTCTCTACTCTGGACCAAAGAGACCTACAATAGGCTTCCAAAACCTGATATAAATAACATCTTATTTACTATACAAACTAAAATATTTTTTCGAAATAATGAATAACCTGCCCTAATGGTCGGATTTGTTTGCATTTATTTACATTGTTTACCTTGACTTAGAAATTTTGTAAGTGAAAATAAAATTGTTATTTAGAAGTTTATTAAAAAAAATTTAAATATTCTAATGAGTTAAGATAATATATGAGAAGAATAAAATTGTTAAATTTAAAAAATTAACTCCAATCAAACATATATTTTCTGATGTACTCCATGATGCGATGGATGGTTGTCAAACAAGTGTTTGGGCAATGAAACAAATCAAATTGGTTGTTAACAAGTTTACGTTCACTTACAGTAAAGTTGATTTTTTTATATTAGTTTTTATTTTATATAATATATATAGTAGGTGTGTTATCTAATCGGGATTCAGTCAAATTTTTTAGGTTCAAAAATCAAACTCTTATTGCCGACGTTTCGGTTTTATTTTAAACCTTTTTCATATGCCTACTGAAAAAGTAGTAGGCTTGTAGTAGGCCTATGAAAAAGGCTTTAAAATAAAACCGAAACGTCGGCAATGAGAGTTTGATTTTTGAACCTAAAAAATTTGACTGAATCCCGATTAGATAACACACCTATTCTATCAAACGGTCGATATATTATTGAATCCGTTGTATAAAATATATATATATTATTTTATATTACACTCCAAATCTTTTATATTAGTTTTAATTCCTGTTCGAATTGAATATTTATGTATAAAACAATACAGCGCTACTCGAGTTAGCTTTATCTTAATAATTAAATACCAAATTAAGCATAGCTAAAGGTAACACGACATTCACTGACAGTTGGCGAAGTTCGACGGGTCCAGCTAGTGTTAGTGAAAACTGTTGGATTTTGAATAAACTGTTAGTGTGTACTCATATAAATGAGTAGAGTTAACGGAAATAAAGAAAAAGGGGGAAACGATTGAAAACTGTTTTAACTGACGATGTGACCTAAAGAGGACTGGAAGATGATGAGGCGGAAATGTGAGAGGAGAGTGATTTATTGAGGTGCGAAATGGTAGGCTTGCAGACTGGGAAGACTCGGCCCTTGGTCCAAGTCCAGGGGACCGATATAGACGCCGGCCAGACTTCGGCAAACTTCCTTCTCTACTTCCCACTGAGATCATCCACGTCAATTACACCAAGTAAACCATCACCTTGCCTTGCATCAATACAAAACTACTTCTTATTTTAAAAACTCCTCATATTTCAGCTTCTATCTAATTGAAACATTTTCTGAATATAAATTAAATTAATTTTATAAATATTATCTTTACATTTTTTTTTTTGCAAGACAATACAAAGCAAACGTAACATCACGTTATGAAATGAACATTTAATGAACTTGTAAAAGAATAGTACTTTGAAAATTTGAAAAGATAATTAAATCCTTAAATTATTAATGTTAATGATATGAATATTCGCTGATTATATTCTTGACAAAATTATACTTTGTGTTATTACCCTAAAACCTCCTGGCTTGTAATGTTTTTTTTGTTTTCATTTTTGTATATAAGTATTCATTTTACATTCAAATAAGGTTTTTGTGAAACTAAAAATTGTCCAATCTAAACCAAACTTGCTTTTATAAAAACACTGGAAATATTTTTTCCAGTAAAATGTAAAAAATTTGGATTTAAAATTCAATCTGAAAGCTTGGGAGAGCGATACAAGCAGTACCGTTTAACGGATCAAAATGAAACTATACCTATAAATAGAGCATTCTGTGGAGGATGAGTTGAAATCATATGTACCAAAGAGGGGTTACAGTGTATTTTTAGTTTTCAGAAAATGTTTTTTATACGCTAAACAGCTCGTTAGAAAACCATGAAAATTAGCCAAAAAAATTAAACAAAATGTTAACGATTTTTTAAAAAAAAATTCACGTAATTTCAATTACGGTAAAGAGTAATAAAGCTATAAAAACTAAATATTGTTCCTGGACTAATGGGTTACTTCCTATACTTGTTCTATTTGTTTACATTGGCTTAGAAATTTATGTGTTTAATGAAAAACATTTAAATTATTTAATAATTGAATATAATATGTAAAAGGATATAATTTTTACATGTAAAAAATCAGCGCTAATGATCACACATTTCTGATGCTTTCCATGATATGATGGATTTGTCTAACAAAGTGCTCTATATTTTGCACGATTCAACAAAATTTAATATCAGATTTAGATTGATTATAAAATTCTGGAATATGAATATAGTATAATGGAATAAGTTCTGGTGTTGCGGTATGCATGGGAGAAGTGTGTGTTCTCAGGAGCGGAGAATTTACTATCTGATAAACAAAGCAAGATTCTTGATTATTATTGAAATATGATACATGGGTTTTAAGAGTATAAAATCTAATGAAATAATTACATTGATCAGTAAATAAATGTCGTTTGGTGTCACATAGGTGGTTGTCATTGCTTTTAAGTAGGGAACCTTAAATAAAATTTTAAAGTTTATAAAAATTTAAACTTTAGTAATAATATCACGTCCTTTTCGGATTCTTGCCATCTTCAGAAAATGAAAAGTAGAAAAGCATATATGTTGCTTGAACAAAACTTAATATCATGTACAATTTGTTTTGTTTGAGATCATAAACTTTGGGAATATTAAAGTGTAAGGAATAGATTTTTTCTTATTATGTTGTTGATAAATATCCAGTTTTTTTACTATTCTTGTCTACTACTACTATTACTACTCCGTGGCGTTACAGCCCTTAAAGAGCTCAGGCCTCCTTCTATTCTTGTCTAATTGCTCATTTCTATTATTGCCAAAAATTTCAAGCTTCTAGCTATAAAAATACTCAATTATACTGAAAAGCAGGCTTTGAATTTGATTTGGGTAACTGGCCAATTATGTACTACTATATTTTTTTCTCAATATACATTTACAGCAACCTTATAAAACGGTACAGCATGCAGGAGACAGATAACACTCGATCAAACTAAATCTGGCTTTTATGATTTTCGTCACAGGGAAAGAAAAGTGATTTTTTTAACCACTAGCATGCCATAAAATCCCCATTATAATAATTATTATAAAAGACACAAATATAAAACAGAATACAAAATTGAAAACAATCTTTGAAAAATAATAAACGAAATTATCCCACATCTCTTAAATTAAAAATCATCTTAAAACTACATTTTCTTATATGTTTCTGACCTTGTTTTCTAAAAAGTTTCTCAATTTTTCTATATAACATCTCGTGTTTGAGGAAAACTCAATTTAAAAAAAGTGAGAAGCTTATTAGAAAACAAGCATCGGGATAAGTTTAGTGTCATTTTCAAATATATATATATATATATATATATAAAGATTTTACATAAACACGTGAAATAACAATCAATGATCAAACCACAATAAGAAATGGGAAAACAAGACCAAGATCCTTCAACCGTAACAAGCGTTCTCGTCAGAGTTGGGGTTTTGACTCTGACGAAGACCGCTTGTTACGGTTGAAGGATCTTGGTCTTGTTTTCCCATTTCTTATTGTGGTTTGATCATATATATATATGAGTCGTTATCAGCCTTTGGAGCGATTCACTTCTTTTCCTGAAGACGAGGACATCCAAATATAGTAGTGAGTTCAGTGATTTCTTTTCTATGTGTTCTTTTTAAATTCTAGTTTATATATATAGTTGATGACATGAGCTGATAGGGAATTATTTTGTTGTATTTTTATCAATATTTGTGATCTTCCGTTTACTAATTTCATCACATGATTTTGTGAGAATTCCATATATATATATATATGAATGAATGATTTGTACATATATATTTGTTGGTTCAACTTTAAGCCATGACAATATCTTCCTAATAACAGCGTATGTTAAATCTTAATAGAAAATGTATATTTGTTTATTATGTACTTAATATATTCCGACATTTGAAGATCATTTAGTGTGGTAGAAATACTGTATAGTTGAGTCTATGTTGATTATAAATGGTTGATTCAATAGAAATCAAGTTGTGGGGATCACCGTCTGGCAGAGCCACTCGCATTCCACAACAATCCTGTCACCTCTTTAAATATAAACATTTCAAATTATTTCAATTTAACACATTTTGTAACACAACCAAAGCAAATTCAATTTTGGCTATTTGTTTAATTATAATTAAAGTTTCTTCCTTAATTTACTAAACATATACATACCATTTTTCTTTATCGAGATTTCGCCCAATGTTAAATAATTTTCAAAGCACACATTATGCCTACAAATTATGTCTACTTATAATTACAGACATTTCCGGGGTAACATAAAAAAAAAGCAATTTCAATATTAATGAATGGATTAAAGTGATAAATTTCATTTTTCAAATACTAATGAAAACTATATAAATTGTTGAACATACTAACTGAATAAGAAATATTTACATAAATTGACTGGGAGTTTTACACAGCTTATGACAGGTTCTTGTGTCCATGGATGTTATTAACTAAAAGCACTAACACTTTGAACTTAATCAGGGCTTGAATAATAATCATTCAAGCCCTGATTAAGTTCAAAGTGCTAGTGCTTTTAGTTAATAACATCCATGGACACAAGAACCTGTCATAAGCTGTGTAAAACTCCCAGTCAATTTATGTGAACATTTCTTATTCAGTTAGTATGTTCAACAATTTATATAGTTTTCATTAGTATTTGAGTTAAGTTATATTCTAATTTAAAACTCTCTAAAGACTCCCTTCCCTGATGATTGTCAAAGCTGACTGAAACGTTGGAATCCTTCAGAATATTTATTATTTATTGTGACTTTGTAAAAAAAGAAAAAAAATTGATATGAAGAATAAAACATTTGGCGAATTGCTTTATATCTTACCGGAAAGGTGGAAAGTCATATTCAGAATGTTTGAAAAATTCACTCGCAAAAGGACAACAATAAAAATTGGCATAATTTTTATCAAAACATGTTTGAATGAAGGTTTGCTCCCAAAATACACACAGATATATATATATATATATATATATATATATATATATATATAATAAGGATACATATATATAAGATGAAGACCGCTTGTTACGGTTGAAAGCTTAGAATTTTCTTCCCCTTTTCATATTGTGGTTTGATCATTGATATATATACATATATAAACTTTAAATTACACAGAAGAAAGAGAAAACACACTTACTAAGCAATATATATATATATATATAATCTCTTTTATGCGTTTTGTATATGCTAATTTATTTTATTTTATTTAATATATTTAGTTAAATTAGTTTGTTTGGTTTGTAGAATGGTTTTATTAAGCTACTTATATTATATATATAATTCAATGTACACAAAAAACATAGAGAAATTAAAACCACACACTTTGATTCTCTAGTTTTTAGTTTGAACCGTCGTCAGGAGAGATAAGAGAGGGAAAGAAGCGACTGGTTCAGAGACGGTTGGAGACCCAATATATATATTTATTTTATTTTTCTTTATAATGGAAAATAGTGTAGAATATATGTGGTCGAGATAAGAAAACTTTAATTTGTGCATATAGTTTCTTTTTAGCTCTCGACATTGTTGCTTAAATTAAATTTCAGTTTGCGTGCAGTTAATTGAAATCGGCGAGTTTTCGAATAATAAAAATCGTGAGTGTTTGTGAATATCAAACAATTCTTTTTTAAATTTCACCTTTATATATAACACAGGCGAGTGTTTGAAAGTGGTAAGGTATTTATCTTGATGCTGTATCAGCTCTAATACTTCCAACTTAAGATTTTCTTCTTAATGTTGGCGATTTAAATGTCAAAAGGTTTTTAAGACACCCTTTTGAATAGTCACATAAGACAAGACAGAAAGTCGTTTTGGAATTGAGGTTGCGGAACTGTATTTAAAAGAAGTTGAAAGGCATTATTTATAAGAAAGAATGGTATGGGGGCTGTTCTATGTGACACCCACGCAGAAGGCGGCGGCATCTCTCTGTCTTAGAGCTTAGGATTTATTGGGCATCCTCAGTAGAGAGAGAGCCACTCCTTCTGACTATTATTATGATAGATTGGGGTAAACAATTACCCATGTGTTTACTACTTGGCCTCCAAAGGACCCTTCCTCTCTCACTTCCTTCTTTGGAGTCGGACAAACTCCCCTTCCCAATCCATCAAACTTACACACTGTGTAATTGCAAATTATTGCCAACTTTTTTTTTTTCAACTCCTTCGTTAGATTCTTTGTCAATTATTTATTGCTTCCTTTTACAACCAGCCTAGTCTCTCCATAATTCACTTAGTGAAAATTCTAAAGTGTACTAACACCTGGATATTTTTTTATATGAAAGTTTTTTATCTGCAACATAAATTATGGCTAATGGATGATAAGAAGCGTGAGTGGCATATTATCCTTTACTATATATTCCATTTTACCATCAATATAGGATTAACTTTTTTACAAACAGTTGCTAATTTCTGTCATACATTGATTGTTATTCCATACTTCGAATGATCAATATAAACAATAATACAAATATTTATTATTTATTAGTGTCTATAAATCAAAATTTCAATACTATTATTTGAAAAATAATAAAGAAATATTTAACAAAATAATATTTAAAAAACATTTATTTTATGACATATTTAATAATGTTTTATGACCCAGGTATCCGTCATTCAAATTATGAATCCACTACTAACGAAGTTAAAGCTATTTCCGTCCTTGCCTGTATCTTAACAGTTTTTTTTTACTTTCATATAATTGTTCTTTCTTTGTAAATTGTATTACATTTTAAGGTAGTTTTATTTAAGTCCATATGTTTCATTTAAATAGATTTTCATTCGTAAAATTGAGCCTTTCCCTTTGGTAGTATTTAATAAAGATTTATTCTTTCAGAGCAATAATGAGGGACAAAATAAGACTTGTCGTTGAGATATTAGTGAGGATAATTTTTTTTTAACTTCCTTGATGATATAGCTTAGTATAACAAACGAAAATTATAAGAGCGTCAAATTTATTTAAATTAGTGACAGGGAGTTAAAAACAACCCTTGGTGTTAAGGGAGCACAAAACTTTAACTCTCCTCCTTTTTAAAATTATGAGATTTTTAATATTGTGGAAAATAAATAGAATAATTCAATTTTGTAAACACAATTATATTGTATTTAACTAACTAGATCAAATGTTAATATTTCTTAAAAAACATTCCTGCATTCTTTTTTAATAAATCAGAAATTGCCCAGAAAGGATTGTTTTGTGCTGTCCTGATGACTGATGAATTATGAACCAGTACTATTGGAATAAGTATGTTTATTTCAAACCTTATCTCTCGCATATTAGGTCAGGTTGCCGTGTAACCAAATGATTGGTCCTTCGTGATATCATTCAATGAACATGTCAGATTGTGTGTCCCATATTTTGCCTACACTAGTGTATATAAAGCAGGTATCTTACAGAAATATTTGACATCATAAAAACTCGATACCGATGGCTTTAACGCCTCTCTGAAAGATGATGTTAATCATCATTTAGTGATGATGAGATGATTTATAATACACCCAAATGTAATACTATTATATTGAAGGGTGGATTCGGTTTCTGTAATGTATGAAACGTAAAGATAACTTGAAATGAGTCAGTTCTAAGCAATTGTACAGACACAATCTTCCTGTTATTTATATAGATATATCGTTTTTAAGGATGTTTGTAATCCCCTCTCCTCTTTTTTCATTTGCTCACATAAAGAGAAATTTGATTATTCAATACTACAATCATAGTCATCCTTCTAAAAATGTTAAAATAACGTTCGATTCTTTTAATTTAATCGTGTAAATGCCATAAAGGAATTTTCCATTATTCATCCAACTTCACTCTTAGGAAATTATTTAGAAATTCCGGACCACTTGCATTTTCTTTCTTATAAGAAGTTGTCATGGATAAGACAATAAACTGACTTGTGCTTTGACCAAATGGTTTTTTTTTTCAAAGTGAATACATTGAATGTTTTAAAGATGACTACAGTCCCTTTGGAAAGGCTTTAAGAAGTATTTATATTCACTTCAATTATTTTTGCTCAAGAAAGAATTTTTTAATATTCAGTGTTTAAGTCAGTTATATATCTAGATATTTTAATTTAAAAAAAAAAAACTCTCCTAGCGTCATGTGACACTTTTAGTTTTTATTTTATGAGTATATGTATTTTATAAATAAATATCAAATTTATTAAGTTATCATACAGGACTGCATTCCATAGATCTATCAAAGGATCAATATCTCTGAAAACAGGGAAAGTAAAAAAGTTATATCCAAGAAATGGATAGTACTTAGAATGGATGTTTACAGTCTAAACAAGTCTGCTCAACAGTGGTTTTCCTTGAAACAGCTTCAAGTATTTTATGAAAAAATTGAATAAACAATTAAAAATTTATATGAATGAAAATCTATAAAACGAAAAAATTTCTATATAAAAGCATGATTAGTAAACATCCTGATGCAGATAAAAAAATTTTACCAGAATGAATCTTAGGAAAGTTTCGTTTTCTGACGTCATAGAGTTGAGGCCGAAATAGATGTCTGTATCGTTTTTTCGTTGATAACATAAAAAAATTGAGTTTATTTTCAATTCCACTGTGTTACTTGTTATCGTTTACTATACTGAATTTAGCTTCTTCTTTTTTTTATATATTTTGTATTTCTAATTTCCAGTAATAGTATTTATTTGAAATTACCTGTTCTATTTTAAAAGTTATATTATTACTGATTATTGGTTATGTTATACTAAAAATGGCTCACTTAAAAAAATTTTGAGTAATTGCCAGCATTGAGAACAAAAGATGTACAATTTAAGGCAATTAATAGTACTCCTAGTGCGGAAAGATGGAGTTACATAAATAGATTAATTAGTGCGTGAAAATATGAAATGACAGTACAGATAATACCCTGGCGTTTTATTTATAGTGAATGTGATAGACCGAATCATGGATTAATATATTACATATGATCAAGTTAGGTTTATCTTATTCAATAGAAAATATTTTCAAAATTAGCAGATTCAATGATAAAAAAAAAATTAAACTAATTTGAACATATATCCCTATATTTATCCCAATTACAATTAACATACCATCCTAAAAAAATTATAATATATTATATAAAATTTTTGAGGATAAAACATGGTCAAATAGTGACATGCAGCCTAGTGACATCGAAAACTATACTAATTAATAAAAAAAACACACTATCCACCATGACAATAGTCTTGTAACCATGTAATGTAGCCTACTCATACTTAAATTATTCCAATTAACAAACATGGCGCATTATAAACCCCTGGGAAAGTTTTCAAGTTAAAAATTTGGGTGGACGTTGTAAAAATGCAAAATAATTAGAGCATTTAGAGTATCAAGACTAACTGATCACACTGTTTTCTTAAAATGTCTTGAATTAGTACTACGATACAATAGAACATGTTTTTTTTTTCATGTGTAAGTAAGTAACAATTGTTTTACTTTAGTTCTACAAAACGGATTCAGAGTAAAAAATTTTGATGTATTCGTCGGAAATAGTAAAATAAATAAATTGAGTGGAATGTTTATTCAACATGTTTTAATATGTTAATATTATATATGAGCATATTAAATATATATGAATATAACCTATTTTACATTATATTCATAAAGATTATTGAATTTTATATTTTGGCAGTTTTTTATTCTCTTTGAGATGTGTTAAAACAAAGATCTGATGTCTCAAAGATAAATACTAGTCCTCTCAATTGTGTCACCTTGTTAAGACCATAAGCTGTTGTTTATATACTAATAATAATAACCATTTATTGCATTATACAACCTTACACTCTTATCTTATTTATATTAAACAGATTGTTAATGCAAATCGGCTTTCGCCGTGGTACATTATATACTAATATATAGTATAATAATTACTTTGTACGATTATTACTATAAATATATAAGATAGTATCAATACATATAAGAAGATATTTAAGAATTGTAAGATTAGGGAGTTGGAGCCATAAGCAGAAATTGGAGTAGGATTCTTGGAAATGCCTAGAGTTAGATAAAAAGAGCTCCTAGGAGTTACATCTTGACATTTATCATCATGAGCTACAACCCTGGTTGTATATATACGATATATTGCATAAGATATACAGAAGATTGATGTCTGATGTGGTATTTCTGTTCCAATTACACTCCTAAGACGAAAAGATTGTTTGGGTTTATACTTTCCTTTTGCTCTTCACAGTTGATTGACAGATTTAAAAGCCATCTCATCAAGTATTTTCTTTTTTTATCCCCTCTTTGGTTACCATATGTACATCTTTATTCTTTTGCATTAGACAGATGTTTATTTAATGTCTTTTTGAATTCCCTTCTACATCGTTTTTGAATAAATTAATCTGTTTTATCTCTGATGTGTGACACCTGCTAAGATATTTACTAAACATAAAAGAAACATACATTGAATATCTATTTTTAATGGGGTATTAAAAAAAAAAGAAATAAAAAAGGCGGCTGAAAAGTCTTTGAAGTTTTATATCTCACGTGAGCATAGAACTAAACAAGTCCATTTAATACATCTACCATATTTAAACGTTAAGTTTAAACAATTTATTTTGAAAGATTCTTACACTATCTTAATTGTTATTGTTAATTGTTGTTAAAATAAATTACAATTATATATATTCAATCAAACTGGTTGGTAAAAAGGTATTTCTGATGTGAGTTTGTTGAGAGGTATCTATCTGGATATATAAATGAACAAAGTAAAAAATAAATAAAACTACTCTCTAATACCTTGTAAATAATAGAAATTTATAAATAAATATATTTCAATTAAGTAATATTGTATCAGCTTCTTATCTTTTCAGGAATTAACCAAAAAATACTTAATCATTATTTTGACAGGCTTTTGTCTGTTTAAAATACTATGAAGTGCGTTTATCATTTCTATATTTAGATCTGTTGCACTCAAATTTAAGTAAATTAGACTTTGTTAGGATTAATAAATCAAATAACAACGAATTTAGTTCATGCGTGGATTACACCGTAATGTGTGAATTTATTGTTATATTATTGAATGAGCAATAATTTTTTTGTTTCACATATTATTAACAATTTTTAGTTTTACAAAATAGAACAATTGCACTACAATGAAACATTAGCGGTTCTTAAAACTACAAAAATATAATTAGGCGGATGTCAAAATGCGACAAATGATCGACTGTAATTTTACACTATTATAGTTTTTTTAAGAGTAAGAGAGCTTAAATGACGTCACAGAAATAATTCAAATGAAATTTACAATTAAGTATATATATATATATATATATATATATATATATATATATAAATGATCAAACCACAATAAGAAATGGGAAAACAAGACTAAGATCTTTCAACCGTAACAAACAGTCTTCGTCAGAGTCAAAAACCCAACTGAACACTGGTGAAAAGAAGTGAACTGAACACTGAACACTGTTGAAAGATCTTAGTCTTGTTTTCCCATTTCTTATTGTGGTTTGATCATTGACTGTTATTTCACGTGTTTATGTGGATTCTTTTTATTTATATATATATAAAGTTTAAACCACAATGGAAAAAGGAAAACAATAGAAAAAAATGCTCTGAGGCCTTTCACTGTATCAGATAGCAAAGAAAGTAAAAACTGAAAAGCTATCATAAAAGTTAGCTTTTATGTTATATATTATGTTATGTTATATATGTTATGTTTTATGTTATTATATCACTTTTATGTTAGCTTCTCAATTTTTACTTTGTATGCTCTCTGATGACATAAATTGAAATGCTTCAGAGCATTTTTTCTATTGTTTTCCTTTTCCCATTGTTTAAACTTCATTGATTTCATCACGTGTTTATTTATTGTGATTCTTCTGCATATATATATATAGTTCAATGTATATAAAGAAACATAAAGAAATTGAAAACACTAACTTTTCAATATATATAGTAGCAGTTTGCTTCTCAACGCGAGTGCTTCGCACTTCTTCCCGATGACGAAGGATGTCGAAATATTGAAGTCAGTTCTGTAGTGTCTTTCTGTGTTCTTTTCTCTGTGTTAAAGTATATATATATATATATACGTACTTTCAAAATCAAAGAGAGTATCACACAAAGTAAAGAAAGACTTTTAATACAAACTCAAATTTTCAGGCAATCAGTCTTCAGGATAAAAGATGAAATCATTCTTCGAACTGAATAAACTAGAAATTCTTTTTGTTCTTTTTGTAATTTAAGGTTTATATTTATATTTCTTAAGTTACTTCTTTTACAAATATTTCATTGTGATAATGTTTGCATCAATTTTTTTTTATTTCTAATTACTTTTGACTTTGACATATTTTGATGTAGACACAAAGTGTTTTGAAAAGTCTTCTAAAAAGCGCTTCACACCAGATAATCTAGAGTGATTATCTAGATTATCCTCACTTCCCACTATTCATTCAACCCACTTCCTCCATTCATAATTAGCATACACACAGAGAGTAGACCCGGATAAAGTTATCAAAAACAACAGCCAACAACAGAACATCTTATCAAATAACCCTATTTTTTGTCACTAAGAATAAACTAATTTATCGTAATTTATTTATACCAAAACTACAACAAGAAAATTTGACGAATTGTTTGAAACAATCGTAAAAATTGACACATTATGTATATGACTTCATCGTATCTAAAAGTACCATATATATTTTTTTTCAAATTTCTTAGTTTATACATATTTGAGTTATATATAGTGACGGTGAACTGAAACCCTAGGAGAAGTTTGAAAATAAAAAAACGTGTATTGTATTAAGTAATCAAGCAAGTCTAAGTAATGCGTCACTTATTTATATTAATATATAAAGAGCAACACACAAAGTAGGGAAACACACTTACAGACTCAAATTTTCGGGTAATCCGTCTTCAGGAGAAAAGGGTCGAAAATTTGAGTCTGTAAGTGTGTTTCCCTACTTTGTGTGTTGCTCTTTGTTAATCTCGAACTCGTATTGTGTCCAGTTTGGATCGATTTCGTTTTATCAGTGAATATTAATATATAAATATTTATATAATATTTATTATCACTTACATTATAGTGAAATAAAAAATTGTAATTCTATGTTGTAAATATCATTTGTAAAAAAGATTGTAACTATATTATACATAGTTACAATGTTGCATACATATAAATATAGATAATATTTTATATTGTACAGAAAATTAAATTTTAATTTGATAATTTAATTTAACATTAATATAAAATTTGCTGTCACTTTTTTTATATCTTTTTCTGTTTATGATTTTTACTGATTTTTTATTTGGTCACAATTTACAAAATATCTTTTATAGATTTGTCAGTGCTCAATCAAAGATATCTATTTTGCTTAGTTTAATTGTTTTAACAAATTAAAATCTAATTTGTTAAAACAATTTAATATTCTTATATACGAGTATGCAATTCTTTCTTATGTGCAAGTTGTCAAAAAAAATAAAATAAAAAATATGTCACTGTGAGATTAAATTCAAAGTTTACAATTTACAACACATCATAAAGTTCAACGGCGGGTTTCTTTAGACCAATATCCTCAAGAAAAACCCATCTTTGAACTTTAAAAATCAGTGGTCGAGAAGCTATATCAATATTAATATTCACTTTATGAATTTATCAATATTAATATTCATAAATATGTAAAATATCAAAGCTGTCTGGCTCTTGGCATTTTTGGTCGCTTTCAGTTCTTATTGTTGAGCACAAGGAACGTAAAAATAATATTATTTAATAATTTCAAATAGTCAAGAATAGAAGATGAAATCAGATGTAGATTTAGAATAGATAGCATTTTCTTTTTTTTTTTTATAATTACTTGTATGCTAAAAACCTTCACCATTCACAGTCGTGAGTTATTTTCATTATCTGGTGTTCAAATAAAACAAAATGTAAATCATCTTTCAACAAAAAAAACTTCTTCCGAACTTAGGAATTTTTCTTTAGAGACCTAAACATTTAGTAGTTCCCAAAATGATAGAGAGAAGGTTTACATTGTACAATGATTAAACAAACAGTGATGATACAACTTATTCAAAGAACTGAATTAAACTAATATTTTTTTTATCATATACGTATCCATCTATTAAAAAACTTAAGAATTTATGACTTTATATTGTTTCATATATATATATATATATATATCAGTTGCGTTTATAACTCTGACGAAGACCGCTTGTTACGGGTTGGTAGATTGATATATTAGGGTCTTAGTTGATATATTATTATTATATTATATATTATTATTTATATTTTATATATATATATACAAAACTAAAGTTTATATGGACTGGGTCAGTTCTTCAGGTTCAAATTAAACTCTCATTGCCAATGTTTCGGTTTTTTAAATTTTAGTTTAAATATATATATGTTTCATTAAATGCCTTGCTTATTTTTAGTCTTGTCCGTTTTTTTTTCATACCTTTTCTAATTTTCTTATATAATTTTTCAATCATACAGGTAAAATATACACCAATTCCCCGAATGATTTATTATTGAGGTTACTTACACAGTTTCCTTAAGGATAATATGTAATAAGGTATATTATATATATACACAATTAAAACAAACGGTCCAGCGGACTTTTTTAAATAAAATAAATTCAAAACGAAGGAAACACACGATGTGAGTTATTCGATGTGAGTTATGTCTGTGTGTTTCCTTCGTTTTGAATTTATTTTATATATATATATATATATATATATATATATATATATACTTTAACACATAGAAGAGAACACAGAAAGACACTACAGAACTCACTTCGATATTTCGACATCCGTCGTCATCGGGAAGAAGTGCGAAGTACTCGCGTTGAGAAGCAAACTGCTACTGGCCACCAGAGTAACTCGTGGAACCACCGCAATGCTGCTCCCCAGCGGAGGAGAGGAGAAATAGAAATCTCTCCAATATTTATTTAGAAAACAAGATAAAAAATATATAAAGAAAAATATATAAAATACGAAATAATAATAATAAAAAATAAATAATAATAATAAAATAATAATAATAATAATAAAATAAAAAATAATTAACGGTACAGGTTGAGACCAGGAGGAGAACGAGCCCCAAGGAGGCATATGAATGCCTCTTCGGAAGCTCTAAGGGTACTCTTATTTTTTATATTTTTTATTTTATTATTATTATTATTATTATTTATTTTTTATTATTATTATTTCGTATTTTATATATTTTTTTTAATATATTTTTTATCTTGTTTTCTAAATAAATATTGGAGGGATTTCTATTTTTCCTCTCCTCCGCTGGGGAGCAGCATTGCGGTGGTTCCACGAGTTACTCTGGTGGCCAGTAGCAGTTTGCTTCTCAACGCGAGTACTTCGCACTTCTTCCCGATGACGACGGATGTCGAAATATCGAAGTGAGTTCTGCAGTGTCTTTCTGTGTTCTTTTCTATGTGTTAAAGTGTTTATTGTCCACACGGACCTTTCATTTTATTCGAAATATATATATATATATATATATATATATTATATATATATATATATGTGTGTGTGTGTGTGTGTGTGTGTGTGTGACTGTACATTGTTTATATTGTAAATTATCGTTTTATTTTGTTTCTATTAATAAAAAAAATATATTTTTTAATTTTTTAAAAGAATATTACAAAATTAATATTTTAATTAATATTAATTTTTTTTCAGAGTGCCAATTTGGGAGACAGGTTAGAGAGCTCGGATCAACCTGGTTTGCTGATTTGGGGCCACCTTTTGGCGTAATGTACTGCATCAGGTGTGAATGTGTCGCGGTATGTATATAGCAAAACTAAAATATATTTGTAATAGTGGTGTAGTTAGTATTAACATTATGTTAAAAAAATCTGCATGGAATATAGGAAACGTCTAATTAATTTCAGATTAATAAGATATGTCATCTTGTTAATACAGATCAGATATCAACAAACTACTCACTGTAAGAATCAAATTCTAAATTTTATAATTTTAAAACTCTTAAAAATTATAATATTTGACCACATAAGTGAAATCAAAAAGTAAATTGTTTCAAATTATAGTATTTGATTAAACTGTATAACATTAGATTTTTCCTAATATTATTTGTTTTCAATTATTGGAATCTATATAAAATTTACTCACTTTTTTATATCTTTTTCTGTTTATGATTTTTACAGATTTTTTATTTGGTCACACTTTGTGAAATGTCCTTTACAGATTTGTCAGTGCTCAATCAATGATATCTATTTTGCTTATTTGTACGGACAAAAAGAGCCAAGTGCAAATTGTTATAACAAATTGTGTGTATAAGACTACTACCCATTGCATATGTCATTTAATTAAATGAAACATTCATTTCTAAGTAGTCTTCCTAAATTGTTATGATGGGCTATCTCTAAAGGGAGTTGTTGATAAGCAGAGTTTACCTTTGGAAACACCTTTTGATGGTATTCTATGGTAATATTGATTACTTAATAAAACGAAACACGATCCAAACTGGATACAATACGAGTTCAAAATTCAAGAAGAGTAACACACAGAGTAAGGAAACACACTTACAGACTCATGTAACTTACTGAGTCTGTAAGTGTGTTCCTTACTCTGTGTGTTACTCTTCTTCAATTTTGATCACTTAATTATTTATTTGAATATATATATATATATATATATATATATATATCCATTGAAACAGCATTTTTAAGTACATCAGAATTTATATGTTTATCATAGTCTAGTTTAAAAACGTTAAAGGAGTTTGAAGACAAACAAATAGGGGCTGCGTTTGGGAGCCCAATACTGTAGGAGGTGAGAAGCTGTTTTGGTTATTCAACAACAAAAATGAAATTTATTTGCAATCACTGTTTGTTATTAAATTATACTATGATAATACTAATGATATAATAGGATAGACGACTAGAGATGAGGAAGGCACTACTGGAGTTGTTGAGGCAGGGTCGGACAGTTAGGTGTTAATTGTGAACGTTGCGTTTGTGGAGGGTAAGGTCGGAGGTTCGTGTTTGTTCGAAGGACACCTTCTCAGCAAGTCGAAATTATCTTAGCCTGCACACGGCCTCACCTCGTACTCCTCATTATAATTCTTTCAAATATATCTCCATACTTGATAATATCAAACACACTGTTTGATTTTCTAAAATAATTCATTCTGGAACTCATAATTTAATCGTAAATATGGTATTCATATACCATGAATGATCAAACCACAATATAAAATGAAAAAAAAAGACTAAGATTCTTCAAACGTAACAAGTGGTCTTCGTCAGGGTCAAAAACCCAACTGAAAAACGACTTTTCTTACGCACGGAATCACCAAAAGCTAACTTTACATCACTCCGGCACAAATGTTTTTTTAGTAACATTAAAGGAATATTATCAAAGGTACCTTCACAAATTTTTAGCAAATATTTAGGAATTAGAGATTCAGGTATTACTTTTATTTAAACAATTTTTTTCAAAAAAAAATTGTAGTTATAATTTATGGGTTTTTGACTCTAACAAAGACCGCTTGTTACGGTGGAATGATGTTAGTCTTTTTTTTTTAATTTCATATTGTGGTTTGATCATTGATTATTATTTCACGTGTTTATGTAAAATCTTGTATCTACCATGAAAAGATATGGATAACTACGATATAGTTAAAACCAAATATCTTTATCTTTTAATCACAAATATAAATTTACATCGTTAAATAACAGAATTATGCATGTATTACTATTTTTTCGAATAGAATGGCATCTTCGTGGCCATGGGTTTGTTGATACTTGTGATATTCCTGTAAGATTAAAAAGAAACGTAATTTTAGTCTGTAAACAAAAATTAATTTACAGGTCAACACTCCGAATTAAGAACAATCAATAATAGATAATAATAATTAAAAAAATTAAACGATAAGTCCATATAAACAGACAGATTACTCTTATATTAGATGACAGACAGTGTTGCAAGCTTACATTCATGTTCAAAACATACAATTAACCAAGTTTTCAATGAGTTTGTACACTAAGAGAATGATCAAAACTATTCTTCAGTCTCTACACCTTGGGGAGTGAGGTTAAGATGTTGCTACATTGAGAAGTTACCTAAGATCTCCAGTGAGACTCAGAGAATCTAATACCAAAATTAAAAAAAAAAAAACTGCCTAAACCATACAAAGTTAAGGGGCTTAGCTTTTGTCATTTTCTCAAATTATTTATATTATAATATTCTGGTTTAAATAAAATATTTTTTTTTTTATTTCTACAAAATATTTAGTTGTTCAAATTTTGGATTTAAATTTACAAACATCGATCCTTCACAGATAATTAAGTAAGTAGGCTTGAATGAGGTGATATATACTCTATCAGAAAGTACAATAGTTCATAAATCAATAGTTCTAAACAGAACTATAGAACAATAGTTCTAAAAACTTGGCAATCAATATTTATGAGTGCCTAAAAATCTAGTATATTTAGTTTACTCTGACGACCGTTCTTGTTTGTTTCTTTCTCAATTAAATAAATAACAATTTATATGAAATTTTGTGGAAACCCAAGACTTTTACATTAAAAGTCAAACGCGATATGCTCTGAACCAAACAGACCTGGTTACAAAAGGCTTCAAAACCTGATATAAATAACGTCTTATATACCATAAAAACTAAAATGTTGTTTAGGAAGTTATATTTCACTTCAACCTCATTCTCGATAAACTAAACATATTGCACAGATAAAGTTCTGTTCACGTAAAAATTATTATTTCTCTATTTCTCATGTTTGATTAGGACAGCAGGGGCCATTGTGTTATGAACACCAGAAATATCATTGAACACCAAAAACTAGTATTTATTGTTATTTATCAATTTAATTATTTAATTTTAAATAGGTCAATTGTAGGAAATATAAATCTAATTAAAAAGTTAATGCAGAAGTATGAAGTCGTGAAATATTCATATTTTTAGTACTATGAAAAACATCGCCTACTATTGTTAACACAGTAGTCGACTAATATAATTAAAATGATTTTCTAAATTATTCAGTAAATTAAATTTTTCTTCATATGTTTTCGCATAATTGAAATCAGTACATCAAAATTAAATGCATTTCTTCAATTACATTGCCGCCATATGGTTCCTTCACACGGCCTCATTGCCATATCGTATCCTAAGAAGGCGAACTCCTCTATTGCGCTCAAAATATAATCATTCACCAAATTTCATGAAATATGCAGCTATTTATTCTACTCTAACCTTTCATTTTGATTTTTAAAAAACAT
Organism: Hermatobates lingyangjiaoensis; assembly: GCA_026182355.1. NCBI lineage: Eukaryota > Metazoa > Arthropoda > Insecta > Hemiptera > Hermatobatidae > Hermatobates > Hermatobates lingyangjiaoensis. The sequence goes on along the minus strand of JAPFBL010001921.1, from coordinate 947,464 downwards.
ACAATTACTATTACAAATCAAATCAAAAAGTGCAGTAATAAATATGTAAAGTCATTTATTTCTACAGAAAAACTAAAAATTCTTAAAATATATCAAATAGCAAAAACACAAACTGAAATTTTAAAAATTTTTGGATTTAAAATCAATGAAAAAAAATTCAAAACAAGTGTTTAGTAGAAATGATAGAAACAATAAAGCTGGATAAACAACTTTAATTTTATCATGAGTTGTTATATAAAATATTGTTAAAGAAATTAAAATCTCTGTTCGTTATACTGCAAGTAGAATCTTCTGTTTACAACTTACCGGCAGAACAGAGACTAATGTAACAAACATTTAATAGCTATTGTTTTACTTTTTTCGTCTATCTGCCTCCCCAGTATTCCTCTTGTTATATCATACATAATGCTAAATTACTCACAAATAAACCTGAATGATTTTATTTAAAATCATTGATGATGACACTGTCACATATTAACTACTATAAAGTCACCAAATTGCCTCTATTTTAGTTATCAAGATTTAATAACCAAATTTCATTACCTAGATTGACAATATTTTATTAAAAGTAAGTAAAACACATTTTCTGTGAATGTTGGTGACAGTGTATCCAAGGATATCTTTAAAACTCATGTCTCTACAAAAAAAAGAGAAAAATAGCTTATTTTAGTGTATTCTTTTTTAGATTGGTAACATTTAACTTCAGTAGTTTTACAGGGGAGCAAATAAACAAACCAAATCATTAGAGTTTTAATATTATATTGATACAAAAAGTTAGGAAGTTGGCATGTTTTTTCCCAATTACTACAAAACAATACCGTAGAATATGCCAGCACACTGGTATCATCCATTAATATGATATGATAAGATAAATATCTTATGGGATTGAGTTTATTTATATCACTGTGCCATTCAAGATGCTGTTAGTCAATACTCAAATTAACATCTCTTTACTTCTCTCTGAAATATATCATTATATAAGGTTCACATTCTCTTTTTAACTGTGATAACAAATTCTATTATTATCCCAATAGTTTGAATTGATTACGATTATTCTGGATTTTTTTTTTTTAGACTAACGATGTTTCTTCAATTTTACATTAACTTTTCCCCAATATTAGTATAGATCAACCTCAAAACTGCGGTAAGAATTTAGAAATAGGACAAAGATTAAATCAAATAATATTCAATCAAAATAAATGGTTAATTTTGACCAACCTATAAAATTATATGAGTTAATGAATAAATATCATAAATTTTATCAACCAATATACTTTTTATTAATCAATTTACCAATTTTTATTTTAATTACAGATTAATGTTAATTTTTATTTCACGTGTGTATTATATATATATATATATATATATATATATATATATATATATATATATCATATATCATATATATATATATATATATATATATAAAGATTTCACATAAACACGTGAAATAACAATCAATGATCAAACTGCATTATGAAAATGGGAAACCAAGATTTCAGATCTTTCAACCCTAACAACTAGCCTTCGTCAGAGTCAAAAACCCAACTCTGACGAAGGCCGCTTGTTACCGTTGAAAGATCTTAGTCTTGTTTTCCCATTTCATATTGTGATTTGATCATTGATATATATATATATATAAATAATATATAGTCGAAGGAACCAAAGTCCTTCAACTGCAAAGTGACCCTAACCGCCTGAAAATCCTGGAAGCGCTCTACATTAGGTCTAAGAAGCCTTCCCTTAACTGCCAGATGGTAGACATGTTCGTCATTCCCAGCATGAGGAGTATGGTAGTAAGCGGTGAAGTGCAGCGGGATACCGGACTGAGTGTGGCGCCACATAGTGCTGCTGATAATAGTGGCTCGGTTGATCTGGTGACTCGGGCTGGTGGACCGGAGAGTGGTGTGAGGGCGGGCGCTCGGCCATATATATAAATATATGTCTACCCATGTCTACCCATATATATATATATATATGGGTTACTTGCCGTTGCGCCTACAACGTGCTTGGTCTCCCATTCTCTTTTCTCCTGAAGACGGATTACCCGAAAATTTGAGTCTGTAAGTGTGTTTCCCTACTTTGTGTGTTGCTCTTTGTTAATCTCGAACTCGTATTGTGTCCAGTTTGGATCGTATTTCGTTTTATCAGTGAATAAATATATATATACTCGTATATTATGTGAATATATAAATTTCACATAAACACATGAAATAACAATCAATGATCAAAACCACAATAAGATAATGAGAAAACAAGACTAAGATCTTTCAACTGACTCTGACGAAGACCGCTTGTTACGGTTGAAAGATCTTAGTCTTGTTTTCCCATTTTTTTATTGTGGTTTCATCATATATATACATATATATATATAGCGTTACTTGCCATTGCGTCTACAACGTGCTTGGTCCCCTTTCTCTTTTCTCCTGAAAACGGATGCCCAAGAATTTGAGTTTTGTAGATGTGTTTCTTATTCTTTGTGTTACTCTTATTCGTTTCTGAACTCACATTGTGTTCAGTTTGGATTGTATTTCCGTTTGTTAAGTGAATATATATATTTATATATAATAATTAAATAACGCCCCATATTTGGCTTGTATCTGTTTCTTACATAATTTCTCCAGTTTACAGAATTCTTTCCTCGTCTCTTCATGAAAACTATAATTCTTTATATATTTTTATAGTTTTAATGAAGAGACGAGGAAGGAATTCTGGAAACTGGAGAAATTATGTAAGAAACAGATACAAGCCAAATATGGGGCGTTATTTAACAATATATGTTTAAATGAAAGACTGCTTCCAACTTTTACAAATATATATATATTTATAAAAGTGGTTTTTATATAAACTTTAACACATAGGAAAAAACGCAGAACTCACTTGGATATTTCGACATCCGTCGTTCGATATATCCGATATCCGACATATATATATCCGATATATATATATCTCGTAATATCCGACATATATATATCTGATATATATATATCCGATATATAATATATATATATAGATATATAATATATATATCTTTTTATCAGTCGATGGACGCTTTCACCTTTCCACTCCTGTGTTACTTCTTCTTTTTCTTTTCCTCCTCTCCTGAAGAGGGGAAAAAAGCAGAAATGATTGACAGTGTTAGTCTCTTTTTTTGTGATTTTTAGTTGTAACTTTAATTATATTTTTAACATATACAAATATATATAAGATAGCTACTTTAACAATTACATAAATATAATAAATACATATGATATCATGATTATTGCAACATTCTAAGTTTAAATTTTTTAATCGCAAGATTGTCATCTATTCATTTCGTTGAGTGTTTATAAATATTTATAAAACGACTTCAGAGCAACCCATAAGTTCGTGACATGCGTCATACAATGATGTTGAACGCTAACAAAGCAATTGTGACGCATTGGGAGAGGCATTATTTAATTATTACTTTTTATTTAAATTAGCATTGATTTACAAGATTTTAACGCATAAATCAAACATATACAATTAAATAGTTTGTTATTTGTATGATTCATTTTGAAAAAAAAAAAGGTGTATTTTGAGTCACAACTACTATTGTTTTCATTCGATGAATTTTTATCTTTTTAATTTATTTAGGTTAGATTGGTTTGATAATTCTATGAAATAAATGAAGGATGCAAAATACCTTTTGATACAACATAAATAAGCTGATTCTTTATTACGAATTATGAATTTTACCTGATTTCGTAAAGGCTTGGTACAGATAACTTTAGTCGGCTCTCTCTGGTAGAGTTTTATAAATAAGAAAGTAAAAGCATCTCAGATTGGCCACTCTTCTTATGACTCAATGACTTATAATAAAACTAACCACCACAAAGGAAGGTAGACAGTCAAACCAAACAAAGCACAGGTGCTATTCAAAGTGAGTAACTGACGTCATTCTCACAGTAGAATAGACAACTGACAGGTAGTAGATAATGCTAATTTCCGCATGATTACTTCAAATTTGGCACATTTTAAATTTTGAATCTTCACTAGTAAATGCTATTGTTGAGGATGGTATGTATTATAGTAATAAAAAAATTCTGTAAATGAATTCTGTATGATTACTATGAGTAATCATAATATCAAACTCGTTAACAACCGACTGTAATGTGGCTATATATACATTTCAATCAACATCTGTCATTTGATTAGATATGGCTATAATCAATTTATTAGTTACAATCTATTTAGAGTCTATATTTAAAGTTAGGCACCACAAATCTAGTGTTAAAGTTTCAGCTCGTTTAAAGTGTTTAAAGTTTAAAGTGACAAACGTTTTTGCGTTAAACGTCCATAACTTCACTTCTACGTTCAACTTCCAATCAATTCAAAGCCTATATTTTGAGTTAGACATTCACAAATCTACTGTCAAAGTTTCAGCTTGATATGTCTTATGGTGGCTGAGTTTACTTGTGACAAAATTTTGCGGACAAACAGACAGAAATTTTTCTAAGGGTGGATTCGGTTTTTCCAATGTATGAAACGTAAAGAAAACTTGCCATGAGTCAGTTCTAAGCAATGTACAGACAAAATCATTATTTTATTTATATAGATAAGAAATGTGAAATTATTAATGAATCTGACATGTTATAGTAATTATTAAACTGAGGGCCTGAATATCATTGGACACGTATGCAAAGTAGTTAAAACTTTCATATTCAAATTTGAAACTCTTTAATGACTTTCAAAAGTGTACGTAGAGAAGTGTTCTTCATTTCTATTGTTTTGGGAGTGATTTGAGAGAAATCTTTATCCAAATCAAGGTGATGATCAAAGCTTTCTGCCTCTTCTAGACAGAGAGATTGCTTTCTTCAAATTATCTCAATACATCCTTCATTCATAGCAGTCAATTAAACAAATGCCTACATATACCTTCAAATTCTTTCTTTGAAGATATACTATTCTTTAAAAATATAAGTGCAGTAGGAATGAGGTATCTAAACTAAATTGGGTCCGGCTTTCCTGTCATATATTAACAAGTTTGTTCTTGATATATTTGACAATTCCACTCCTGTGAAAGCTCAACCATGTTGCAGAAAAACCATATTTTCTGTTGTAAATTTAAGTATAAACTATGTTTGAGATTTTTTTTCTGTATTTTCTACAGAATTTTTTTATATCAAGCGCAATAAATTATATTCATTAATATTTAAAAATCATAAGTCATAAATAATAGAATTTTCACTTAAAGTTGTTTAATTTAAATTATTATAAATTTAAAATATGTGTAAACACCTGTGTTATATATGTGTATCCGTTTTACATTTTTTTTTTAGAATCTAAGGCATGTGTTTACCAGAAAAAACTATTATTACGGATTATGTTTGAGCAGAAACTCTATGCTCTAATTGCATAGTTTACTTCGATGGTTGTGATTAGGTCTGCTCAACCTGTTATTCAAACTGGTTGATTCGATAAAGGACCAAATGGTAATTTCCAGTAAAAGGCAGTCTGCAATTAAGTATCTAGACCTCCTGGCTTTAATAAAAGACTCTGATGAGTTACTGAAGTCACTTTACTCAAAATATCAGCTTAAAGTGTAAATTACTCCCCAGCTTTTTTTTTTTTATTATATTATTGAATATCAATTTACTGAATTCATAAAAATGTTTTTGAACAATTTTGTTGTTGTTGTTACATTTTTATTGTATAAAGATAAATTTAAAGCTATTCTTTATTACATGAAATATTGTTTTATATTTACTTTTTGACTGATGAAAACAACCCAAAACAAGTGAAGATAGTACATTTGATAGTTTAATCAAGCAAGCAAGTTTGAATCCGTAGTGAACATTTGTATTATGACTAGAGTAAGTAGATGTCTGACATTTTGTAACAGCTCTGAATTACACTTTTTGACAACGCATAATGATATTTGTGAAATATACAGTAATTTGTGTAAAATATTGAGGCTTTTTGTTGTCACAATTGTCTTGGGGCAGTAGTTTATGTCAAATCATATACTATTTTTGTCTCGCTTTAATGTTTATACTAGGGTCATAAAATTGTGTTTTAATATTTTAGGATATAAGTTTCACAAATTCTCAATAATAGGAAGAGGCAATACAAAAGTAGATAAAAACTACGATTAAGACCCGTATGCGTTTGTTTATATTAATCTTGTTATAACCTCTGAGTTCTATATTCGCAATGGCTAGTAATATATAATATATATATATATATATGCTTTTAAAAACTGGATGTCTGTTTCCACTTGATTTAATTTTGTCTTATATTTTTCCAAAATACGAAATTTTTTCTTTAACTCAGAACTCAATTTAAAAATTAATTCACCATAATTACTTGTTTTATTATTGAACATGTTTCGGTGTACGTTCACCATCTTCAGCAAACACACGATTAATTATAATTACCTTAACAAATGAATCTAATAGTTAAATTACATTTCAAAAACAATGAGTGAACAAGTTAACTAAGGTTACACTGACAGGTTAGGGGTTGTCAGTGTTGGCAAAACTAGCCCTAGGTTTCCAAACAAGCGCAACTGGTGTTTTGAAATGTAATTTAACTATTAGATTCATTTGTTAAGGTAATTATAATTAATCGTGTGTTTGCTGAAGATGGTGAACGTACACCGAAACATGTTCAATAATAAAACAAGTAATTATGGTGAATTAATTTTTAAATTGAGTTCTGAGTTTAAGAAAAAAAAATTTCGTATTTTGGAAAAATATAAGACAAAATTAAATCAAGTGGAAACAGACATCCAGTTTTTAAAAGCATGTATTGAAGAAGGACTGCTCCCAACTTTTACAAATATATATATATATATATATATATATATATATATATAATATATATATATATATATATATATAAAGATTTCACAATAAACAAGTGAAATAAAATTCAATGTATAAACACAATAAGAAATAAAAAAAATCTTAGTCTTTTTCTTAATCTTATTTTGATTTGAACATTTAGTATATATATATATATATATTATATATATATATATATATATATATATGTTCTATTGAAACCTCTACCTATTTCCAGTTTAACACGTTTTCGAATTAATTTTTCCAATTTTCTGTCCCCTGACTTCCATAAGTTTGAGACAAGATACATCAGCATCAGACTGATGTATCTTGTCCCGAACTTATGGAAGTCAGGGGACAGAAAATTGGGAAAATTAATTCGAAAACGTGTTAAACTGGAAATTGGTAGAGGTTTCAATAGAACTTGTATAAATGAAGGCCTGCTCCCCAAATATACAAATATATATATATAAGTTACGCGTGTCCGGGTAATGAATAGGTTTTTAGAAAAAGGAATTTAAATAAACTAGCTCGCACGTGATTGAAGACAAGAATGGAGTTTATTAGTCAGCTCCTTCTGTTTATAGGAGAGGCAATGTTGATACGGACTTCAACCCTCTAGTCTCTCGCGGGCCGGCGTCTCTCGCGGGCCGGCATTACTGCCCCCTCCCAGTCCTTATCAACAATGCTCTCCGTACAAGTGTCTGAGTTATATCATAAAATAACAAAACAAAACTTGACTCTAAACATAAGAAATGAATATAATGTTTTAACATTCAAAAATAAAATGACGTCCACACAAGTAACTGAATTAACATTGTTTATAGAAATTACAGAAATAACAAAAGATGAACTTCTATGATTATTTGTACAAAACAAAAATAACAAAATTAACAAAGGTAAACACACATAACTACACTATATCGTTCGCACCATTGGTGGGACTTTCCTTCTCACCCGTCGCAGTTCCTGAAAATGAACTATTTCTTGTTTCAGGGTGTCCGTTCCTATCCTCCATATCTGTGCTCTGTACCGTGGTAACGTTGCGAGTACTTCGTATGGCCCTACGTATCTCGGGTCCGATTTCCTTCGCTTCTGCCTATTTAGTTTATATACGAAGTCCCCTTTTTGTATCAACCCTACTGTTTCTTCTGCTTTCCTTTGATTATATTGCTTGGTCCATCTTTCTTTTGCTGCTTTGACTCTATTATGTAACCTTTGTGGATCCGCTTCCTTTTTCCGCAATTCAAATGGTGTTGCCTCTGTGGTCGAGTGAATACTACTGTTGTATGCTAGGACCGCTCTGGCCATTGCCACATGACCCTTTATGTTTTTTGCATCAGCCAATAACTGCAAGTGTTCCGTTAGAGTGTTATGTAGTCTCTCTATTGCTCCGTGGGACCTTGGATGACCCGGTGTACACCAATGGGGGTTTATATTGAATTCTTTTAACAGGGTTTTTATTTTAACGTTGTTGAACTCTCGCCCTCTGTCCATATAGATCGTTCTCGGGCAGTCAAACGTGGCCAAATACGACAGCAATGCCTCTTCTGTACTTTCACTTGATTTACTTGTTAGTGGCCATGCTGAGGCTAACTTCGTTAGTCTATCTATTGTTGTTAAATATTTGTTTCCGTCGTATGTAAATATATCAATTTCTAGCTCCTCAAAGGGTCCCTCGGGCGTCTGACTTTGTAATAATGGAGGTACAAGTGGTACTCTTTCATACTTCCTCCTTTTGCATATTTCACAGTCCTTTATCACTTGGGCTATCCTCTTGCCCATTTGGAGCCAGTAATGCGACCTCTGTAGATGTTTAAGGGTCTCTGTGACACCACGATGGTTGGTTTTTCCCCTGTGATAATTTAGGATGACCTCTTTCTGCTGCTCTTCGTCTTCTACCGTTTCTACCTGGTTCTTACAGATTATGAAATGAGCTCCTTGTCTCAGCTCTCTTTCCTGAATTAGTCGGAGTAGTCTATTTTCAAGTTCTTGTGATTCTATAAAGAAATGGTATACCTTTCCTGGCACTGTTAGTTGGTTTATGACTGTACTTAATTGTTCGTTGTTCGCTTTCGTTCCTCCTGTAATAATATTTATTTTTAAGTGGCCATATTTGTGCAATTGGGTGTTTATTATTTCTTCTGTGTCGTCTTTTATAATTATTTGATTTCTCTTGTTGTTTATTATATCCTGACTAATCTCAGCTTCCGGTCCATTTCGTTGTTCTTGGTCTTCATCTTCGTCTGGTGTCCCGTTGGCGAAGAACTCTCGCACGTCCCTGGAGGTACTTGGCTCTCTCGTACTACTTCTCGTAATGACGTTGACGTTTCTGGACAAACAGTCGGCTACTTCATTATCAACGCCCTTTACGTGCTGGACCCTGAAGTTGTATGCAGCTATCCTTTCTTTCCACTTTGCTATCCGGGCTGACGTCTCCTTTAAATTCCCGATCCACATTAGGGGCCTATGATCTGTTCTAATAGTGAACTCAGCCGCAAAAAGGTAGGGTCGGAAATGTTCTACAGTCCACACTATGCCTAACATTTCCCTTTCTATTGTGCTATACCTTTTTTCTGCTGGTGATAATTTTCTGCTGGCGTAGGCTATTGGTCGCTCTCCCTGGATAGTTTCCTGCATCAAGACTCCCCCGATAGCTTCTTGACTGGCATCTGTCATTACAATGAATGGTTTGTTTAGGTCAGGAAATTGGAGCAACAGCGGGCCCCGCAACGCCTTCTTACACTGCTCCACTGCTTCTCTTAGATCTTCTGTTTGTATAAACTTCTTTCCTTTCTTTAAACTGTCCGTCAAGGGGTTCGTGATTGCTGCAAAGTCCTTTACGTACCTTCTGTAGAAACCTATCATACCTAGAAAAGCCCTGATGTCTTTGGGTCCCTTTGGATAGGGTAATCGATCTATTGCTTCAACCTTCTTAGGGTCGGGTCTTACTCCTTCACCTGAGATAAGGTGCCCCATAAATCTAACCTCTTTTTGATATAAGCGGGTTTTATCCATCGCTACCTTTAAGCCAAAGTCCCTTATTCTTTTCAGCACCCTTGTAACATGTTCCTTATGCTCTTCTATTGACTTACTGAACACTATGATGTCATCCATGTAGATTTGCGTAAAGTCTTCTCCCAGTCCTTCAAGCAGTTCATCCATGAGGCGTTGGAACGTGGAAGGCGCATTCTTTAGGCCAAAGGGCATCCTCAAAAATTCGAAGTGGCCTCTATCGAACGTAAAGGCCGTCTTCTCGACATCTCTCGGGTGCATCCTAATCTGGTGATACCCGGCCTTGAGGTCGAAGGTACTGAATACAGTTGCTCCTGCCATATGGTCGAGTATGTCTTCTATCCTTGGCAGAGGGTATCTTTCAAGCTTAGTGTACTTATTTAACTCTCTAAAATCTACTACCAACCGGTATTTAGGGGGTTTACCCTCCTCGACCTTTTTCGGGACCAGCCAAATAGGGCTCGAAAATTGCGACTTAGACCTCTGTATTATGCCCTGGTCCAGCATTTCCTTTATTTGCTCCTGCATTATCTTTTTCAATTGGTGTGGGTACCTTCTAGGTTTCACGTAAACAACTGTACCTTCAGGGAGTTCTATTTGGTGTTTGACCCTACCTGTAGCTGATAACCTCTGTCCTTCACTATAGAATACTTTTTCAAATTCTTTCATTAATTCACTCACCTGATGTTCTCCTGGTATCACTTTTCCACAGTTTACCGTTATTCTCTTCCCTGGTTTAACTCTCCCTTCCACGAAGTATTTCCTTTTTCCTAGTTTAATGTCCCACTTCCCTCTTTTACACTCAGGTTTTGCATTGATTCTCTCCAAAAAGTCGCACCCTAGAATAACTCCATATTTCTGGGTCTCTAAGTGGGTCACATGCACTTTCATCTCCAAGGTCTCTCCTATTAATTCTCCCATCTCTACCTGTAATTCGCCTACCAGGCTCTTCCTTCCTGCCATGGTGACCAAGGTGCAGTTGCACGGTGTCAGCCCTGAATAATTGTCCATCCTTTTTGCCACTTCATTGTCCATAATTGTGCTATCTGACCCTGTATCTACCAAACACTTAGTCTTCCATTTGGGAAAAAAAAATATAGGGAGCTTACCTCTTATGCTATCCCTCTGTTGCTCGCCTATATACCTCTCGCCTAACCTTCAATCCTTCTTCCTCTTCTCTCGAATAGCGATCCTCCCACCACGAGTCTCTTCCAGTGAAGGCCACTTCCCTCGCTCGTACCAGCGCTCGTGTCGTTCTATCGATGTCTCTTGCTCCGACCCTGTTGACTCTGATGAGCTCCCGTCCTCTGAAGAGCCTTCCCCTTTTTGTCTTCTCCTGCCCCACATCTTCTCCCGCCGGGTTGTGTTAACTTCCATGGGCTCATCTCTTGGTGTTGGTCTATACTGTTTCGTTCGTGGTCTCTCCTTGCGATATAAATACGGACACTCTCGCGCGAAGTGACCGAGTTCACCACACTCCCAACATCCTCTTCTTACTGGCTTCTCTCTTCGCGTGTAGCCTCCCACTGCCTCATAGCTGTTCCTCCTGGCTTGAGATCTTCTCTCTTCAAAACGTCCCCGTGGCTTCCTCTCCTGTGAATACCTCCCTTGTCCTCGATCCTCATAGGCTCTTGCTCTGAATTGCCTATCCTGAGGTACTCTCCTCCTGGTCACAACTGCCCATCCTCCTTCTGACTTCCCTCTGTATATAACACCGTTATCTTCTCGGTCCATTTCTTCCTCCCGGATGGTATTAATTGTCTCCTCGAGACTAGTGGGCTTCATGATACGGAGGGCCATTCTCACTCGTTCTGGAGCTGCCTTGAGGAGAATTTCACTGGCTATCTCTTCATATATCGTCGTTCTCCATTTCGCTTCTTGACTGTCTGTGCACTTTTCATTTATCTTCATAGTTAATTTCCTTGTCGCATCCCCCAATCTGCGCCCGAACTCAGCGCAGGTCTCACCATTCTCCTTCCGCATTTCAAAAATTTTTAGCGCACTTCTAGCTACAGGCTTTGCGGCTCCAGCATATCTGTCCTTAAGGGCTGCTCGCACCGCACTCCACTCCGCACAAAACGTAAGTCCTAACTCCAGCATCACCGTAAGGCTGACCCTGGCGAGGAAGTAGGTCTTGATGTTCTTGTCTGTAGCTGGGTCTAGTTGAGTTGTGACTAACTGCTCGTTGATGGAGTCCATTCTCTCTATGAACAAGTCCAACTCTCGAGCATCACCCTCGAACCTCTTTATCGAATCTAATAGGTTCATCAGGTACCCTGCTTTTGCTACTCTCGCTTGTTCTATTTTCACTGCGAGCCTAACATCGGCTCCTGTTGTCTGTTTACTCGTCATGTTGGTTTCTACACTGGACACAACACTACACTATTAAACAGTTGGCGAATGATCCCGGGTTTCGGCACCAGTTACGCGTGTCCGGGTAATGAATAGGTTTTTAGAAAAAGGAATTTAAATAAACTAGCTCGCACGTGATTGAAGACAAGAATGGAGTTTATTAGTCAGCTCCTTCTGTTTATAGGAGAGGCAATGTTGATACGGACTTCAACCCTCTAGTCTCTCGCGGGCCGGCGTCTCTCGCGGGCCGGCATTACTTATATATATATTTGTATTATGGTCAATGCAATACAAAGATAGGCACAGAAATCAATCATGAGCTATATTTAGACAATAGACGTCATCAGGATGAGAAGACTCTCGTATTAGATAATACTGACTCACTACTCTGCCTCCCTCCTGATTTTCCTAATGTTAACAATCATTGAAAAATAAAAGCGAGTTTTTGACTTTGTTAACTGTGTCTTTGTGTTTCGTTATATTTTTTTTCCAAGGTACTTTGGAATTGATCATTTGATATTATATATACATATGTAATCCAGTATGGAGAAAGAAATATAGATATAACAAAAACTCACTCATACAGTCTATAAAGAATTGTTTTTTCTCTCTTATCTCTCCTAATGACCCTTCAATCCCAAAATTAGAGACTGTAAGTGTGTTTTTAATTTTTTTCAATATTTCTTTATCTACATTGAACTTTATTGATTTATTATTTGTATGTTTCTGGTCGGTTTTTCATCGTAAAAGTATATATATAGTTCATCAAATACTCGATACAATAAGAACAACAATCGTTTCAGGGTAAACTTAGGTAAATAGTAAATAGAAAATACACCTACAGCTTCTAATTTTCGGTTTAGCCATCACAAGGAGAGAAAAAATAGGGACGCGAAGCAGATTTGCAACGCGACGCTTTGAGATGGTTGGGCTAGATATATGTACAGCAATAAAGGATATGGTTTAACACAAGTTATCCGTATGAAAATAGTTAATCATATTGACTTTTAAAATTTTATAGTTATTTCTATGTTTTAATCTGAAACGTTCAGTTAACTATCTTTAACATTAATATCCTCTCTATTGTCACCATTATAGAAATGTATCATTAAATTTCAGCAGTGTCAAGGCTTTCGGAAACGATGCGTTACAGTACATATAAGATGATCTAACAGATTGAATAATCTCATAAAATTAATATATTTTAGACGCTTTATACAATTAACAGATTACGTGATTCATTCATGAAAAACAATTTAAAGGTTTAGTAACTGACTTACATGTCACTATAACAGAAGTTTAAGGATTGCAAGGTTCTTTTGACCCCTGAGTAGTTTGGTTTTGTCAGTTCTTGGAGATCCGTTCTCCTGTCCTTCCGATGGATTGTTCTCATCCAGTTTGACTAATGATCACGAATGTCAGCCACTCGCTATTCATGCATACCAATGCCAAATAAACTTGTATTCAACTTACAGCTTTACATATTATCGGTACATTTTTTTAGCTCTGGTTTAAAGTCTCCCTTAATGCCTCATTCATCGCACTGCTATGACTAATAATCAAAAAGAGTATCGTACTGAAATAGCATCAGTAAACTAATTATTACACAATCTCTATCTTTGTTAGTTTTGTTTGCATTCTGTTGTCTCCTTCCCACTCACATACAGCTGACGCTTCAAATGTTCAAGGAAGTTTAGTACGAAAAATTGCGTCATTCATTTAAGTTGATTGCAATATGAGATGGGTTCATTGCCCTCTCGAATGTTAAATACGTAGTGAAACCTAAGTGTTGCTCTACGTCTGTTTACGATCCTCATCTACAGCATTACTCATTGCATTTCAAGACATATAATTGGTAAGAATAGCAAAATGACTGGTTGACTCATTCATAACATATCTTCAATTCTGTCTCCTTAAACAAAATTTAGAATTAAATTATCTTAATATCTTACGAATGTCACGAGATAAGTACTTAAACTCAAGTCAATTTGACTGCCAATCTGAGAAATAAACTAATTAAAAAAACTGTTACCCTGGTTTATAATTACTTGCCAGTAATAAAATTAGTTTTAACAGTGTTTAATGGATTTAATATCTATATATATGATCAAACCACAATATGAAATGGGAAAACAAGACTAAGATCTTTCAACCGTAACAAGTGGTCTTCGTCAGAGTCAACAACCCAACTAAAAAAACCCAGAGTCAGTTGGGTTTTTGACTCTGAGGAAGACCGCTTGTTGCGGTTGAAAGATCTTAGTCTTGTTTTCTCATTGTGGTTTGATCATTGATTGTTATTTCACGCGTTTATGTGAAATCTTTATATATATATGTATATATATATATAACAGATTTAATAATAGATCGACCGTTTGATAGAATAGGAATGTTATCTAATCGGGATACGGTCAATTTCCTAGGTTCAAAAATCAAACTCTCATTGACGACGTTTCGGTTTTATTTTAAAACCTTTTTCATAGGCCTATAAACAAAGGTTTTATATGTTGGATGTTGATATGTGATTTCTTACTATCTTTTGTTTGTAGGCCTATGGAAAACGTTTTAAAATAAAACCGAAACATCGGCATTGAGTGTTTGATTTTTGAACCTAGAAAATTGAACGAATCCTGATTAGATAACACACCTATATATATAACATAATTTCACATAAACAAGTGAAATAACAATCAGTGATCAAACCACAATATGAACTGGGAAAAAAGTCTAAAATGTTTCAACCGTAACAAGTTGGGTTTTTTAATCTGATGAAGACCCCTTGCTATGGTTGAAAGATCTTAGTCTTTTTTTCTCATTTCATATTGTGGTGTGATCTATGATATATATATAATGTTTCTAAAAATTGTATGCCGATTTCATGCTTGGTTACCTTTTTAGAAACTTTTTCTCTAATGTCTGAGTTGCTCGGGGAATAAAAAAATCAACAGGGCAAATTTATTCCCCGAGGAACTCAGAAGAGCATGCAGGACATTAGAGAAACTCTCTAAAAATGTAACCAAGCATGAAATTGGCATAAACTTTTTAGAAACATATTTGCAAGAAGGATTGCTACCAACCTTCACTAATATATATATATATATATATATTTGTAAAATTTGGGAGCAGTCCTTCATTCAAGCATATTTCATTGAATAACTGACCGTATTTCATTGATGTCATTGAATAACTGACCGTATTTCACTGATGTTATTGAATAACTGACCGTATTTCACTGATGTCATGGCATTAGTGAAATACTGTCAGTTGTTTATATATATATTATATATATTATATATATATATATTTTATATATATATTTAGAAATATATAATAATTTATTTAAAATTATTATATATTTAAAAGATTAAACAGTCCGTTAGGATATCCTACCAAAGGGTTAAAAAATGATCTTAACATAATGAAGATTTGATTATTGTGTTTTCTAATGATAGACAGAAAAAGATAAGAATAACTGTTACATAGACAGAACACTTGGATATTATGTAACTGGAACTTTGACTGATCGGATATTTAAACATTAAGTATATTAAACAATTTAATAATTTAAAATTTTTTTTTCAGGTTCAAAAAAAAAGAAGAGTTGTAGGAAAGGTTCACTGTCGTAATATCAAACACGAGTGTCCAAAGCCATCCTGCGATGAACCAGTATTGCTTCCAGGAAAGTGTTGCAAAGTCTGCCCCGGAGATATTGAAAGTAAGTGATAATTGCAGAAAAAATCTACTTAATTTGTTCCACCTTAATTTTATACCTTGAGAATCCATTAAGTATATATCAATTGTATTATACATTATTATGAGTTTTCTTTACATATATGCATTAAAGAGGGAGTTATGAAAACTATAGATATATTCTTTTATAGAAATGATATGATATATGCTTTAATACTTAAGCTAAATTAATATAAGAATTTAATTCATATTAATAATAATAATTCTTATTAATATTATAGTGTCTTCCTGATGAATCAACTTAATTTGTTACGTATACCAATGTATTACCAATGTTACGTATACCTTGGGAATCCATTAAGTATATGTCAATTGTATTATACATCATTATGAGTTTTCTTTACATATATGTATTAAAGAGGGAGTTATGAAAACTATAGATATATTCTTTTATAGAAATGATATGATATATGCTTTAATACTTAAGCTAAATTAATATAAGAATTTAAATCTTATTAATAATATATTAATAATAATAATAATTTTTATTAATATTATAGTGTCTTCCTGATGATGAACACAAAGTGTTCGAAACGCGTTGAATAAAACTTCATTTGTGGAGACTTTTGTTGGTTTATCCATTTTACCTCAGAATAATATAAGAATTGTCGTTAAATTAGTATTTGGTTTTTCAAAAAATATAAGTAAAAACTTGCACCAGGATCAAATAAATAAATATTGTGAAGTATATTAGGGCCTGCCTAAAACATATAAGTAGAGAAAGACTGATTTATTTACACCAGTATGGGAGTATCAAACTGTGATAAACTCAAATAAGTTAAATAAAAAAAATATACTATGATTTTTTGTACCTTTGAAATATAATATAGAAAATATAACAAGATAATCAGAAAAAGAAAAGGGATGATTTTTGTAAGTTGAGTATTACTTAAGATCTATGAAGTAAAATTTACAGATATTATAATTATGAACATACTTTATTATCTTGATGGCTTTTACATTGGTTTTATATAACACACATTATGTAAAAAGAATTTTCCTCTCTGCTCATGTCCAGTCTTTATTAGAAACCAAGTTTATATCGTATAAAACTAAAATTGAATATTTAGATCTCATTTTATATTCTGGACTAAAATTCAAACAGTACTTCGTAAAAAAAATCTAAGTAATCGCTTATGTAACGTGAAATCTGTTTTATAATATCATATCCAAAAAAAAAAAAAAAAAAAAAAAAACCGGGAAAAGAACTGAAAAGTCTTGCTTAAATGCAGATGTTTGACTAAAACTTATGGATGGTCTGTCTGGATTGAAGCTGCGCCGACGAACAAAGCTTGCATCCAAATTGTTCAGAAAAGTGTACTCACCATTGAAACAGGACTACAGTGGTACCTCAGTTGTCGACCATAATTCGTTCGAGCTTGTTGGTCGAAAACCGATTGGTTCAAAAACTGAAACATTTTTTCCCATAAAAAACAATGGTAGGTATTTTAATCTGTTTTACCCAAAAGAAAAATATCTAAAATATTAAGAAAACGAGTACCTATCTTAACAGCATTAAAGACCTAAATGTGTACATAATATAGAATAAACATAAAAAAGAAGAAATATAAACCATTTTGTATCATTTACTTACCTTTTGAACAGCGGTGTGATGGCATACAGGGTAAAGCTGCGTACGTTTCGGCTTCACTCGGCTATTTACGGTTCCCAGCCCGAGTGTTCGAACACCGAAATCTGTTCCACTTCGGAAGAATTTTTACCTCGAATTTTTTGGTCGAAAACCGAATTGTTCGAATAGTGAGGAGGTCGAAAACTGAGGTACCACTGTATTTATAACCCAAAAGTGGTAATATTTAACACAATTTGAGATGAAAGCTGATATATATCTACGTTCTTAGATCAATAACCAATGAAGACATAAACTTATTTCTGATGGAAACCTGATTATTGAGGATCTTAATTCTAACACGAATAAGACTTAACAGAATATCAGTTCCCCATCTAGCATAATCTGATTCTTCATTCATTGAACGACTTCATGCAATGGTATGCTATACTCCATGCAAGACTATACAACCACGAATACGTCATCAATGAATAGATTTCCTTACGCTTTGGATACAACTAATTTACCTTCATTTTAGCCAGGGGTAATGGGTTTTTGGTTTGGAACTTCAGATTACAACAAGGAATACATAGAGCACGGCAATTTTTGTTGATTTACCAATACGTTTTGATACAGTTAGTTTACAAAAAAAAATTAAAATAAGTTGTGAGACTGCCATTTTTAATGTAATATCCGCGTGTATTTTACATAACTTATGACAAAAAAAATTTATTTCCTAGGAATCAAAACTGCAATCTAAGGAAGTTGGTGTAACTTTTTAAAGTTCTTCTTCGATATACGAGGGCGGTTTGATAAGTCCGTGACTTTTTGAATAAAACAAAATTTTTTCGGCAAAGAAACATTTTATTTTTCTGCATAGTCACCTTTTAGCTCGATACATTTAGCCCAGCGTTTTTCTAATTTTTTTATTCCCCTCCAAATAATACGTTTTCTCAAAGCTCTCAAAATATGCGTTTGTTTCGGTAATGACTTGTTCATTCGACTCAAATCTCTTACCGCCCAGCCATTTCTTTAGGTTTGGATACAGAAAATAGTCGCAGGAGGCTAAATTAGGAGAATATGCTGGATGGGGAAGCAGTTCGTATCCCAATTCGTGGATTTTGGCCATCGTGACTAGACAAGTGTGCACGCGTGCATTGTCTTGATGGAACAGCATTTTCTTCTTTGCCAAATGCGGCCGCTTTTGCTTCAAATCAACGTCGAATCTGTTCAAAAGCTTTGAATAATATTCGCTGGTGATTGTTTTACCTTTCTCGAGGTAATCGATGTGAATGACACCACGTGCATCTAAAAAACTGTGGCCATGACCTTGTTGGCTGACAGACTCTGTTTGGCTTTCTTTGGTCCACGTTCGCCCACAGCAACCCACTGTTTTGATTTTTCAGTATCTGAAATATGTTATAACTGAAGTCAAATAAATGCGACAAGGGAAAGAGCTATTGTAATTTTGAAAAGCTTATTCTTCAGATGCTCAAAGTGAAAACGTTATTTAAACTAGTATTGGGGATGTTAAACTCAGGTGAAATAAAAAAAAAGTATGCTATAACCTTTTGTATGATTGAAATATAATATCGAGAAAGTAATGCTAACTTTCCATTTAGTTTATTCTTCGGTTGAATGTAAAAGAGGGGACATTTTCTCTTTTTTTTTTTCTTGAGTATTGTTAAAAATGCTCCTGTCTGGACATGAACCCTTCGATAAAAGATTTATTCCATAAAAACTTTCTAAACCTACAGATATAACATAAAAGGAGCGACTTTCTACTTTGTGAATTTACAATACATATTGAAAATTCTTTTCATTTAGAACGAGTTTGTTAAAAGTTTCTTCCACTGAGGATAACATTAATTTGAATATATTTTTAGAGAGAACTAAAAGTTGTTTATATTTAAAAAAAAAAAAAGAAGCTATTTATTGGATCAGTATGGCCCCAGTTACAACAAGTATTTATTTCAGATGTATAGATAGAAAGTTTTATAACTATTGCCTTTGCAGAAACGAGTTATACAGTCAAAAGAATAATAAATAAATTAATAAAAATTAAATAAATAAATTAAATAGATATACGATCACTTTCACTCATTCTCTTACACTCAAAGTCTCAGACTTATTCTAATTTACTCACTCACACAATATCTTACTCCTTCTCTTTTTCCTACTCTTTCGTTCACTCCCTCTCTCATGCTTTCTGTTATCTCTCATACATTATCTCTTTCATATATATGAATTCAACATTGAAAAGAGTAACACACGCAGAGTAAGAAAATTTTTTGACAATCCGTCTTCAAAAGAAAAGTGAGAGGGAGACCCAAGCACGGTGTAGTTACAACGGCAAGTAACTCTCCCACTCTTTTACACACCCTCTCCCATACTCTCTCTCTCTCTCTCTCTCTCTCTCTCTCTCTCTCTCTCACTCGCATATATAGATATATATCTTTCAAAGTAAACTATAAGGAACAATAAATAGAAAAACAGACTTAAGAGTCTCTAATTTTCCAAATGCAACTAATAAACCAAATGCATACTGTTAAATAACGAATTAGAAGACTTGGTTCTGAAGATCTGTCTTACAATAACTACAGCGTATTATTACTGCGTAGATAATGAATTAAAAGAATTTCAACAAAAATTAGAAGGAAGGAAAAATGATTTGTTCAACACAAAGCAGTCGTACAGACTGAGGTATTTACAATGTCCATCCATACTGTTTTCAAAGTTCAAATTACCAGGCTTTCCCTTTTAGTGTTATTCTAGAGGCGGAAAGGCAGCTCATTTGTTATCTTCCACCCATGTGGGTGAGTCTTTATTAAGCATTTTTTTTCTCTTTTGCAGACGCATTAATATCTAAAAGAATCCACTTGTTAGTCTAATATGTGTTTTAAGACAAACAAAAGAGTGCCAGGTTAGCTCATTGGTTAAGATATTCGCCTCTGAGCTTGTAGTCCGGGGTTCGATCCACACCTGGTCCTCGATTTATTCGCACAGGAGGTGAATAAATCTGAGTAACTCGTCCCTCGGAGAGGACGTTAAGCCGTCGGTCCCGAGCCTGTATGATGTCAAGTACTCGTGAAAGATCCTTACTCGAAATGAACTTGAGTTAGGCAAAATGTAGGATTTCCAATGTAGAATCTGTAGAATAAAACAAAAAGCCGGTAAATGGCTGACGTTATCACCCACCGGAATTAAAAAAAAAAACAAATAATTAGCAAAATAATAATTTATTAAATATGAAAGGTTAAACAATTTAAAAAAACATTAAATAAATTGCAATTCGGTCAGGATAAAATTTTTGCAAGGACTAAGATATTAATAGTTTTGTTTACCATTCGTCGTTGGAAGCCATATAATCTTATTTCTGTTGCAAGTTAAAAGGAAATGAGCTAACAAAGTTTAATAAAACGCATTAATTATTTTTCTTTAAGATAATTCTGCTTATACTATTGAGTTGGTGATTAATTCTACTTCATGAGTTCTACATTTTATATTAATGCTTATTAGCATTGAGACTTTTAACGAGTATCTGATATCGTACAGCCCAGTGAACGACAATTTTACGTCATCTCTAAAAGATAGCTTGGATCTCTCAAATGAAAATCTTGATGACCCAGATTCGAAATTCTGAAATTCAGTACTAAAGATTGAAATACTAAAGAGTCTAATGAAGTACTTAATTCTGAATGAAGTACTAAAGACTGAACTGAAATACTAAAGACTCCATTGAAGTATTAAAGCCTGAACTGAAGGATAAAGATTGTATTGCAGTACAAAAGATTTAACTGAAGTACTAAAGACTGTCTTGAAGTACTAAAGACTGTCTTGAAGTACTAAAGACTGTCCTGAAGTACTAAATATTGTACTGAAATATTAAAGCCTGAACTGAAGTAGAAATATTGTATGAAGTACTAAAGAGTAAAGACAACCTGTTGGACGACGCCTGATCGTACATGCCATATGGTCACCGATCTCAATGCTTTAATCATTGATTGTGTGTTCCCAAGATCTCATACGAGTGACAGACTATCCATTAAAAGAACAATTTCTGAATTTAATAATGTTTTTTTTTTATTTAAATAATTATTTTTAAAATCAAAAACATATTTATTTTAAAAGATTTAGGTAATGTTCTTTCAGTAATTTAATATACGAGGTTTATTAACCCTCATTTGAAAACATAAGAATTTTTAAATATTTTTGTTCTATAGAAGGGAGAAACTATTTTAGAATTAAATAACTAAATTGATAAATTCATATGATTAACTGCAAATTAGTTGAAATGTCTAAATCTATACTCTTTTAAATAATTAACTGGCTAAACAAGCAAACATGGATGTAAAATTAGATATCAAATTATTTAGGTGTTCCAGGAAAAGCGTGTCACATTAAATTCTTCACATAGATGACTTCTATAAATAATTCATATAACTAAACGTAGAATTTATGTAAATGAATTAATGACTAGGCGTGGCCAGCTCTGACCCACGTAATTATTAACAAACTGCAAATAGATTTCGCTTATGTCTTAACTGTAAACATTAAGTTTATTAGCCAAGGTTTTGTATTATTAACAAAAGTTGTTCTTTTAGAAATTCAATGCAATTTTCATTTATATTGAAAAAAAACAAAATAAAATAAAATTTCAGCCATGATTACTGTAGCCTTCTAAAGCACGGAACGCTACAAATAAGAAAAAAAAAAAAGAGGTAACAAATGTTCGTAGAAAGACGTCTAACAGTCCTTCTATGTAATGGCATTATAAATATCATTAAAATGTTACAAGTTTAATAATCGAAGTGAGAATATAAGCATGATAAAATAGTTATGTAAATTTATAGTGTTAATTACACTTTAAAATACCTCAGTCTTACCTTCCTTCCTCCCTTCTCAATACCACACCGCTTTCTCTTGCCAGTTCATATACGGCTCTGACGAAAGCTAATTATTTTGATTAAAGTATCTTAGTCCCATTCAATACTTCCTTCCTGTATTTAAGAACCTGACTTTTATTTCATCTTTTTTTTCGTAAAAGTTCTCTGCATGTACACATAAGTAAATCATATAAACCTACACTATATTTTGATTGCCTCGTCATATATATATCAATGGTCAAACCACAATATGAAATGGGAAAACAAGTCTAAGATCTTTCCACCGTAACAAGCGGTCTTCGTCAGAGTCAAAAACCCAACTGAGTTGTTACGGTGACCGCTTGTTACGGTTGAAAGATCTTAGTCTTTTTTTTTCCATTTCATATTGTGGTTTGATCATGGATTGTTATTTCACGTGTTTATGAAAAATCATTATATATATATATATATATATATATATACAAACAAGTTCAATTAAAGTTTTACAACAACATAAAACAGGAGATAAAAAGTTGTTGATAATTTCGGTTTCAGGCTGTCTTCAGGAGAGAAGGCACAGAACACAAGTATGAAAACATGATGAAAGTGTGTACAGAGAGTTACTAAGTGATGATATATATAAAGCTATAAAAAGAAAAAAAGCTGAACACTGTTGTTAAAAAAACTCGATATTTTGTCATTAGTAGTCTTGAATGAAAGTAATCCCTTTGAATTGTAAAGAAATAATAATTGATAAATGGTTTTACATTAAGTTTCCTTTATTTATAGATTTCTGATAGATTATGTTGCAGTGGCAGTTTCATAAGAGAACACACATAAGCTGAACATTGACCCTTTGTGATACCACACAATAAGCATTATACATTGGAAGCTCTAAGTTTGGCCTAATTAAAGTGTATTTAGTGTAGGGATCTGACATCGCACAGGCTCTGAACCTACGGCTTAACGCCCTCTTTGAGGGTTTTCGATCAGATTTATTCACTTTGGGAGTAAATAAATAGAGGGTCAGATAGGGTATTGAACCGTGGATCTGCCAGTAGAAACGGTGGAGCACGTTCCTCTGTTCTATCCCTTTATTTATGGCAATAAATTTAATATTATTTACATTTTCATATTGATTGTTAGAGATATATTAACCAAATAAGCAGAATTCTGGCAATTGGAGTACTGAATATAGTGGAGTTTGTAAGAACAATAAAGAGATTTCTCTTAAAATCGCAATAGTATTAAAGTACTTAATACGCCTTACTATCCTCGACGTCATTCCACTGTCTGCTAGTTGTATTACGTAAGTATAAAGCAATTAATAGTAGAGGGAATTTTAATCCTGGAGTTGGTCCAACTGGGTTCTGAAACTTGTAAGCTTCACACAGTCGAACAATGTGTCACTGTTACTAGAGTAATTTGTTCTTGAATTAAAAAAAAAACCCCTCTACATTCACTAACATTGAAATGCTAATTATACAATTTGCTTCTATTTTCCTTTTAGTACTGTTGTTAAATGCTTTGGTTCCCTGAACCACACACTTCTCAAGTAAATATGATTTTTAAACATTTTGGTAATATATAAAGGACTTGGTTGAAGAATATCTCGTTATGTTAACCAAATAACCTTTGACCTTTTCACCTTTCACCTTTGAATAGTCGCCACATTTCCAAGATCATGATTTGTTAGAATTTAAAGCTCTTGAAATGTGTAAGAGTTAGAACTTTCAAGCGCCTAAACCGATTGGAGAGCAACAGTTCAGCATTAAATCTTTCATTCTTTTTGGTTAGAATCCCACCCATGAAGTTACTATTGTAAGATTGTTCCTGACTAAAAACTATTTTTTTTTCTCTATGCCATATATTTATATAATATGAATAGAAATTAATCATGATTCAGCAGATATAACAAATCGGATTTCGAGTTCTTCGGAAAGAGATTTAAATGATAAATATTCGGAAAAATAATAAAGTATTTAATCGAAAATAATATTTATTGTTTTGTATTTTATTTTTATAAAAAAAAGTTTGAAATATCTATGATAAACACAGAAATTTATAAGAAGCAATACTGTAATAATTAGATCTATCAATATTTTTTTATTTTTTTAAAAAACGAATCCGTACATAATAAGCATTTTGATAATTTTGTCCTGATGAGTAAGGTTTCACTCTAACTTTTCACTTCTCATATCTTTAATGATAAATTAGAATTGCTGACTTGTTTTAAACATACTTTTTAAATTACTTATATGAATTTACTTAATTCAATAATAATCAATAATATCGAATATGTGCATATCATATTTTTTGATATTTTCAGAACTGAAAGATTTAAAATCATTTAAGAAATAAATAGGCAGAGTTTTTTTTTTTGTTTTTATACAAGGTCATAGACTCAGCCAGTAAGATAGAAGAACAGTTACGACATTTATAGATTGGAATTAGAATACCGACTAGGTGTTTAGTTTTGATATGAGACCAATTTAGTTGGGAATATCACAAAAACAATAGCAATTCCGAAGTAGTGCAGAGCCTTGGTAAATATCAATCTATGAAAGACATACCTATTCTCCTTGTTTCTCAATGTGGTTAAGTACACTTCTTAACAGATGAGCAGTCGTTGTTTCAGGGGAGGAAATTAATTTTTCAAAGAGGTAATTTCAATTACATTTAATTATTTTTCTTTTGTTTTAAAACAAAAAAAAATAAACATCTTGCTCAAAACTATAGCAATTTTTGTTGTATTGGTTTTAATTAGAAATGTTATTCATTGTTGCCATATTTTTTTTAAACCACGTTATTATAGTTTTTATTCTTTTAACTGATTAAGTATTCATTTACCTGATCTAATCAGGTCATCAGTCATCTAATCTATCGAGGGCTATCACCTTATATAGGTCAGATTCTAAGGGAAAGTTAAAAATATACCTTCAAGTAATTCTTTAGAGTACTTCTTTTTATTCATTACACCTTTTGATTATTCCTTATCAAAAACTGATGCTTCATTATATTCAAATAATTTTTTGGTAACTAGCAAACGAATGTTATTAAATTTTTGTTTTATCTTATGGGTAATTTATCTAGGCTTAGAGGAAAGTAATTTATTGTAAGTTTACTATATAATTGTTTTGAATTCAGTTCAGCAAGTTCAAAGTAATATTTGTGTAAAGTTTAAATAACTTGATTCAAGAAACGTGCATTTCAAAATCTATAAATGATTCAAAAACAATGGACTATGCTAGTAAAAACGGTATAGTTTGTGAGTTTTCTATTAGTTTTTTTTTTAATTTTTTTTATTTTACTTAGAGAATTATTGGGAATAAATATCATTGAACTGGCTATGAATAGTGTAGAGGTGAAAACCACTTGAAATGAATTTATCTTTCAGTATCAATCATATCAATGATGAGCATATATTCTAACAATAGCGGAACAATCACTTCAGTAATGATGTAGAAGTCCTCATTAATAAAACTCTTGTTACAAGTTATGAAACTTAGCTGGATGTTCGACTATTAAAAGATCATTGTTAAGATACTAATAGAAAAGAAATAGGCAATCAAAGTGGTGTCGAAATGTCTATCATATCATTGATACTAGTGTCGTTGGCAGGATTAACTGAATGAACTCTATATTTAGGTATAATTGCATGTCAATTTAATTTTTTTCTAACGAATAAAGCTGTCAGTACATTAAGATTGAAAGTGTTAAGATCTTTGGGGTTTGTACAGTCCTAGGTTTAGGATTTAAGTTGAAAGCTCGCTTTTACCCATTAAATTTCTTCATGTTGAAGATTGAAAATTCGAATGTTTCTTATCCCATGGAGGGAACGAGGAAAGATGTGGCATCGAAACGAGCACTACACCATTGAAGAGAGCATCCCAAGCTTAAACACTAAGAGAGGTCGGTCGGCTGTTTAGAGTTGATTTGAGAATATTTAAAATTACCTGATATCTTTCTATTCTTAGCTTTATTTTTTCTTCTATATGAAATACATAGGTATTTCACTTTAAAGTGAAATCTAAATTATTTTTAGATGCCTTAATATACTTATACCTATATATACTTAATAATATATTAGATGAAACATATACTTCAATATTAAAGTATATATTATGATTGGGTCGAAATGTCAACATAAATGCAGATTTTGAGTTCCATTGACTCGAATAATATAGATTTTTTCATAAAAAATTAATAGATTTGTTTATCTTTAAACCTGTCTGTGTGCGACTAGCATATCTAAAAAAGCAAAAAAGTTGTTGTCACTAAATTTTATATATAAGTTTCAGTTATCTTCGTGTTCGACTATCACTCTGGGTATCAATATTACACTTCTTTAAAGGTTCTTTATTTGTAAAAAACAGCTTTGTTTTCGATTTATTAGAATTTTTTTTACAGGATTTAAAATAAAATCAATGTTATTCCGAATTTTTAGGTGACATTTTATATGTGTCGTATATAATCCACGTACAAACTCTTTTATGGCAAAAATTTAGAAAACTGTTTACTAATATTTATTAGTAATAAAACCTTTTGATTTTAAAAAGTTTTGAATGATAGCATTCAAAGGTTTTTGTTGGTTTATCAGCATTAAATTAACCTGGTACATTTCCAACTAATCTTGAGGGAAGAGTATATGAGTACCTTGCATAATAGTTAATTTGCTAAAGAAAAAAAAATATATATATAGAAGATATCTCTCATCTAGCCAGCGTTATTTAAATATCCCATAACAATTAAACACTAAGACTAAAATCACTCTTAGAGAGGGCTATAAAAACCTTGTCTTATTGTTCATTACTGAAGGTAATCATGAATATTATCAAGGAAATCAATATTTTGGCTTGAAATAACCTTTCATCTTCCTCATCTTTGAAGGCTTTGAGCTACTTGTGGAGGTTACATTTAACAAGATTAAGTTTTTTTCTCAACATATTTACATTACCGCTGTTTATAATTTATGTACTTAGAAACAGGATTTAGTCATAAAAGGTTTGAAAAAAAAGCATTATAATATTTTACATGATTTTTATTGCAACAATATCTTTATAGCAGACCCATTATTTCACAAAATGAATACACTAAAACTTCATTGTCAGCCAGGAGCTCACAAGAAAAAACAATATTTAATTCTTCAAAATATGACTATTTCTATTCATTGTGTACTAATCGTTAATATAATGATTACTGTTATTAAGATAGTCAAAAGACCTACAAATTCTCGTTTGTTGGATTAAAATATGCCATTGATTAGGAATTCAGTCCCGGCTGATGGATACTACTCTTACTTTTATGTTTATACATATAAGTATAAAATTCTGAAAATATTCATTAAATTATCTTTTTTCTATTCGTTTCTAAATTGTTTTGTTAATCTTGTTGAAATTTTACAAGTTAATCAAGGTTTATACAGGTTAAATACTTCATAGGACAAAATGTCACAGGGCAAAATTTAACAGTAGTGGTATTTAATTTTACCACTTTTTAAAAGTAGGTAAAATACTTTTTTGTTTTCTTGCTTTTATTTTTTTTTTTGTATTAAATTTGGTTCTCCTGTTATCCAATTGAACTTTTTAACAAAAAAAAATTATGATTTCACTTAAATTATTTATATTTGTATTGCCACATTTTTACTTTGAAAACGTCGTGAAGAAAATTGTCTTACAAATATATAATCATTTCAAATGAAGTTCTAAAGAAAAAAAAATAAAAGCTATCAATAATGGAATGAGGATATCAGAAGAAGAGGTTCTCAGAAACTGCGTAAGGTACAGTTGGCTTGCTGGAAGATAAGTGATGCAAAATAACCTGCCGATTTCAATTATACGTCGTTGACGATGAAACATGATGTTTCAATGAAATACTGTTATATTTTAAACCCATCATCCAAACATTCAATTAATCAGAAGCTTATAAACTAATCTATCTGAACAAAGCTGAGTACAATAGCTGGGCAAACGTAAAACTATGTATTGTGTAAAGAGGTCTCCGACCGGCACATTAGAATATTTCATTCTACTTCTTTCCTCTCATAGTATTTAAGAATTAACTGCTTCTCATTGATGTATAACCTTTACATCAGTCATTTTTTTTTATGTAAAATAATTTAAAAGAAATATGCGAGCTATTGAAATTAAGTTGCCGGAAATGTTGAAGTGTTTAGTAATTGACGTAATAGAGGGGCGGAGTCAGTTTAGGTTTCGAATGGGAAAGGCAAGGTCGTGGCATACCCCGTCGGCCAATCTACAATTATATGCTAAAGAAGGCAAGCAAATGGAGGTTGGGAAGAGGGGGGGGGGGGTGGAGGTCAGTGGGCTGCCCCCGATGTTGCCCAACTAGACAGGCGCCACTCCACCGCCCCCGCCGCCCCCGATGTTGCCCAACTAGATAGGCGCTACTCCACTGTCCCCGCCGCCCCCGATATTGCCCAACTAGACAGGCGCTGCTCCACAGCCCCCGATGTTGGCCAACTAGACATGCGCCACACTACCGCACCCACTATCCCCGGCATTGCCCAACTAGAGAGGCGCCACTCCACTGGCCCCGATGTTTACCAACTAGACAGGCGCCACTCCACTGCCTCGCCACCCCCGATGTAGCCCAAGTAGACAGGAACTACTCCACT
Organism: Hermatobates lingyangjiaoensis; assembly: GCA_026182355.1. Lineage (NCBI taxonomy): Eukaryota > Metazoa > Arthropoda > Insecta > Hemiptera > Hermatobatidae > Hermatobates > Hermatobates lingyangjiaoensis. The sequence continues at coordinate 918,472 of JAPFBL010001921.1, read as the reverse complement.
GCCCCCGATGTTCCCCAACTACATAGGCGCAACTCAACCGTCCCTGCCACCCCCATGTTACCCTAATAGACAGGCACCAGTCCACTACCCCGATGTTGCCCAACTAGAGAGGCGCCACTCCACTGTCCCCGCCGCCCCCGATATTGCCCAACTAGACAGGCGCTACTCCACAGCCCCTGATATTGCTCAACTAGACAGACACCACTCCATAGCCCCCGATGTTGGCCAACTAGACATGCGCCACTCCACCGCACCCACTACCCCCGGTATTGCCAACTAAAGAGGCGCCACTCCACTGCCCCGCCACCCCCGATGTAGCCCAAGTAGACAGGCACCACTCCACTGCCCCCGATGTTTGTCAACTAGACAGACACCACTCCACAGCCTCCGATATTGCCCAACTTGACAGCCTCCGACTTCACAGCCCCCGATGTTTACCAACTGGCAGGCACCACTCCACAGTCCCCGCCGCCCCCGATGTAGCCTAAGTAGACAGGAACTACTTCACTGCCGAGGCGTCACTCCACCTCCCCTGCTCTCCCCCCCCCCCCCCTCCACCCAAGGCGGTATACCACAGCAATCCCAGTCCACCCGCGCAGACATTCTCCTTTTAAATTACTGATTCTTCAGTCTCTCCAGATCACGCATCAAATGTATCCTTCGAGTAATCACTTTGTTTTCCATCTCTTTATCCATTCTTGTTCATATACTTCACATTATCCTACCCCATTAGAAGATTGCAAATAACAACAGCATTCTGACCACTTTGATTACGAATACATCACACATCATCATTAATAAAAACGGCTTTGACTTGGATAAGTTTGTAGGTACCTTCTTGATTTTGATGATTTACTTTTCATTTTGATTTTGATTTGGGGTTTTTCATCACATTTATCTAAAGAAGGTTAGTTTACTAATCATTACCATTATGAACCGTTTAATTATTTATTTAATACATTTATTTTGATATTTTGATTTCGTGCTACTTTGATGAGAAGATTCTGTAACACTGATATTCTGTCAAGATTTTGCAGCAATGAAATTTTTATTGATTTTCTCTTGCTTTCAATATTTCTTACTTATTTTCATTTTGATAACATTTGTTGCCTACATTCATGCAACAAATTAAGTAGTTTCTAATATCGTGGTAAAGGTGACCCATTTTTAAACATTAAATAAAATTATGACCTATTCAAAAAAAAAACAAGTATTTAGTTGAATTTTCTGAAATTCATAATGAATATATAAGTTTTCACCTTTGCAAAAGAGTAGGTAACTGATTTTAATCATATGTGATAAAAATGTTATTGTTGTTTTTATCTTGACATGATGACAGGTATTGAATTTCTTTAATAACAATTTTATTAATGGGAACCTTATTTGATTCAATTAAAGCGTTTATCTAAGTACATTTTAGTATATGTTAGTTTTAGCACTATTTGTGCTATTTCTACGAATGAAATGGGAACAACAGCAATACCAAGCAGAAATTGATGTTTAATACAAACATTTTTTAACTTGGAAGTTGGAACAAAATCTTGGCTTAAGAAATTGAACATTTTAAAAATTTCAATCTTGAGATCATAATGTTTTCTGTAAAAGTATTTATTTTAAGTTGAGCAAAATAGAATTTTTTTGTTTATAACATTTTTCTTCATCGTTTGTTCATTTTTCATAAATTGAAATATTTAAAATTTTCACCAGAACTTTCTTAATCAACTCGCTATGAAAATCAACTCACGGCAGTTTTCACTTTCACAACCTTCAAGCTTGTCAATTCTAGTTTTCACTGTTGGAAGTGTTGTTGTTGGAAGGAAGTTTCCTACACTTGACATTGGAGTTATAAAATAAGGCCATAACTCACTATATTATATATATATAAATTCACATAAGGGGTTATTGAGGATTTTGGTCATAAAACATACAACTCCTGATGATCAGCCGACGTTTCGCCAAAAGTTGTTTGGCATTTTCAAGGCTAACAAACAATTTATTAAACGCCATAAGTAAAGCAAGATAAATACATCATCGAACACCATCCAACAGAAAACAAACGAAACAAACAACAATTAAAGTACCCAGAGAACCACAAAAGTATCATAAAATACCTAGTGCTATTATTATTATTTAAAAAACAGACATTTGTCGTTTAAACCAAGTTGCATTTTATTAATTATTCAGAATACCAAAAAACCACATTTTCAAAAACAGCAAAAACCACAACAGACAGTAATAACACAGCAAATTACAAAACCATGAAAAAAAGAGTCAAAGATGCTTTTGTTTTTTCCTCTGAATTTTTTTTAATCTTTGACTCTTTTTTTCATGGTTTTGTAATTTGCTGTGTTATTACTGTCTGTTGTGGTTTTTGCTGTTTTTGAAAATGTGGTTTTTTGGTATTCTGAATAATTAATAAAATGCAACTTGGTTTAAACGACAAATGTCTGTTTTTTAAATAATAATAATAGCACTAGGTATTTTATGATACTTTTGTGGTTCTCTGGGTACTTTAATTGTTGTTTGTTTCGTTTGTTTTCTGTTGGATGGTGTTCGATGATGTATTTATCTTGCTTTACTTATGTCGTTTAATAAATTGTTTGTTAGCCTTGAAAATGCCAAACAACTTTTGGCGAAACGTCGGCTGATCATCAGGAGTTGTATGTTTTATGACCAAAATCCTCAATAACCCCTTATGTGAATTTGAAATATCAGTGGTCGAGAAACTATATCAATATATATATAAGCTTTCGATTATTACAACAGTCATCATCAACAAGGTAAATAAATATACTTAACTAACTACTAAATAAATGATGATGACAATGACGATTTTTGAAAAAATTGAAGGCATATGTATACTGAATATATAAAAAGATTCATATAAACAAAACATTCAAACTTGATTCTTTCGTTCCGAGGGCAATAGCCTCGTCTAAGAGGGTAGACAGCTAGTGGATAGTTTTTTTACTCTTCCTTCCTGTACTCCTTTGTTTCCCCAAACATCCCTTTCTGGACATTAGTCCTTTCCTGTGCTTTCACCCTTTTAAAATACCACTCTCCCTCCCACTCTTCTCACCCCCTCACCAGATGTTTTCTGCATCTAGTGTTTCAGTTGGGTTTTTGACTCTGACGAAGACCGCTAGTTACGGTTGAAAGATCTTAGTCTTGTTTTCCCATTTCTTATTGTGGTTTGATCATTGGTTGTTATTTCACGTGTTTATGTGAAATCTTTATATATATATATAAATTCAAAACGAAGGAAACACACAGAAAGACACAGACATAACTCACTGAGTCGCCGCCCTGTCTTCCTGTGGGACTCTTCGCTCTTCGCACCTCCTGATAACGACGATGATCGAAATATCGATGTGAGTTATGTCTGTGTCTTTCTGTGTGTTTCCTTCGTTTTGAATTTATTTTATTTAAAAAAGTCCGCTGGACCGTTTCTTTTAATTGTATATATATATATATATATATATATATATATATTATTAAAGTAGACGGCAGCTTCCGCATTTACGACTTTTTTGCTCGTTTTCTCTAGTTTTCTTACTAGTTTTTTCTGGTAGGGAGTGATTTCATGGAGGAGTTGTCCCAGAGACATCAAAGAAATAATCTTTTAGCTTAATCAATAATATATATTTTTTTACACTTACAAGCTTTCGATTTTTCATAAATCATCTTCAGGTATATATCATTACTAAACAGATTGAATTCACAGAATAAAATTTTTTTTCTAAATATTAAACAGACATTAAAAGGAATAAAAATTTAGATGTTAATAGAACTAAATGAACTTTGTGAAAAAACAAAACAAGTCCACTGTGACAAGTGTAAGGTTACAACTTGTCATTCACATTTCCTGGGGGTCCTGTCAATGTAGGCTTATTAAGTTTATAAGAACTATCGAAGTTCTTACAACTTGGTATTATGCCTATACAATTGGCCTGAATGTTCATAGAAGGTTGGACGTCCTTGATGTATAAGGCCTCGAGGATATGAAGGCGGCTGGTATTATTTTCTATTCTTAAACTTGTTGTTCCTTTTTCTAACATTTCCCTCGTTAATGTTATGTTATGTGCTTGTCTCGTATGGTTTTTCGGAGTACCTGCTGTAAGGTGGAAGGTAAGACGTCTTGATAGTCTGGTTGTGGTCATCCCGATGTACTTTGTAGGACAGGCTTCACAGTTCCCGGTATTACATGTATATTGGTACACCAAGTGACTTTTTTGCAGCACTGAGACATCTCTTTGGGGGCGGTTTTTAAGGAGAAGGTTTTGAGTCTTTCTGCTTTTGTAGTAAATCCTAAGTCGGAGTTCATCAGTTTCATTTGTCGGGAAAACATTAGTGCGAATGATTTTTCTTAGTGCACGTTCATCTTGTTTGTAGAAACTGTGCATATATGCTCTATAGTAGAGATCTATTGTTTCTCCTTGATTGGTTACATTTGGTTCTCCAGACTTAGCGTGCCATCGGTTCATGAATTTTTCAATAACGTCAGAAACTTCTTGGTTAGAGTACCCATTATTAATAAGAATCTGAGTTGACTTCTCTAACTCATCATTGAGGGAGCTCCACTCGCTACAGTGTGTGAAAGCTCTTTTAACATAAGCATAAATTGTCGCGCTTCGGTATTGTTCTGGACATTCACTCTTTCCATTTAAGCAAAGACCGAGGTTTGTTGCTTTTCTGTAAACTGTTGTACTGAAATTAGTGGGGGTTTGCTTCGTGATGATGTCCAGAAAAGGCAGTTGTCCTTGGTGGCTGTGTTCTATTGTTAGCTTGAGTCCTGAGGCTTGTTGAAGTGTTTTCATGAGAACAGAGACTTGTTCCTCATCCTCAGCCAAGACAAAAATATCATCCACATATCTTGTGTATATTGTTGGCTTCATTATTTTATTGAAGATTTCTCTCTCCACGCATCCTAAATAGAAGTTTGCAAAAAGCACGCCAAGGGGTGAACCCATAGCAACTCCATCAATTTGTACATACATTTTTCCATCAGGTGATGTGAATGGAACATCTTTAGTACAAATTTGCAACAATGATTTCAGTTCAGCTTTTGGGATGTTTACTTTTGGCGGGCCGTTTTCAGGGTAGACTTCATCAATTATATATTTTATGGTTCTGTCGACCGGGACATTTGTGAAAAGGGATTCTACGTCTAAGGAAACCACCGTTCCTTTGGCATCCGAACCTTTAATCAAGTGAAGGAATTCTACAGGTGACGAAATGCTGTAGCCCTTAGGTACATGAGGAGTTAAAATTTAATTAAGTTTTTTTGCCAGTTTGTAGGTTGGAGAAGGTATTTGGCTAATTATCAGTCTCAATGGGTTGTTTGGCTTGTGATTTTTGACGTTTTTTACATCAAGGACGTCCAACCTTCTATGAACATTCAGGCCAATTGTATAGGCATAATACCAAGTTGTAAGAACTTCGATAGTTCTTATAAACTTAATAAGCCTACATTGACAGGACCCCCAGGAAATGTGAATGACAAGTTGTAACCTTACACTTGTCACAGTGGACTTGTTTTGTTTTTTCACAAAGTTCATTTAGTTCTATTAACATCTAAATTTTTATTCCTTTTAATGTCTGTTTAATATTTAGAAAAAAAATTTTATTCTGTGAATTCAATCTGTTTAGTAATGATATATACCTGAAGATGATTTATGAAAAATCGAAAGCTTGTAAGTGTAAAAAAAAATATATATTATTGATTAAGCTAAAAGATTATTTCTTTGATGTCTCTGGGACAACTCCTCCATGAAATCACTCCCTACCAGAAAAAACTAGTAAGAAAACTAGAGAAAACGAGCAAAAAAGTCGTAAATGCGGAAGCTGCCGTCTACTTTAATAAAATATGTTTACAAGAAAATCTGCTGCCAATATACACTAATATATATATATATAGGTATATATATTATTAAAGTATCGACCGTGAAGTAGAATGAAGTATAAATAAAATATAATTTTATCAGCACTCGGTTAGTTTTTCCGATTTAAATTTAACTCTCATTGCAGATATTTCGTTTTTCATGAAAACCTTTTCCATAGGCCTTCAAAACAGAGGAAATATAAGGTACAATACAATCATTCGAAAATACATTAGAAGCGCAAAAAGTTATAAATAAGAAAATACAATAGACAATATATTAGTGAAAGAACTTACAGAAGTATACAATTTTGAAACAGAAATACTTAAGTATTACATTAGCGTTTTATTTAAAAAAAATGAAAACACTTTGCGAATTTCAACAAGAACCAAAGAAATAGATGAAGAGAGAAAGAAAACATTGGAAATGTTATATATTACAATCACACCAGTCATCCGTAAATTATAGAAGCGACATTTCAAATTTTAACATAATTTATTTAGGTGTTGTTTTTTATTTAAATTAAACATTGTCGATGCTTAAAAAATTGTTTTTAGTGATTTTTTGATTGTTTGGTGAAATTTAGTTGCCTCCATTTTCAGTTCAATATTATAAAATGAAATATCATAAATGACCTATTTAAACAAAAAAACAAGTATTTAGTTGAATTTGTCTATGGTTCATTCAAACTAGACAATTGTTACTCTAATTCGAAGGTGTTTTTCTTTTTAAAGAAATCTCTAATGTAATACTTAAGGTTGTCTATTTCAAAATGTTATACTTCTGTAAGTTCTTTTACGTTAGTAACAGGTTACTGTTATCAGATTTCTATTGTATTTTCTTATTTGCAACTACTTGCCCTTTTTATGTATCTTTGATTTTTAAATGATTGTATTATTTCTTATATTTCCTCTGTCTTGTAGGACTATAAAAAAAGTTTATATATATATATGTGGTATATTAATTTGTCAATTAATTCTTATTTAATGAACAATAGCCCAGGGCTTTATAAATTGGATGAAGTTTTGATTAGCGGAATAATTAAACAGATGAAGACTTCTTCATTGTTAAACACATTCAGGGTTACTAACAATTCTAGAAACTTCAATCAACCAGGTTAACAAGTATTTATTATTTTATAGTTCACTTGCTCTCTGATGATGTGTTGATGAAAGGCCTTAGAGCAATGTTTCGAAATTAGTTTCATTGTGGTAAATTATTCCATATATATATATATATATATATATATATAGAACACCTAAACGACAGGAAGTAGTTTAGAAATGGAACTATTATCAGTTCAAGTGTGACAAGTGGATGACTAGTTATTCTGGTTGAAAAATTTTAGCTCAATTTCTTACTGTGGTTTAGGTATTGATTTTTATGTTTACAAAATGATAGTTTTTTAGATAATTATTGCAATATTTTTATACATACAAGTGCTTCATTCATATTATTTATGAAAATACACGAAAGCTTACGCTGTATGGATATCTTTGTATTGATATAATAGTTAGCATACCTAAACATCCACTGGCTTGTATTATCTCTTATCAAATCATCTTGAGGGACAAAAACGATTATCAAAAAGTAAATATTTGACTTTTTCATTTAGAGATCTTCTTATAGCTTCGTTCTTGTACCGTAAAAAGTTATTGTTAAATATAATTTTTGTTATAAATATTATTCAATAACTATCTTTCTAGTGATTTTGGAAGGAAGAGCATGTTTGTTCGCAAAAAAATATAATGCTATGAAATAAATACAAAAAACTCAAGATTCAATTATTAGTTGGGTGGTCAGATACTATGTGGTATTTACTCATTATTGGGAATTATAAAGGTTGTCTCCACATAAACAAGTTTCATTGAAAAAACAACTCGTTTCGAACACATAGCATTAGTCTATGAAGAACACGATTAATGTTAATTGCTCTCAGGTTTTTTCATCCATATTATAGAGTCACTTAAATAAAAAAAAGAGTTGTTTTTCGAATAAAAATTGTTTATGTAGAAACTTCGTTTATGATTCGCAAGACTATAGACAAATGCATGATGATATGTTTTTAAAGGCAATGAACTTGTTTTTAAACTACTTTTATTTTAAAATATGAAATGAAGTCTGTCAAAATTTAAGTATAGCTGTATACAACAAAGAGCTTTATTCTCTGAATTTTTGAGTTTTCAATGGCTTTAAAAATAATTAATTTATGAAATCTAAATAATAAATACAAAATCTACCAGTCATGACATCAAGTAAAAAGGGTAAAATTCTTGTTACATGTTAACAGTTCTTTAGAAATTCACCAAGAAATTGTAGTGACAGTAAATAGAAACTTTTAAATTTGTTGTGTTGACATATGAGAATTTTCACTAAACAGAGCAAATAAGATTTAATCTGAAGAGATTACAATTTGTATTGTTCTTAATATTACAATCTATCTTGAAACATGAAATTGTGAGTTGTGAAGTAAAAAATAGGCACCACAAATTCTTTTTGTGATAAAATCTTCATTATTATTACAACACTTCTTAAAAGATAACCTGCTTCTTTTTTTTCACTTCCATACTTTTATAACCTAAACAAGAACCTTCTGACTTCTCCTACCACTTTTCAACCTTTCTCTAACTTCTTTATAACCTTTCTACCCTCTTCAACATCACTTTTCCTTTCCTTTTATAAATTTTACCACAATTTAAATTTGTTAAATTTTAAATATACCCTTTTCATTGTATAAATGATAAGTCACCATGTCAATTTGCTAACTCCGTTTCATTTGTTCCCCGATTAAAGGAAACTAGTTCGATTTAATCAGTTAGAAGTTCGTAAATGACGAGATTGCAGTTCACTTTAATTATCATTTTTTACAATCCAATATATATACTTTTTTCTTCAGAATTTCTACCTTTTGAAGTAAGTAAATTTGAGAAAAACTTCAAATTTTCAACACTAACTTCAATATTTCCTTTATGCATAGTTATCAAATTGAAAAAAAGTTCAAGCATCACCTTACATAGTCTTCTAGATACACATACAAACTTACATACATACATACTAAATACACTTAGATACTTACATAGATCTTCTAGACTAATGATTTTAAAATCTTGTTTTTAGATTCTTCTACTTTTCTTAAACAGTAGAAAAGTTTTTAAAAGTACATAATAAAAAACTTCAGACCTTAATTGAGAAAGTCCGTGGAATAAAAAAAATTAGAAAGTTCGTTCTCAATTCATTGGACAAAATAGTAAACAATAATAAATTGTTTAACTTTACAGTGGCAGCACTAGGATACAGTTACAATTTTGTTCTTAAAAGTAGAAATTTAAGTTATATTCAGGTTGCTTAAGGTTTTTGTAACACTGAAAAATTAAGTAATATAGGTATTGATAATTTAAATATATTAAAAGGAATATAGTATACAGACTTTCAGAAAAAGCGATGTTGTTACTGTACCTAGATGTTTTGTCGAGTCTTACTCTAAACTTACAAAGGATAATACTATGAAAATTACTAAAGCTGACAAATCAAAAGTGTAATATTAAATAAAAAAGATTACATAGATAAAATTGAGACTATGTTAAAAGATAAAAATGTTTCAAAAAAGTTAAGATCCAATCCTTTATAAAGGGTCAATAGTTCTTTTAATAAAAATATTAACAAAAACAACCCGAACTAATTGTTAAATATCTATCAAAATACCCGTTGGGTTTTTGACTCTGACGAAGACCGCTTGTTACAGTTAAAAGATCTTAGACTTTTCCCCCATTTCTTATTGTGGTTTGATCATTGCATATACATATATATATATATATATAAAATTATATATATAATTATAAATATAATATATGAACTTAGTACATATTTGTGTACTTTGGTAGCAGTCCTTTTATACAAGATTGGTATTACTTTTTGTAGTTGTTATTACATATATATATATAGGTGTGTTCTCTAATCGGGGTTCGGTCAAATCCATATATATATGACATCGGCCAGTAGACGCATTTACGTCTCCGTTCCTTCATTCCTTCTCCTTTTTATTTTCTTTTTTTTCTTCTCTCCTGAAGACGGCAAGACGCCGAAATTATCGAGATTCGTGAGTGTTAGTCCTTTTTCTTGTGTTCTCTAGCTGTAACTTTAATTATATATATATATACATATATACCATGATAAACGAAAAACGGTCCGGCAAGAACAGATAACCTTAAAATAAACAGTGACACATAGACTGAAACATAACAAAGACTCACTTTTCAATATTTCGACCGTAATGGCGGTCGAAAATTACTGGTCTCCGTTAGAATCATACTTGAACAGAAATAAGTTAAATCGTATACCTGGTGTAAAAGTGAGAAGAAAAACAGGTAAGAGAGAATTTCTTAAACGTGTTAAGTCAAGGAAAGAGAACCAAAGGCTAATAAAGTCAGGGTAAACAAAAGAGTTTAGGAAAAAATAAGTTAAAACCGTTTGCTAGCGGTCAAACCTGGTTAACACAGCTCTTGCTCTTGTTAATATTGAATATAATTTGAATAATTTATTACTTTATTATTATTTAATGTCTATGAAGTTAATTAATGAAAACTTGACAATTTCTTAACAACAGCCATTCTTCGTACGTGATCATTTTATCAGGTGTCTAATTGATATTTTTATGCAATGCAGTAATAAGCCACTACCTTGTTCACCTCTAATTACCAAGTATTGATGTTGTTTGACACGCAATTTTAATAGTTTACCAGTGTTTCCATGTATATTTGATGAGAAAATTAACACGGAATTTTATAAATATTCAACAGTTTCGTAGCAGAGTTTTTAATAAACAAATTACCGATGATATTAAGATTTGATAAAACTATATTCAAGTTAAGATTCGGAGCCAGCCTAGGAAGTGAGACCAAAACTATTCTATTTGGCACTATTCTTACAGGTTTCTGTTACAAGATTGGAGACACTTTCTGAACACCCTTTGAAGCTTTGTCAACATAAAAGCCAGAGTATAATAAGTAAGCTTGTTAATTTCATCATTACGGAATTCAGAAGAGGAAACATTTAAAGTCCTTCAAAATAAATGCCTTAATATTTTATCGTTTCTAAAATAGGTAGAATAGAAATACACAGATGAAAATTTATTGATGGGTCTCCAATATACGATGAAACATCGTATGATTCACTCTTTAGTGAATCATGAAATAGGGATTCTAAGGGCATTTCATCATTTACTTCCTCTTTCATTAGGAATTGCTTTGTTGGCATTAATGCATTAAATATTGTAAAAAAAGTTATTTTTATCCGTAGTTTTTGGACAGAGGCATAATATATCGTTATTTTATCCGAACAATTTAGCCTTATTAAGTAGAATTGACCTTAACATTTTAAGTTTTAAAAGATTCCATGTATAAATTACTCGGGAGTAATTTACATCATTATAAGCAATTACCCAAAGCAATACCAACTTGTTTATTAAAACAAAAAGTTATTTTCAAATTCATCACAACACTGTGGGGGTATTTAATTAATAATGAAGGGCTGTCTCAAGAGAGAAAGAAAGTAGAGTAGATATAGTATGGTAGATAGAGAAAAGTTGTAAGGAAAGCTAAAGACCAGCTGAAATACAATACAATCTAGACTGTATTGCTATGTATTAACTAAATACAGGAAACTCTAGAATTTATTTCATCAATATCTTACATAAATCTTCTTTTCCCTACTTCAGTATTTTTTTTTGCGCTCGTTTGGCTACTCTTGCATTTTATATAATTTTCCAAAATCATAGAAACTGCTTAATACCTGGATGAACTAGTAATGTTTGCTTAGTTTCCATGCTTATTCAGTTGCAGATATGAATTTAGTAGATATTTGTGAAAAAACTGAAGCGGCTGCCTTGAAATAATTCCTTAAGTGTGAAATAATAATCATACTATTATTTTTTTATTTATTTACATAAAAATCCCTTTGCAAGGGTCGTTTTCTTTTTCATTTAGCTTAACATTATTAAATACGTACTAAACTAATAAACACCAATTAGTTTGATTAGTTTAATAAATACCAACATTTGATAATTGAATCAAAGATGATTGTGTCAGTGGCATTTGAGGAAACTGCAGCATATTACGAATTAACTACTTCATGTCTAAACACTTTTTTTTTAAATTTCTTTAAGTATGAATTAAAAAGCTCTACACTGTTATATAGACTATTAGACTTCATCATCTTATGAGACAATAAGGAATGAAGCAAATCATTATATTTATAACATTATAATTATAATGCGCTCACTGTTTATTAAAATAAATAATAAGTTATTGTAGCTTTCTTATGTTAAAAAACATTTATTACCTTAACAGGGCGTTGTTTATTTTAACATTAACTTAACCAGTAGTTATTAACTAGGTTGTGAAACCTAGTTTTTTGAAATATTTATAGGTCTTCCAATGAAATGACTCCAGTCGGCAGGTAGTTTTCTTAGTTCCTATTTCTTGTAATTTTTTACTAAAATTACTAAAAAAATTGTAAAATTACTAAAAAAACAAAGCTTGTTTGCTTTATTTTTTAACTGGACTACCTGTGACCCGTTGGGTCATCCATCACCTTCCTTTTTAATGCAATCATGTTCACGTGAATGCAGATATGACCCTACTGAGAGAAACATGTAATTGGCCATGTTGAAACACTACTTTACATAAATCAACTAAAACTTTCTGTAGGGTCTTTCGTTTTAATGATGTTATTTGTAAAGTAGTATATTACTGATTGTTTTCTTCAATATTTATTTAAATAATTCGTCAACAGAGTTTCATTAGTATACAAGACGTTATTTATATCAGGTTTTGGAAGAGAATTGTAAGAATGTTTCCCTTGGCGCAGAGCATAGAGCGATGGACTTCCAATGCAAAGGTCATGGGTTCGTTTCCCACAAAATTACGTATATTTTAGTATTTATTCAGACAATGCACGGTGGCAAGAAAACAAACAAGATCGGTCATGAGAGTTTTATAAGTATATAGATATGTTGGTGGATATATACAAAACTGGACTGAATAAGATGAAAAGTCTGGCTGTTGAAAGTATTTGGGGGAGCAGAGGTGGTGAGGAAGAGGGCAGGAGATGAGCCGGAAGAGGCACCAGTGCCAGCTGACCTTGGACGCATGACTGGCTGCCTTGATTACGAATGAGATCAGCTTGTGGTCCATTCCCCCCATCTCCCCTCCCATAAACAATTGTCTCAACAAGAGTCAACTCAATTTGCTAAATGTCACAATAGCTTCTAATTGTTGGTTTTTCTTTTGTTTTTTTTTTCTAGATCCTGACATAGCCCTTGATATGGCGCCCCCTACCAATCAGGAAGACGAGAAAGCTCTCAGACGTAAGTAGTCAGTCATTATACTAGTTAACTCTTCAATTAATTCTACACTGTTGTGGACAAATTGCATTCAATACCTAATCACTTGCATTCATAATTGCTATGGTGAATTACAGCAATTTGGCCTCCAAATAATTGTACCTCATGAAATTACACAGTACCGAGCATTTCTAGACAGGGCGTTGTTTTTAAAAACATTGGCCAAAGATATTTAAATGTCTAAACCTTATAAATAAAAATGACGTAAATTAACTTTATTTTAATTGCAGCTTTACTGGTGAATTCAACAGTTTTCAGATTTGTGCTGCAAACACTTTGCTATAAGAGCATACTAATGCTTTTATTATAATAATGAGAATATATCTGGAGCCCTAGATCACTTATCATTTTACCTATAATGTCAAATTCAAGTTTTACTTACTTTCAAATATCAGATTTTACTAAGTTTCTTTCGAGCCTTCAACCTAAAAGGCTACTACGGATAAATAAATGATCTGGTAAAAGTAAGCCCAGATTTTGCACAATTGCGCCTTTATTTATGGATAAAAATATACTAGTATTCATGATAACTATCAACTAAGGAAGATTATCATCGAAAACAAAGTAGTAATTATTCGAGATTTAAAGTTCTAATGAATTAGAGCAATAATTAATTGTTAATTATTGAATTTTAAAATTAACTTTTTGAAACAGACTTTGCTGCTCTCCTTACTGGAAGAACAACAACAGTAGCAGTGGATTCCTCCCTGGACAACAAGAACCTAGTAGCAACAGGGCGTTTTGCTTTTCACCGAAGGAACCTCTATTTCTCCTTTTATGCTTCTTCTAGACCTCGAACGATCCAATTTCTAGATCACAAAGGAAATATTTTAGAAGAACAGGTGAACTATTATTCATTTTTTTCATTGTAAATTATAATTGCTATATCTTTAGAGCTATTTATATGGTATTAAATAGAAAAATAAACTATGATTTTATTTATAATTGAAAAACACGCATTACATCATCAGCAGAAATTCTGGTTCTATTTATATTGTTTTTTTTTATTCTTTAAACAGATCCCCTAGCGCAGTGTTTCCCAAAGTGGGCGGTAATGCAAAAAAGGGGATTCTATTTCCATAAATTGAAAATGTTCATGCAATATAATTTCTAAATTTAAGTGAAAACACGACATGTAAACTTCTAGGAAACAGTTTCTTAAAATTATTTGCTTTGATAATTCATTTTTATGTTAAAAGTATATTCTCACCTAAGTTTCTTTTATTGTGTATTCTTTTGCATAAATGTGCTATGAAACAATACATCTATTGGATTCTAAATAAATATCCATTTAGTAAGTATTTTAATTTAATTATTAAAATGTTACTCATTTGGTTATTTAGTCTAGGAATCTGATTATTATTCAAGGGTGTTGAGTTATAGGTTTATGGACCCAAGGGGGCGGTAACTCGAAAAAGTTTTGGAAACGCTACCCTAGCGGGTGATAACGTCTGTCGTTTACCGGCTTTTTGTTTGATCGGTGATTCTACAGATTCTACATTGGGAGTCCTAAATTTTGCCTAACTCTAGTGTTTTTTTCGAGTAGGGATCTTTAACAAGTACCTGACATCGTACATGCTCGGGACCGACGGCTTAACGTCCTCTCCGAGGGTTGCTCCTCTGATTTATTCACCTCCCACGTGAATACTCGTAAATCGAGGGCCAGGTGGGGATTGAATACCGGACTACCAGACTAGTGGCGAGTACTTTTACCATTTCTTAAACAGCTAGTATTTAACTTGTGTTTCAAATTTCTGTGATGAAGAAATTTGTCCTAAGGTATAGCTAACTTTATCTGCGTATTCACAAAAACACACACAGAACACACACGCATATTCTCACACATACACACACACACACACACACACACACACACACACACACACACACACACACATTAATAAATAATTAAAGTTACAACTATAAAACACAAATAATAGACTAACACTGACGATTTCCGATCATTTTGGCTTTTTTGCCGTCTTCAGGAGAGGAGAAAAAAAGAGAAAAACCAAAAAAGAAAGAAGAAATGTTTCTTTTTCTTTTTTTTTCTCTCCTGAAGATAGCAAGAAAGTTGACTTTACTGACCCTGTAATTTTAATAATAATTTATGATTAACAATATCACAACCCACATTCAAGTGATTTTCGTCAGAGTCCAACTAATACAGACAAAGACCACTTGTTTTGGTTGTTTTTTATTTCAAAGCGTTGTGATTTTTTTTATAAATACATAATCAATTACATAAAACGATTTTACAAATCAATTAATTAAAACAAAGTTTACAAGAAGAAATTATATACTAGAGATCACAAGTCACTATGGAGGGACACATCTTTTCCACCTGATGACGATGCAGTCAAAATTAGTTGTAAATTTGTGTAATATCTTGTAAGTATTTTTTTTTCTATAAATTCAGTTTAAAAAGGTCTGCAAACCCTTTGTGCCTTCAAATTTGTTTTTTTTTTCTTTTTTTCCTGTTTGCCAGCAGTGAGCGCTTGTTTTCGTTTTTTTTGTTTCTCAGTAATAATTTAATAAATATATTACAAAAAACTCGGTTTTATATTTTATTATTGTGGAATTCATTGCTGTTGCTTTATATTATATTATTTGGTGTTCTAGTGTAAACCAAAATAATATTCTTAAGTTTGATAACATATTTTACCTAGTAATTATACCTTGAAGTTAATAATAGTTTATAACTTTACTATTTCTTACAGATTCTAGAACACTATATGTAAATACTGGTATCAAATCTGTCAATTTATATTTTTATCTTTAGAACAATGAACAAAATAAGTTTAATTTTGAATTCAAACTGTTGCTTAAAAACGACCCAATTAGGTAGGAGAGTGAGGTTGCTCAGCTGTACAGTTATCTTTCGACAGAGGTTATTTAACTTGGTGTCGTGTTCGGGGTAATTGTATATAAATATAGCAAACGGCTGACCCTCGAAACCTCCTCAACATACGTATGACACTAATTATAAATCTCCAAAACACTCTTTCATTAATCTTGCATGAACCATTTAATTTATTTAAGTTATTATTATATCAGAATACGAAAATTCTGATGTGAAAATGAAGTTGATTTCACTGTTTCATGTAAAACAGCTTATTTCTGTATTCTTTGATAGTGATATCACTTCAAGGTCGAAACAAGTTAATACAAATGTGTTTATGATAAGATGATTATTTCTTTCGCAAAGAAAAACAAGTGTTTATTGTAGAAAACATAGAACCAGTGAGCCAGCATAGGCATTGCTTTAAAATTACAGTAGTCCAAAAATTCTTAAATGTGGGTTTTGATTTTGTAAATCATAAATTATTATTACAAGTACACGATCAGTAAAGCCAACATTTCAAAACAGACATATATACTGACAGACGATACAAACAGGTGGACTAAATATGCACGACCTAATCCTAAAGCTTTTAGCTTTAGGGCAAAGATTGGCATAACTGATTATTTAGTATATATCAGTTACAATCCCTCTAACAAAGAAAATCATGTTTTGAAGCCCCAATGAGTGTCTTTAGAGGTACTACTTAGTTATTTTTTTTTGTCTACTGGATAATTACACTTCTGATGCTGATTCCTCAAGGGAATATTGTGTCTCCCGAATAATTCTACATTTGAAGTCCTTAATTTTACCTAACTGGAGTGTTTTTAGAGTAGGGATTCCTAAAAATTAGCTGATAACTTACAGAAAAAGGACCGACAGCTTAATATCCTAAGGACAGTGCTTAGACTTTTTTACACCTCCTGCATGAAAGAATCGATAGCCAGAGTGACAACCAAACTCGGAATCTACCAGTCCAAAGACAAGCATGCAAGCCTCTGTTTTTTTTTTTTTTTTATTCTTTAAACCGATCCCTTAGCGGAGGTAACACCAGCCGTTTACACGCTTTTTATTTGATCGGTGATTCTACAGATTCTACATTCGGAATCCTAAATTTCGCTTAACTCAAGTGCAATTTGAGTTGGGATCTTCAACGAGTATTTGACATAGTACAGGCTCGGGACCGACGGCTTAACGTCCTCTCCGAGGGATGGTTAACTCAGATTTATTCACCTCCCACGTGAATAAATCGAGGGCCAGGTGTAACCCTCTAAGTTCGCTTAGCCGCCTGCCCTACTTTACAAGTTCAAATACGACATTCGAATCCAATATATTTTGCATGGGCTATATAGATTAGATAAAGAACGGGAAGTGGATACAGTGAAAGCATGGTTGTTTCATTGAATATTAATACGGAAGCCATCTGTCTTTGGTTCGAACACTGTTCTTTTATAAACATCATTTTCCGTCACATATTCATGACATATTATTGTTTGAGAATGAAGCAAAAACTTTTACGGTTTGAAAATTTATTAGTCCAATGAAGAACTTCTCTAATTAGATAATTGTGTTTATTTCTGTAATCGTATGTTTTTATATATTTTGTTGATCAATATGGGAAAGCAACTTTATAGGTTTTTTTTAGGTAATATTTTAGGCAATAAAAACATTTTGCTTAAACCAGACTGGTAAATCATTAAAATTATGTGTCAAACAACATAAAAAATTGCCTATTGCCGTTATAGGTAAGAAATTTAGGAATGGGATTATGATCTTTTGATCAAAATAATTGTCGATGGTACGATTATTTTGAGTACACTCTGTTCGGTATCACGTGTCGTACCCAAATTGTGTCAGTTTTTCGTCACCCACCCACCCACTAGTAACATTGATCCACCAATTAGTAAGATTTCAGGGCACCAATTAAAACTAATATAGATTTAATTAATGAATTAAACAACACCAATGTTAAGGAAGAATAGAGTTTCATTAGTTTTGGTGTGAAATCTTTTTTTTATTAATATACATGTATCTGACTTTTCAACTTTCCTTTACGAGGAACTAGTTAGCAATTTTCACCCACTTCCAATCACTATTTAAATAATCTGGTTATTTAAATTCTGTGTTGATGGCACTTCCAATAAAAAAATAATTTCTATAAACAACAATTTGTTGTTGTTATGGGTAGTTTGTTCTCCTCTTCCCTTAACAAAGAGGATAAAATATAGACTTTTTTTTAAAAACTAAAATGTTTAGTTCAGTTCTTCTTAATCAAGTGAACTGGTTCCGATATATTAATCCTCTACCCAAATTTCTTATTAAAATTGCTATCTTAAAATTAATTCATTAGTACCAACAATGTATTAACAAATATGTTAGAAGTAAATTGCAAATTACCGTCCTTTGATGTTTAATTAAAGATGCCCTTTTATTATGCAGTCACAGATAAACTGAAATATCTCTTTTTACACCTATGTATCAGAAACGGTCAACAGTTTGCTCTTCTAAATTCCTTAATGATGAAATTAACATTATTTGTATTGCTCACTTATTAAATTACCTGCCTTTTATTTTGACAAAACTTTAATTGAGGTGCTAAACCTTCAATTCTTTCAATTTAGCGACTGGAAATTATTTAATGTCAAATGTAATAATTCTACCATATCATGCATTATTTGACTTACATTCTAGGCTTGTTCGTAACCTTACTTTAATATAACATTTTCTCAAATTGTAATAGCGTGGTTAATTTGTCAGTAAAATCTCCAACCCTCCCCAACTGGATAATAGTGGTTTTAAAAAGGTCGGTGAAATGTTGACATAAAATTTGCTTAAAGCAGACTGGTAAATCATTAAAATTTTGTATTAAACAACATAAAAAATTGGTATTAATAAGAAATATTGTTCAATCATCACTAAATAAAATTAAAAAAAAAACAATACTTGACATCAGTAATGGTTTATTCAAATTAGAATAGCGTTAACGAATGTAGTAGCATTGTCAACCAGTGTTAACTGCAAATAACAGCTAATTGTTTTCTAGTTCTCTGTCTGCTCTGAGTTTTCAGAGTTTTATTGCCTACGCCATTTATAAATCAGCCTTGTTGTTTACGCTCTCTCAATAGTGTGTCTTTCCTCGCTCCTTTCGGTACCTCACCAGTGCCCACTTTCTCTCCTCAGTGCTTGCGACTCTTACCAAAACCAGTTATTTCATCTGGAAATCTTAGTATTATTTTTAATTTCTTCCTCTGATTCTTATTTAAGATCTTTAGTTATATGATATATGATAAATATAATATACAATTGCAAAGACGATCAAGACTGGATATATACAAGTTCTAAATCAAAGAATAATAACACAAAAAGTAAAGAAACAAACTTACTGAATCAAATTTTTGGAAAATTCGTCTTCAGGAGAAAAGAAAGAGGTAGACCAAGCATCCTGGAAACACAATGTCAGTTACGATCACGATTCACGATCAGGTCATGAGTTACTTCTTGGGGTTTTTCTTTTCTTAAGAAGTTGTTCATGTCCTGAAGATGGGTTGTAATAATTTTAAACATATTAAATATAGGAAACATGTTATACTCTGTAGACGAAGTAAAACGAGTGTTATTTTTAGAAATGAGAAGCTTTTTAAGAAACAGGTATCAGCCAAGTTTGGGGTTATTTTAAATAATGTATGTCTTAAAGAAGGAATGCTTTCAGAATTACACACCGGCATATATTTAGAAAGATTTCATAATAAACACGTGTAATAACAATCAACCATACGAAATGAAAAAAAAGACTAAGATCTTTCAACTGTAACAAATGGTCTTGTCCGAGTCAAATCCCAACTGATGGTTGAGTTATTTTTAATAATTTTATATTATATATTTCATATAATATAAAATAGTTGTATGCTGCTTCACTTGGATTTATGTTATAACTAAAACATACATACATTATGTTGTAAAAACGTACAACTATAACTGTTCAATCATAGGCACTCAATGTTTTCATGATGGGTTTGAAATAAAATACCTGGATTTTGAGTTTTCGCTGGGTAGCTGAAGTCTGCGAGTTGCTACTCTGAAGTTCTTATATTATAGTCGGACAAATCAACTCCATATCCTCACTCTGTTAAGAACTAGTTTGATTTTTCTATATTCAGAAAATAAAATAAATAAGATATTTTATTTTATAAATAAAATAAAATGTTTTTAATGAACTTAAAACAAAGTTTTTCAATTTTTTAGGTTCATCTTTTAAAAAACTGGTCTTTAAAAAAATTTTATCGATGAATACAATTTATATATAGTTTAATTTAAACTTTTGGAGATTTGGAAAGTAAATAACGGCAATAGAAATATAAATTTAAATTATTATTAAAACAAGATGCTTTATAATCATTTTCGTTTTATCATTTTTCTACAAACAGGAGAGTTAATGTTTACAAAGAGCAGGTCAAGGCAAAATTATATTTTATCTTTAATGTGACTATACATCTTTGACGTACAATAAATTTGACCAACCTAATACCTTGCCAGGGTCAAATTGAATTGTAATGTAAAAATTTCATTAAGATGAATAGTGTTGTGATAAGTTGAAAGTATAATTAATAAAGTGAGATTGTGATGAGGTGTTGGTTTTTTCGCCAGTATTGCGATAGCTCGCGCCAAGCGATGGGACAAGAGGCGCCGTAGAGACTACAGCCTTGTGATTACAATCTGCTTATTGTCACTACGTTCCTACACTCCTCGCACTAATCCTTGCCTCTCCCATCTTAGCAATTTCTTCAACTACCCAACAAACTTTATTTATTTCTAAACAGCATTCGTGTATCCTGATATGCAACTACCAGCGTTTCTTATTCAAATTAAACAAATTATTGTCCATATTAAAAAAAAAGCACAATATTTCGATAAATTATATATTGCAATTAATTTTTTCTATAAAATTTTTTTAATCAAGCGATTGACCAAAATAAAAACTTCTTCCAAATAAGCATAAATTCTCTGACTATAATTACTAAAAAAATGTCGAAATGAAATTGATGAATACAGTTTATATATTGTTCAATTTAAAACTGTTTTTAAATCATTATGTGTGCAATCCGTAATTGTGTGGTATTTACTCATTCTGAGGTAAAATGGATAAACAAACCAAAAGTTTCTACACAAATGAAGTTTTATTCAACAATACCAACGAGTTTCGAACACTTTGTGTTCATCATCAGGAAGACACCATGAATTCTTCATTTGTGTGGAAACTTTTGGTTTGTTTATCCATTTTACCTCGGACAACTGACTTTTCTTAGAAGAAACAAAAGATATTCCTAGTTCTACTTTCTTTAAAACTCCCTTCTCCATATTCTAGTGGGTAATTTTTATTTTCTTATGAGAAATATAGTTATTTCGGCTTTGGTGTTCAAATATGTTCTAAAACTTTAGAAAGGTTTGGTATTTATTTTTTAAAATTACGAAATCCTTCCTTGTATTGATACAATTTTGTTTTTCCTTAACAAGTGCTCCTCTACTGCTAACATATACGATATTAAAACAACCTAACAGACATAATGAACTCTGACTAAGACTATTCTGAATGGTTTAAGGTAGTAGGAATCACTTGTAAATCGAAATTTTCCATAGTTTGAAATCTATAAGATATCGCATAATCAGGTATTTTAAACTCTGAATTTGGCTGGTACAAATCATAAAAATCGGAAAGCCGATCCAAACTGGACACAATACAAGTTCAAAATTGAAGAACTTACATTGAAATGTAATGTAATGTAAGAATGTACTTTTCTGTAATGTAATTTTTACAGAAAAGTATTTGTATGGCTGTATTCCTAGTAATAGTTATATCTCATAACTGATGCTTGCCGTTGCGTCTAAAACATTCTTGGTGTCTCTTTCTCTTTTTTCCTGAAGACGGATTGCTAGAAAATTTGAGTTTGTAAGTGTGTTTCTTTAATCTTTGTGTTGATCTTCTTCAATTTTGAACTCTATCTAAATTATTATGTATTCGTAAATTCAACTAATGTAAGTTTCAACATTTCGGAGGGTTTCACCCTTTCCATATTCAGGGACTGTTTGTTTTATTTTTTATTTAGAATTAGCAATAATGAAGGTATTTTACAATTATAGATTAAACCATAATAGAAAAATTAAAGCAACAAAAATATAACGCTTAAAACCTGGTTAGTGACAAAAATTATGTTTCCTAAATTTCTAGAGGAAAGTATTTGTATGGCTATACTCCTAGAGTCCGAAAAAATGAAAATATATAAAGAAGATATATATATATATATATATATATATATATATATATAACAAACACTTTTTCTTCTCTCGAAATTTGGTCAGGGTAAATATATGGAATCACCTTTATGCCAACGTTTCGTCTTTATTTTAAGACATCCTCAGGGCTATAAACTAACAAAACAACAATAAACAATGGGCATTTGTCGTTTCTAAACTAGAAATGACAATGTCCATTGTTTATTGTTTTTTTGTTAGTTTATAGCCCTGAGGATGTCTTAAAATAAAGACGAAACGTTAGCATAAAGGTGATTCCATATATTTACCCTGACCAAATTCCGAGAAGAAGAAAAAGTGTTTGTTAGTAATTTGTGGTCAAGAAAACAGTACCGTATATATATATATATATATATATATATATATATAACATCTTGGTTTTCATGTCTTATAATTATTTCTGTATTAATATAGCCCTGAAGATGTGTAAAAATATAGAAGAAACGTTAGCTTAAAGGTGTTTACTATTTGACAGTGGATCAAACCTCAATAAAGAAAAATAGTGTTGAATATATGTGGTTGAGATATGAAAATATTATAAAAAAAACAATATAAATTAAATTATTAATAATGCGTTGAGTAACCGGGACCAAAAGAACACCTCTCATCCTTGGTTCCCACAGTATTAAATTTCAAACTTTATTACGACCAACTTTACAAGTATTGCGTTAATTAAGTAGTGAGTAATACAGATTTAAAACACCTGTTTCTTTAATCAGATAATTCTTATTATTAGTTAGTTAATAAGGTTCAGAACTTAATATCACAGGTCTTAATATGTGAAATCAAAGTTTCATTGCTTCTTTTTAGCAGTTCAATAACTTAAATTATAAGTTATTTTGCAACTTTTTATAGTTTTGAGTCTCTTGATACACTTTTAATGCAATTTTCAATGGTGTAATATTTTTGGTGAATAGTTTTCTGTTTTCATATCTACTGTAGTGTATCAGACTACAATGACTGTAAATGTCTAACTGTAAAATCAGGGTCACGATGAATTAAAATCCAGCCCAGCCCACATGGCTGTGAGGCGACAGCTGCATGTGTCGCAAATTAGGAGAGCAATCCAGACAGCTGCAGCAGTAATTGCGCCGTTCCTAACTGAATACTATCTCTATATTATTGGCTTGAGTCAAGAATGTGACAACTGCTGGCGTCCTTCTTGTTTTTACCCCAAAACCAACCATTCCTTCCATATTCTACAATTATGCCTTTACATAATCTCATATTGTACATACAATCAATATTTTTCAAGAAACTTGTCTTTAACTACTTTATAATAAGATATATACACGAGTTCAAAATTTAAGAAGAGTAACATTAACACACAGAGTAAAGAAACACACTAACAAACTCAATTTTTTGGGCTATCCGTCTTCAGGAGAAAAGAGAAATGGAGACCAAGCACATTGTGGACGCAGCGGCAAGTAACTCTTCAACAATGCTTAATTACTTGTATTCCCTTTAAGTCGTTCACTAGTTCGTATACATGCTTTGTTGAATCAGTTTGGTAACATACTGCGTTCAGCAAAAGTTGATAATGTAGGTTACTTGCTGTTGCATGTATAACGTGCTTCGTCTCCCTTTCTATTTTCCCCTGAAGACGGATGCCCGAAAATTTGAGTTTGTTAGTGTGTTTCTTTACTCTGTCTGTTACTTTTCTTAAATTTTGAACCCGTATTGTGTCAAGCATGGATTGTCTCTCCGTTTAATTAGTGAATATATATATAATAAGATTTCACACTAAACACGTGAAACAAAAATGAAAGTCAAAACCGCAGTAAAAAATGGGAAAAAAGACTAAGACTTTAAACCAAACAAGTGGTCTTCGTCACGTTACAGGTGACACGAAACGTAACGTAACACGTTACAGGTTACGTTAATAACTTTCAACTGTTACAGTTAAAAGATCGTTGTCTTTTTTCTGATTGCTTGCTGTTGTTTGGACGTTGAAGATATATATATTTATATGATCAAACCACAAAATGAAAAGGGAAAAATTTCGACGATGGTCGAAATATCGATGTGAGTTATGTCTGTGACTTTCTGTGTGTTTCCTTCGTTTTGAATTTATTATATATATACATATATATATATATCATGATAAAGGAAAAACGGTCCGGCAGGACAGATTATACTTAAAATAAACTGTGACACATAGACAGAAACATAACAAAGACTCACTTTTCAATATTTCGACCGCCATTACGGTCTATGTGTCACAGTTTATTTTAAGTGTACACATATACATTTTTAGAAACATGTTTGCAAGAAGGATTGTTACCAACCTTCACTAGTATATATATATATATAAATTCACATAAGGGGTTATTGAGGATTTTGGTCATAAAACATACAACTCCTGATCATCAGCCGACGTTTTATGACCAAAATCCTCAATAACCCCTTATGTGAATTTGAAATATCAGTGGTCGAGAAACTATATCAATATATATATATATATATATATATATATGATTTTTTTAAGTTTTCTTGAGTATGTACTTGATTCGTACAATTATTGTGTACAATTATTACCACTAAAAAATATTATAGTTAGCCAGAGGTGTTGTGATTAAATCAATAAACTGAGATATTTTGATCCATCTAACTGTATTATCTCAATTCCTGATTAGACTGCACAAAACCTGAATGTTCTTATAGCATTTTAAAAAATAGCACAGTGTGACCAGAATCCTGAGACAAAAATAATGAAATAATAGCGTGTATAATTTGTTTAAAACATTAATGATCAGTCTTATGAGGAATTCAACTTGAAATTTCAAGAAGCGGTCCCTTTCAGCTCCTAATGAATGTCATTTTATATAGGATCAAGATTATTCTCGGCCTCATCCATTAAGAGAAATACTTTAGCTTATCTTGCTACTGAACTTTTGATTCTTTTAATGCCACATCTTTAATTTAAAAATATAATGTTGTACATAATACAAAATCTAAATGTTTATAATATTTCATGCAGGACATCTGATAATGTTAGTTTATATTCAAACAGTCATACACAATCGTATATATGTACATATATTTAACATTTAAACATACTTGGATCTTCAATCAAAGATATTCTATTATCAAAGTAAACAATAAAAAACTTCTCAAGCCGTTTAAGACAGCTAACTTATATATATGTCTTCCTCTCTCTTTTGTTTTGAAGATGATTGCCCGAAAATTTGTGTTTGTTTGTTTCTTTACTCTGTTTGTTACTCGTCCTGGATTTTGAACTCGCATTGTGTCCAGTTTGGATCATCTTTCCGATTTTTAATATATATATATATATATATATATATATAATTGGTCGTTTCATGACCAAATGAATTCACTGTTTTTCTTGTGTGGAGTGGAGTAGGTGGGAGTGCTTGAGGTTATAGGTTGCCGGCTCTAATGAAAGGTACGTACTTTGAGCATCTCTTCTATGAAGTCACATCTATCAGCATGACGAATATTATAAGGGCTTCAACTCCCTCAGAAAATAAACAGTTGTCATGTGATATTAGATAGTGAACCCAATCGTATATCAAATCCAGACCACTTTATATATATATATATATATTCACTGATAAAACGAAATACGATCCAAACTGGACACAATACGAGTTCGAGATTAACAAAGAGCAACACACAAAATAGGGAAACACACTTACAGACTCAAATTTTCGAGTAATCCGTCTTCAGGAGGAAAGAGAATGGGAGACCAAGCACGTTGTAGACGCAACGGCATGTAACGGGTTGCTTGCCGTTGCGTCTACAACGTGCTTGGTCTCCCATTCTCTTTCCTCCTGAAGACGGATTACCCGAAAATTTGAGTCTGTAAGTGTGTTTCCCTACTTTGTATGTTGCTCTTTGTTAATTTCGAACTCATATATATATATATATATATCCCAGTTTACCTTGTATTTTGTTTGGACAATTTTTTCTATTTTTAATGCATTTTTTCAATTTAGGGTTTCTTATTTCTTAACTCATAAATTAATTCACCATTAATTCTTAAATTAATTAATTAATTATTCATTCGCCAATATATTCTTATGATTTAATATATTGAACAGAATATTTAGTATATAATGAAAAGAAGGAAAACTTTAGTGTCCAGCTGCACTTGTTTGGAAACCTCGTACAAGCCTGAAGTAAAGAAAGAAAGAAAACTAAAGGAAGTGCTAGTCAACTACATCAAAACAGTCCAGGTGAAGAAACGCATAGGACTTTTTCTTGGGTGAATACAACCTGACACTAACAACAGTGCTCCCCAAACTGTACATTGTAACCTCTCCATGTGTTATAATGTCTAGTTATCTCAGTTCATTTGTTTTATTTATTCTTAGGTTAGTTTGTTTAAACAGTTAATTATGTGTTAATTTAATGTTATATCTAATCTAATTTTAATTCCTGAAGATGGTTAATTGTGAGCACCGAAATTTGTCCAAGAATGTATTAAATCTTATGAAGTGTGGCAAATTAATTTATGAGTTAAGAAAACATGAATGGAAAAAATGCTGGCTCACCAAAATGCTTTAAGAAATTGGAAAAATTCTTCACAGAACTTAACAAGGTAAAATTGGACATACGTTTAAATTGGATATACGTTTTAAATGTATGCATTCAAGGAGGACTGCTCTCAACCTTTATGAATATATATTATAGATATTGACTAAGATATAGAAAAGAGCACAAATTAATCAGCGATCAGTCAGTTTTTCATGTTTTGGTGAATCTTTTATTTAATATCCCTGTTCATTGACAGAAACATGAAATCTTGCAGCAGCATAACTTTGAACTATTATTTGGAGATTTATAAGTATATTTTTGTGAATCGAAATTTTAAAAATAGTTATTTGAGCCTCCAATATAATACTTAAAAGTGTTTCTGTTTCAAAATTTGATGATTCTGCCTATTATGTATAAGGCATTACAAAACGCGTATTACAATAGTTATGTCGAATAAGCGGCATTAGGCAAAGATGTTCGACTGAATCGTTCTTTCCTTCTTTACCTTCTCTTTTATTTATTTCCTGATGATTTTCTGTCATTTCAAATATTGATCATGTTATGTCTAGTTCTGTTTTATGTATATATTTTTTAAAAAAAAATCAGTTAAACCATCATCTCCATATTTTTTTTCGAAGTTTAATCTTCTCTCATTTCTGAGTTGAGTCCAAAAGCCTGTGGGTTGTTTAAATGGCTAAATTCATGGTATGCACTTGAAAGCCTTATTCCTAGGGAAAAATACTAGCCGGTAGCCTTATGGGATATAGTTCTCCTTCCAACCAGGAGCTGTTTATAAATTGAACCACATTGTAATCAGTTAAATGCTGTGGCGTACCGTTTCCTCAAATATTCGGATAGATAGATACATACACAATCATAAAAACCAGTAAAATGTGAAAAATGGGTTTGTGATCTGAAAACACTGGCATGTGTAAAAAAATTGAAAATAATTACTTTCATAATTACTGTCTTTTTACTTCTTTGATTTATTACTTTTTAACTTACATTTTTTAACACTGAAGTGTTTGTTTTTTGCTAACAGTTGAAAAAACAGGGTAACCTGCACTGATTTGGAAACCTGCTACACCATTTCGGTTTGCTTCAGTTTCAGAGCTATCAGTCTCCGAGAACCAATTGCTTATGTTCTCCAGAGCTACTACCTTAAGGTCAAGGGGAGAAGTCTATTTCACTCACAGATCTTAAGTTTTAAATATGTGAAACATTGTTATTTCCGGGGATACTGACGTGTGATACAAACTCGCATTGTTCTAAATTCAGGTGTTTTCCAATTAAAACCCTTTCCCCTGTAATTTTGATTGTTTCTTCTGTTTTTAAGTGCTGTAAAGCAGTTGCGTAAGTTCTTCTAGATTATTTCGTTTTCTTTTTATCTTTGGATATTATGGGGGGTAAAGCATGTGCGTACGTTCTAGATCGTCTCTTCCTCTTTTCATCTTATGATTAAAGATAAGGAGCACTTTTTCTCTTCTTAGAATTCCACTTGTTCATATCAACTGTTATCAATTTATCCCTTCCTCTTATGATACATGTATCTCTATTTTGCACCTTATCCATTTGGCCAAGACTACTAGTTGTTGTACCTTATGAATGCTAAAGTCTTTAACGTAGTTTGAAATATGCGCAAATGGTATTATTAAAAACCCTAATTATTACACGTTTTTAAGGTTTTGTTTCAGAGTTTATCACTTTGACACATCTGGGTAGAAGGCGTTTTGTAGATATATAAAAAGGTTATATTATGCAATCACAAGTTCAGTTGAAGAGTAATTTAGAATAAAATTATGTATTTATATCTTCAGAGACACAAGAAAGTAGAGACATAGCTGATCATGAACAGATTAATAGCTTATCTAATTATATGGAGCGTTTAATTTTAGAGTAGCTAAAATGAGACAAAGGTGCAGTGCATTCATGAGTTGTGACTCTGGGGATGCCTGTTATCTGTGCACTGGGATTCAGTGCCAAATATTAACTTAAACTTAAACTCTTATTTATGAAATTTTTCAGGATATATAATTGTTTTAATTGTTATATTAGATTACATGAATGACTTTATTTTTTTAAATATACAGTGGGTTGAACGTTTGACTTTATAATTATTATTTTGTATTATTTTTTATATAGAGTAAATATTGCTACACTATTGAACTACACTACTGTTCTAGCAGTTCTGCAGTGTGTTAGATGTACGGTTTTCTATTACTAGTTCAAGGACGGTTATGGAAGTCTGGGCGTGATAGTATGCATATTTTATGAATATATACTTGTACATAGAATATGATTGATTTTTTTTACAGAAAGAAAGTTTAGTTTCCTTGAAACATGATTCGGTTCATAATTTGTAAATCTACTACAGCAAACTATTCAATTAACTGAATGTTAAATATTAAACGAGAATAACGTTTTTTGTAACTAATTTTTACAAAATTTTGATATTTCGTGGGCATAAAGCGAGAAAGTATCAATCAGGTGGCTTGTTACCTACTGTCAAATTGCAAATCCATAAGTCCTATCATCATTTTACCTCTAAATGAGGAAGGAAAAAGGAAGAAGCAGTGAGATAAAGGAAATATGAGGTCAAATGAAGACAAAATAAAACAAAGCGTACTCAAAAATAGTAACAATAGTGAATAACATTTTGGATATTACTTTCATTTATTTTTATTTCTTATATTTTACCCTCTCTATGTTTTCTACTGTCTGCAACTGAGTTTATCGACAGAATTGCACACAATTTGATTCTTTTTATGATGGTTTAGCTTCTACTAAACTGAGAAAAGATTTATGGATATTTAATCCCTAAAGGTGTATAATTATGAATAACCTCTGACTTAAATAAATTATTAAGTTTATTAAATAGTTACTTTATTTACATTAACGTTGAAGTAGGAGCTTTTCTGAAAATTGTTTAAAGGATTTGGGTTTATTGATCCTGGAAGATAACCAATAAAGACCACTTTAATCTTTTAAAATAAAACATACAGATTATGAAATTATACTTGTAAGAAAAGAAGAAATTGCCCAGGAAACGTTAAAATTTTGCTTAATCTCAACAATTATGTAACTATAAATTGTACTACTGTAACAATAGTATCACTATATTGTACAAAACAACTCTTTAAATATTATTAACTAAAATGCCATTCATTTTCAGACACTGACCGAGTCGAGTGTTTATCAAAATGCAACTGGTAAGGTGTGTGGAGTATGGAGAAGAATTCCGAGAGAGTATCGGCGAATGATAAGGGAAGAACGACTGATAGTCAGTCTGACTTGGGAGAAGCCGGAGATGATGGTCAGCGGTCAACTCTTGAGGTCAATCAATATTTATATATCTATCTACATAATTAAGTTATGAGATCCTTGCTTGTCCTCCCCAAACAGTATTGCCTGCCAAAGAATAATAACACCTTATTAGAGGAAAAAGATACACTAAAATAATCTAACCTTTTCTCTACACCAAAGTTTTTCAAACTTTTTTTCGATGCGGAACCCTTTTTGGTTCCAGTAACTTTCCCAGGAACCCCAGATTCTAATGATTTCATACAATCATAATATAAATATTTCCATATGCCTTTTTAAATAGTATGTATGTTTAAAAACAATTAAAGAAGTAATATTCCTGCAATGTGTATTTTCCGAATAAAAATTCAAAACTAAAAGATTTTAATTTTCATATTTTCCACAAGTGCATAACACATAAAACAGAATTACTAGCAATTTTAACACAGAGTTTGTTTTGTGATCATTTTTGGCTTTATAGTTGGGAGTTTGATTCTAAAGTCAGCCCCAGCATTAAGTCTACTTCGGTATTTGGTTTCTATGGCAGTTTGTAGAGAAAATCCAGTTTCACATAAGTAGGTAGTGGGAAATGGCAGCAATGTGTGAATTGCTACTTGCAATAGCAGGAAATTCGGGAATCAGATAGTTCCAAAAACTGACTAGTGATTCATCCTAAATATGAATAAAATTTTGACCACTTCTACTTATATAAACATTATTTGGTTTCATGATTCACAAGAAATATAGAATAAATCCATAACCTCTAAAAAATTTGTTAGAATAATGTTTTTACTAAATGTTTTTCACGGAACCCCAGACAGTCGTTAAGGAACCCCTGAGTTCCGCGAACCCACTTTGGGAACCTCTGCTCTACACATACATATCATTTTCCAGCCTTTCATTTTTAGTTACAGTCTTACAACATACAGATATAATAAAATTTAGGCTTCCTTTAGTCATAGTTACTTATAAAAAGCATTAAAATTAACAGATATTTTATTTCCTTGATTTATAATTTTACAGTAACTCATAAGTTCATTATTATAATAATTATAATAATAATTAATAATTATTATAATAATAGTTTCATTTATAAGTTATAAAAATATCATCTTATGTAAAACAGTGCTATCAACTTAGATATATAAACACTAAATTAAAATAATAATATTTCATACTAATTACAAATTTAACTTTCAAGAATTCTCAACTTTATTTATAAGTTGAGAAAAATACAGGAATGTAATATAGATGAATGCTGACCAATCGGATACTTGATTTTTGTAAATAATTAATAATCAGTTCCAATGAATATCCACTACTATCAGAGTAGACCATAAGGTTGTTTTAACGAGTAGTATATTAGACAAATAAACTGTTTTTGAGTGTGTATTAGAGGTTACTAAAGGAATATGACTGACTTGTGACAGGTACCGCGCTCTGGCCACCGAAATGTTCTCCGCTCTTCTGGAGGGAGGCCAGCCCGGCTCTGGAGGCACCGCCATTGTCTCCATCTCCACTACTGCTCCTTCCATTCACATCACCATTATCTTCAACGGAGTCTTCACTCCCTCCCAGATCGCCCATGTGCCTATTAAGATCTGGCTCCACTCGCATGACAAGCAAACTGTTGTTATTGAAGAGGTAAGTTTTCATTACTATATATATATATATATATATATACGTTTCAAAGTAAACTATAGGTACACAGTAAAAAGGGTCTCCAACTGTCGCTTTGCAAGTGTGCTTGGTGTCCCTATCTCTTCTCTCTTAATGACGGTTAAGCCGACAATTAGAGACTATATTATATATATATTTCATTAAAGTACACAGCAGCCTCTGCGTTGACGACTTTTAAGCTGGTCTGCTCAAATTTACGAACAGCTTTGTGGTGGGCCGGTGTTAAAAGCCATATCAATTGCCCAAGAGACATCTTAATTTGGCATGAGCAGATGTAAAAAGAAATTCACAATTTCCAGACGAATGGCAAAACTTTTTAATACGACACAAAACACAAATAAAAAAACAACAACAATTAAATGAATTAAAAACAAATACAGAAAATAAAAACAATTACAGTGACAAAAAACAATTACTTACAAAAGTTAAAATGCGCACGAACAAGCTTTCGACTTTTACACAAGTGATCATCGGGTTAATGATATGGAAAACAACACATGTATAAAACAAAAATGAAGAAAAACTCTATCCAATCAGAATATGCAAATTAAAAATACGAGCCACTCAGATTGCAGGATCAGATCAACTAAAATTCGCCATTTCAGATTGCAGGATCAGATCAAATGTGAAATGACGAATTTTAGTTGATCTGATCCTGTAATCTGAGTGGCTCGTATTTGTAATTTGCACATTCTGATTGGATAGAGTTTTTCTTCATTTTTGTTTTATATATGTGTTGTTTTCCATATCATTAACCCGATGATGACTTGTGTAAAAGTCGAAAGCTTGTTCGTGCGCATTTTAACTTTTGTAAGTAATTGTTTTTTGTCACTGTAATTGTTTTTATTTTCTGTATTTGTTTTTAATTCATTTAATTGTTGTTGTTTTTTTATTTGTATTTTGTGTCGTATTAAAAAGTTTTGCCTTTCGTCTGGAAATTGTGATTTTCTTTTTACACCCAAATTAAGATGTCTCTTGGGTAATTGATTTGGCTTTTAACACCAGCCCACCGCAAGGTTGTTCCTAAATTGGAGCAGACCAGCTTAAAAGTCGTTAACTCAGAGGCTGCTGTGTACTTTAATGAAACATGTTTACGTGAGGATTTGCTACCATCATACACAAATATATATATCAGAGGCGACTCCTGACCTTTTTCTTTAGGCATGCAATTTTCAAAGAATAAAAGAAATGCAGAGAAATACCCTTCTAATTCTCATGTTCAGTCTTTTCATGTTGCACAAAAGGATAATGATGTATTAAAAACATTTTATGGGGATTTGAATCAGGTTTTATTTGGAAATACTTTTAACATTAACTTTTATTAACCAATACAATAAAAATAGGCAAAAAATGTTTTTATTAAAGAAAGAGATACACAATACATCATTTGAATAAAAACTTCTTGCAAAATTCTTCGATAACAAAACCATAAAACTTCTCTCTATCTGCCAAGAGATCTTTAAGTAAATGTCTTTCAATTGAAATTAGGGATAAATTAGACAATCGCTCTTCACTTTGGGAGCTTCGTAAATAACTTTTAATTCTTTTGAGGGCAGAAAACGATCTCTCAACACTTGCTGTTGTTATGGGAATAGTCATAACCAAATTCATGAGTTTATAAATTTCCGGAAGACCTGTGTGCAAAGCACTTTCCAGTATGTATTTGAGGAGCTCAGCAAGCCTGAGTTGCAGTGTATGCAAACTTCGTTCTTGTTTCTCTTGGCAATTAAGACCATTTTCATTAACCAGAAATGATAAGAGTAAACCCCTGCATTGGGAAGCTTAGCGCAATCATAGAAAATGGTTCCTTAGCATGTAGTGGAATAAAAAAAAGGGGTTCCTTTAAATATTTCGAGTCTCAAA
The DNA here is from genome assembly GCA_026182355.1 of Hermatobates lingyangjiaoensis. Taxonomy (NCBI): domain Eukaryota; kingdom Metazoa; phylum Arthropoda; class Insecta; order Hemiptera; family Hermatobatidae; genus Hermatobates; species Hermatobates lingyangjiaoensis. Next base: position 884,703 of record JAPFBL010001921.1, on the reverse strand, counting down.
CATTTTGGTTTCTTTAAAGATGAATTCTATGCATGCAATGCATGTGTTGCATTCCCTGAGAAATCGCCACTGATATATATATTACATAAATACGTGAAATTGGAATCAATGATCAAACCACAATATGAAATAGGAAGACAAGACTATGATCTTTCAACCGTAACAAGCGGTCTTCATTAGGAAGTTGGGTGTTTGACTCTGACGAAGACCGCTTGTTACGATTGAAAGATCTTAGTCTTGTTTTCCCATTTCATATTGTGGTTTGATCATTGATATATATTCACGTAATTTAAGTTTATCAGGGCTTGGTCAGTTTTTCAGGTTCAAATTAAACTCTCATTGCCAACGTTTCGGTTTTTATGTAAAACCTTTTCATAGGCCTATAAAACAGAGGAAATATAAGAAATTCTAATTTCTTATATTTCTTCTGTCTTATGAAAAAACCGAAACGTTGGCAGTGAGAGTTTAATTTGAACCTGAAAAACTGACCAAGTCGTGATAAACTTTAATTTTGTTTCCATTTAACGGTTGATACTTTTTATAACTATATATATATATATATAAAGATTTCACATAAACACGTGAAATAACAATCAATGATCAAACCACAATAAGAGAATGGGAAAACAAGACTAAGATCTTTCAACCGTAACAAGCGGTCTTCATCAGAGTCAAATATGACTTCGATCTGAGTCAGTTGGGTTTTTGACTCTGACGAAGAGCGCTTGTTACGGTTGAAAGATCTTAGTCTTGTTTTCCCATTATCTTATTGTGCTTTGATCATTGATATATATATATATATATCAATCAATATTGGATCGCAAGGAGTACAAGAAGAAACTTGACGATATTCTATCTGATACTACAAAATTCAAGAAAATAACCCGTAACCCTACTAAGGAACTTAAAACCAGTATCAATAAACTAATTAGAACAGTAAATAAGGAGAAGGATGAGAAAATACTACAAACCATAGTAGGAGAGTTTTCCCCAGGATATATCTACGGCACCGTAAAAATCCATAAGCCAGGAAACAAACTAAGACCCATCATTTCACAAATAAATAGCCCAGTCTACAATACAGCTAAAGAATTAAACAAAATAATAACACCCTATATGCCTGCAAAATATGTAGTTAAATCAACCGATGAATTTCTAGACATCCTTAAAATCCTGGAACCTGATGGAACTTTAGCATCGTTAGATGTAGAATCCCTTTTTACCAACGTACCGGTCAAGGAAACAATAAAAATAATCTGTGATTACGCCTACAACAACCAACTACCACCTCCACCTCTCAGCCGAACCATCCTTGAAAAGCTTCTACATGCATGCACGACGCAAAATCCTTTTACCCATGTGGACGGAAGTTTATATCTTCAGACTGACGGTGTTGCCATGGGCTCACCACTGGGGGTAACCTTTGCCAACTTCTATATGTGTCACATGGAGAACCAGATTATGAATAAACTCGGGACAAGACCCACTATCTACTGCCGATACGTTGATGACTGTTTCGTTGTAGTAAAAGATCAGAATGAACTCAACAGGCTTAAAGAGATTTTTGAAGACGAGTCCGGTCTCAAATTCACCTCAGAGATTGCTGTCAATAATAAACTCAACTTCCTCGACGTAAAGATAGATTACCATAACCGAAAACTTACTACATCAATTCACAAGAAGTCCACAAACTCTGCACCTTATCTTAATGCTAACAGTGAATGCCCACAACAATACAAGAACTCAACAATAAAAGCCTTGATACATAGAGTCTATAAAACAACAGCAAATTGGAAACTATTTCAGAAGGACATCGAGTTTACAAAACAATCCCTCATTAACAACGGCTACTCCAACTCTCTCTTTGACAATATTTTAAAACAATATCTCAATTCGAAAAACATCAGTCAAACCGATAACCAAATAACAGGCATAACACATAACCTTTATTACGAAAATCAGTATTCGGAAGACCACAAAATAGACGAACGCGTACTCAAGGATATAATTAAGAAAAATATAAAATGCACCTCACCCGAGGATAAGGTCGCCTTAATAACCTATTATCGGAGCCCCACCATAAGCAGCCTAGTGATGAGAAATAGCAATAAGGTTAAAGATTCTCAACTGAAGGAGTCTAATCTCGTGTATGAATACACCTGTCAAATCGGGGACCGTGAGCCCTGCAACGATTCATACATTGGGATGACAACTACATCACTGTCGAGAAGACTTACCATGCACCTTTCTATAGGTGGTCCCAAGAAACATTCAGAGGACAAGCATAATACCAAAATAACTAGAGACCTACTCGTGAGTGGAACTAAAATAATTAGAAAAGAAAACAACTTCAATCGGCTGCAAATCGCAGAAGCAATAATAATTAAACAGAATAAACCTACAATAAATATTCAAACGGGTAGTAGTGAGAGAGTGCTTAAACTATATGCGCCTGATTGGATGAAAAAACCGTTAACTGTCAGTACCCCCACCCCACCATCCACCCCACCACAGTCAGTTGCTCTTGTGAATCAGGCCGAAGAGCAGCTACTTCAAACTTCTACTATATAATGTGTTTTATTACCAACTCCAAAGACTAATAATTTTCCTCTTTGTTTAATTAATCACCCTGAAGATGACTGGAAGCCAGTCGAAACATGTCGGTTATAACTTAATTAACATTCTCCAACGTTTGGATGAAGGAAAGAAGAAGGTATTCAGAAACCTTGAAAAACTAGTGAAGAAAATGACATCAGCGAAATACGGTCAGCTGTTCAACGAAATATATATATATATATATATATATATTCTGCATGACACCGCAGGATAACAGTTTGGTTTTACGAGGGACTGTGAGCCCTCCAATATCTGTCATGCCGGTGGAAGTGACTTCATGGAAGAGATAGAAATCGACAAAGAAATTTGGAAACGACAAAAAAATTTTGTCGAAATAGCCAATCTTATATATATATATATATATATATATATATATATATATATATATATAATATATATATACGAGTTCGAGATTAACAAAGAGCAACACACAAAGTAGGGAAACAGACTTACAGACTCAAATTTTCGGGTAATCCGTCTTCAGGAGAAATCCGTCTTTTTCTCCTGAAGACGGATTACCCGAAAATTTGAGTCTGTAAGTGTGTTTCCCTACTTTGTGTGTTGCTCTTTGTTAATCTCGAACTCGTATTGTGTCCAGTTTGGATCGTATTTCGTTTTATCAGTGAATATTATATATATATATATATATATATATATATATATATATATATATATATATATATATCAATATCAATTAAAATAAGCAGTGACACATAAACAGAAACACAACAAAGACTCACTTTTCAATATTTCGACCGTAATGGCGGTCGTCCTCAGGAGAAGAAGTAAATTCTTCTCCTGAAATTCGTCCTGAGGACGACCGCCATTACGGTCGAAATATTGAAAAGTGAGTCTTTGTTGTGTTTCTGTTTATGTGTCACTGCTTATTTTAATTGTTATTTGTCCTGCCGGACCGTTTTTCGTTTATCATGGTATATAATATATATATTAACAATATATATATATTGTTAAAAATCTGACCATATCTTGCTGAAACTTGCTTCTTATTAAGTTTTTCAAGTTTTCTAACTAGAGTTCTTGTCACTATATCTACAGTATACAATATTCTTCCGATAGTCTGTAGACTTGAAAAACTTAATAAGAAGCAAGTTTCAGCAAGATATGGTCAGATTTTTAACAATGTATGTTTACAGGAGGGATTGCTACCAAAATTTACAAATATATATATTATAGATGTGCTATGTAATCGGGATTTGATCAATTTTCTAGGTTCAAAAATCAAACTCTGTTTACCTTGAAATCTGTTATATATATTATACCTTTATGTGTAATCACAGAAAGAACATACATAAAAGATGCACCACAGAAACTCACTACTATATTTCGACTGTTTCGTCAGCAGGCAAAAAGATGTGAGTCGCTCCAAATACAAGTGACAACAGAGTCAATGACAGAGTGTTTTATATGTATGGGGGATGAAATATCAAAAACATAATAGAATGAAACATAGTTTGACATATGTTGGTTAGGTACATATCTATGAAAGCAACACTATGTGTAATATGTTCACTCTGCATGTGTAGGTGGTGCGGGTGGAGAAGCCTTCAGCGGAGCTGAACGTGGTCCAAGTGCGCAGCGCTGTGTCGGCCGCCGACTTGCGTCTTCTAACACGTCACCGGCTTACAGTCACTGTCGCCAGCCGCTCCGACTCAAGTCTTCGTCTCCAAGGTCGAGTCATTACAAAGGCTTCTTGTGAAATCCATCAGGCTCTTGTTAGTCCTAGGGATTCTACTGTACCTGCTCCGGGAGCGGCAGCCTGGGCTTTTGTCGACAAGGAAGGATCCATTCGATACTTTGCCAGACTCCATTCTCTTCCTCATCCAGCTATCGTCGCTCTTGGTTAGTTAGTAAAGGCATCGAATAATCCTTTTACTTGCATAGGAAGAGTGTTATTCTATTTCTGTCTAATATAATAAATCAGCTCCGGCTTCACAAACTGATCAAACATTTATTTGATGTCAAACTCCTAAGGTTTAGAGATAGGCCCCTCTATAATATAGTGGCAGGTTATTGATTGAAAAAAAACTTACTCTTGGAACTCAACTTATGTCATTCGTATCCTGCCGGCAATACTTCCATCTACCAAGCTCACTAAGTGGACTTGGAAAAAACTAAATTTACCTTTACACACAATTAAACAAATTACACATGGCTTAGAACTCAGGAGCACAAATTTAACGATATCAACAAGGTTGCTTGTTACCTGTTCTATCCGAAGATAAGAGTAAAATTAATAACATAACCACATCAAATTGCAATAATTGTCTTCGCAATAATTACTAATAATTTAGTAATAATTACATATTTTAAACAAACGAAATAATCAATTAGAAATAAATAAGCAAGCCTTAAATCCATTAAACTTTAACAATGCATTAGCCAAAAGATTTGAATTATGGTTCAAATACTATCATTAATATTCGTAATACTATCATGTATACGTTACGCATAGTTAAAGTTAATAAGTTATTATTTAACGCATAACTTTCTCTGATGCTTAAAGCATGTTAAACCAATTAGATATGAAAAGTTAATGGTAAACTATTGATAATAACTAAAGCTTTGTTAAAGTTAATAAGAAACCCATATAAAATTACAATAATTGTCTTTAATATCAATCTGAAAACCAATAATAACATTTCTGGTACCTGGCTGCCATTACCAATTAAAGTCAAAATGTAAACAAACAGGTTATACAGCAAACCTTATCTATCGTAATATTTCTGGGATATTACCTGAACCACAACTCTGATTTTTAAAACACTTTACATAAACCTTCCCGATGATATACCTAATAATTTCCTAAAATTTCACGGCGATTGGATATATGGTTTTTGAGTCTATCGAGTACAAACAAACAGACATACATTCATTTATATAAAAAGCTTTCACATAAACACGTGAAATAACAACCAATGATCAAACCACAATAAGAAATGGGATAACAAGACTAAGATCTTTCAACCGTAACAAGCGGTCTTCGTCAGAGTCAAAAACCCAACTGAACACTAGATGCAGAAAACATCTGGTGAGGAGTTGAGAAGAGTGGGAGGGAAGAGTGGTATTTTAAAAGGGTGAAAGCACAGGAAAGGACTAATGTCCAGAAAGGGATGTTTGGGGAAACAAAGGAGTACAGTAAGAAAAAGTAAAAAACTATCCGCTAGCTGTCAACCCTCTTTGAAGAGGCTATTGCCCTCGTGACGAAAGTATCAAGTTTGAAGAGACCGTTACTAATGTTTATAATATTAGATCTATTAAATTTAATTAGAGACGATTCAATAATATTTCTTAACAACATTGATTTTTCATAGGTAATAAATTTAGCTCCTGTCCAATTTATTACCTATGAAAAATCAATGTTGTTAAGAAATATTATTGAATCGTCTCTAATTAAATTTAATAGATCTAATATTATAAACATTAGTAACGGTCTCTTCAAACTTGATACTTTCGTCACGAGGGCAATAGCCTCTTCAAAGAGGGTTGACAGCTAGCGGATAGTTTTTTACTTTTTCTTACTGTACTCCTTTGTTTCCCCAAACATCCCTTTCTGGACATTAGTCCTTTCCTGTGCTTTCACCCTTTTAAAATACCACTCTTCCCTCCCACTCTTCTCAACTCCTCACCAGATGTTTTCTGCATCTAGTGTTCAGTTGGGTTTTTGACTCTGACGAAGACCGCTTGTTACGGTTGAAAGATCTTAGTCTTGTTATCCCATTTCTTATTGTGGTTTGATCATTCATTTATATATATATATATAGTGCCACTATATAAAAAAACATGTTTTGACGCTTTTTTGATCACTTTTATAATCATAATTCTGATTTGTGCACTATTAATTTACCTAATCTATATCATTCATTTCATCTTAAAGAATTATATCAGTATCACTTTTTTAATGGTATCTACATATAAATCTAAAATAGTTATAACCAATAAAACATACAACTTATAGCAAAACAATGGGATTAAAATATTTTTTAAAAACAATTGCTTAAAAAAATTTGACATTTATTCCATTTATTAAAATTTTACTCTCCACAATTTTTATTTTAAGAACTTTTGTTTTTGACGTCATGGAAGCCTTAAATACCTCAAAATACTGTTCAATTATTTTACTGGCAGTGATGAAAGTGCTCTTAATAAGTAACTTTTATAATAATTTTTTTTCTATTCAAGATCTGATGATGTTTCATTTGTTTGCGCTGTATTCTATTCGTGTAATTTATAATTGTAAGTTATGGATAGTAATTTTTCCCAACAACCACACTTAAAAGCTATCGCATTTAGTTTCGCTGTAGAATCTTAAACCTTGGCTCATTTGGTATTTGATACCCATTTTATATGCCAAATTTGTGTTAATTTTAATATTAGTAAAAATTTGAATAGTTCATTAATTCCGCTATAAATTAATATAACCCATTTAGAAGGAAAGGAAACTACTTTTTATACTTAAAATGGGTGATGATTTTATTTTTCAACCGAATTCATTGTGAAGGATAGGATGAACGGAGAGTAGCGTGACAATATTAATTATATGATTTTCCCATTTATATTCTATTTAAATAGTTTGAGACTGCCAAGCAAGTGTTTTACTGGAAAATGGCTAAGCTCATCAGCTTTGTTTCTTGACTGGTTGTTTATATTGCCTTGATTGTGTCCGACGTTAAATAGCCAGATCGATTATTTCAATTATTAGAGAAAGCTAAAGGAACTGCTAAATCTCTATGTGTTTGCACGTCCGAATGAGCTATGCTTATTGACATTGTTTTTTTTTTTTGTTGTTGCAGTTGTCGAGAGAAGACTAGTAGAACTAGAGGACCTGACTCCTTCAGTGTCCGGTTCTTGGGCTAATGGGACGATAGAGCGACCTGTGCCTCGCCATTTAGACCAGCTCTACTCGGGAGACTTGGGCATCAATGTCGCCACTCCGGAGTCCCGCTCCGTGGCCAGAGGTAGACTGGTGTCCAGGCATGTTGCTGACTCTAGGTAACACGTCAACCACAACTTGAATTCACAAATTTTTTTACTTTAAATTCCTTTTTTTTTGCAATTTAGTAACTCTACTTTCGTATTTTTAACCAAGAACTGGTCTTCTTAAAATAATTAATAATATATTTTAAAATTGACAGTTCTAACAATTTTTCTATAACTTTCCTTCCAATGACACATTAAGGAAATATGTGAGTCTTAAAATGGACTGCAGAAGTCCCACGAAGGGTTTGATGTTGCAAATTTAACCTGACTCATTGCTTTCAATCTCACCATCACAAGGGACCCACATAATCATACGCATTTTTATCTGAAAGTACAATAAGCGGTTTTCGACTTTACTCCACTAAAAGAGATGAGGGTTCGGAGAGAAAATTACCTTCAACTTCTTTCACTATGTAAATATTATATATAGACAGTACTCCGAGTTATTTTTTGTCATCTTAAGGACTTAGAGAGTCCACAAACTCTCAGGATTTAGTGGATTTATGAGTATCGGCTGACACCCTTGAATCTGCCAAACCTACACTGACAAATTCTTTTTGTAACTATAGCTGACATTTTACTCTTCTTTCTGGCACAAATATTAATAAGTGTTGTATTTTCTCAGGGATTCAGGTGCACCTTCTTTGCTGCTTCCCACGGAGCATGCGCCTAAGACTCTCATAGGAATGGCTTGGTCTGCTATTGATGCAGACTGTAATCTCCACTATGATGTAAATATGATAAGTAATGTAGTTACATTTATATTAATCGACATATTATTATTTAAAAATATTCTTTCAGGTTGTTATGTCAGGGCCAGGAATTGACAAAGGAGAATTTGAACTCTACCTTAGCGAAGTACCGATCGTAGCTCCAGGAGCTCCTGTCTCCAGACGACTTCTCGAGCCTTTCTCAAGCACCTTCTTAGAAGGCTCTATGCTCTCTCTTGTCCCAGGGGATCTAGCTAGAATAGATGCTGGAATGGTTCACCTTGAAGTTGAAGATTTGAAATTAAAAACAACAATTCTTCGAGCTGGCTGGCAAAAGGTTATTAATTGTTACGCATTATATGTTGCTGTGTTTATTGGCAAGTTTAATAGATGGTTTCTTTAGACAATTTTTATTCTTTTACCTTATAAAGGAATGTAAGTATCGCGTTCAGGTCAATTTAGAAACCTATTTTTCAATGAAATTAATGTTTTTAGTCCTCCGAAATCAAATAAAATAGGTTTTGTAAATCGTTCTCTCACTTTGTGAGTGTGTGATAGTGTGTATTTGTGTTTAATATGTGTAGCGAGCGATCCGCGTAGAAAGTGCCTTTCAGTTTTGAAAACTGCTCTAGAATAGGGATAAATTAACTTTTAGAGGACTACTTTTATGTAGATACTGGTATTAAAAAGAATGGAGTAAAATGAGTTGATGCAGACTGAATATCTGATCGACAGAAATCAAAGGTTCTGTTCAGAAGAATATTAAAGTAGCATGGCACATAATCTACTCTATCTTTCTACCGATGCTCTTGGTTAAAGAAGAAGAAAGCTTTAGTCGTCTGTTATAAGCATTGTATTGGCTGGGTACATGATTATTTAATTAATTTTAGCACTTTTTTAAATGTTGGGATTGGTGGTTATTAAAACTATCCTTTTTTGGTCACGTGTGATGAAAAGTGGATTCTCTAATAGAATAGGAAACATTCCTATGTGGTTGGACACCGATGAGCTACTTGGGGACTTTCAAAGGTGAAACCCCACAAAAAAAAAAACATTTTTACTGTATTGTGGTCAACGGCTGATGGGATTTACAATAACATTCTGCAACCAAGCCAAACCATTAGAGAAGAGTCCTATTGTGAGGAAATGGACGAAATGGACCGAACATTGCGTCAGCAGCAGCCAACAGAAGATGTCCGATGATGCTCCACGACAATACCCTGCCACACATCTCACAAATCACCAACCGAAAATTAAAGGATTGAGGGTCGAAGTTCTCCCCACACACCCCAGACCTTTCGCCAATCTACTACCATCTTTTCAAGCACTTAGATAATTTCCTCACCGGTAGAGCCTTTGACAATCAGGACCTAGCTTAAACAACGTTCGTTGACTTCATGGAATCCCATGAGCACCCAATTTTTGTAACGACGGAATTAATAGAGTTGCGTTACATTGGCAAAAGTGCACTGCTTCAAACGGCGCTTATTTTGATTAAAGTGAATGAATATTCACTGAGATATTACAGTTGAACGTAATATCTCATAAAAACGGACAAAACTTTTGAAGCGACCCAATATTTCTTTTTGGTCATAATTATTGGCAGAATTTGTTTTGTAATTAAAGTAATTTAATTTCTAAAAAAAAAATATGTTTATAATAAAGTGCATTAAAGACGTATGGCGTTTGACTGCAGATTTTGTTTTCAGATACCAGTTCCTATCACTTGTTTGCCACATTACTCCAACAATGATGTAGACTCACAGGCCATGGGGCGTGATCCTATTGAAGACAGCCCGCCCGTAGCCTGCTACCATGGCGGCAGATTCCATTCGGAGGGAAGCCAGTGGGATGCAGATCACTGTTTAGCTTGCCATTGTAGTTTGGGAGTGACTAGATGCGAGCGAATTGTTTGCCCTAATACCTGTATTCTGGCGCCTCCACAACCAAACCAGTGTTGTCCTTCTTGCCCAAGTAAGTACTTAAACGGCTTATTTCTAATCAATTATTTATTTAATTCCTGATATATCAAATTGAGAAAAAATAGTAATAAAAATATATATATTGTTTTCTTAATGAAATTAACATGACATTCTCTATAGTAGGGATCTTCAACCTTTTTTTATATCGTGACCCACTTTTGACGCCGAAATTTATTCGTGACCCTTTAGTGAGAACAAAAATGAAATTAAAAACAAACAAAAAAAGGGAAAATTAAAATAAATTTGATCAATAGAAACTTAAATGAGATTGTTGTGCCGCATTAATAATAAATAAATAAATTATTTATTTAATTTAGTCCTTTATTTTCTATGTAGAAACAAAAAATTTCAAACATTTCGCGACCCACCGGTTGAAGACCCTATAGCACTTGTAGCTGCGCATTCTTGTATTCTGTTCAGGAACGCATTTCTAATAATTTATTAGCATTTATTTGGTTGATTTAAACACTTCATATACATTAAAACCTCTTATCGCAATATTTCTTAAAATTAATATAATTATAATTGATCAATAAAAAAAAACCTCCGGGTGTTTGGTAATTATGCATAGAATCTTCACATTAACAAGTTTTGTTTACAAAACAACACGATTCGAACGCGTATTGTTTTGTTTAAATATATCTACAATAAAGATAAATATCTACAATAAAGCATCGTATTGAATCAAAAATTAATAATTGAAATATGTAGTTGAGTAGGCATACCTTCTCATTACAGACTTGTATGACTCCTTGACTCTCCATATTTCCATTTCTAAATTTATTAATTGAAATAGTTTCGTCCATGATTTCTAAATATGTTTCATACACATAATCTTGGTTTTTTTTCCAGCGCTCACAATTATAGGCTTCATCTTTAACGTAAAAAGAAATCAGAGGTATCACTTGTAGTTGCAGGAATAGATGAAAACATGATCTCCTCTATCCCTTTTCAAGAGAGAAATAATGTGTAGATTAATAATTAGAATGAGATTGTTTGCCTCTGTTCTAGGAAATTAATAATAATTAATTAGAAATTTTATAATGAAACTTAACTTGGTATTCTCGATTAAGGATCAGTTCTGTTGTATATTATTTTCGTACTTGGTTGATAAAAAGGGATTTTAGGTTACCTTATCAATGGCTTAATCTCTCTAATTATAGTAACAATTTTAGATAGTAGAGTGATCGCTGTTATGGTATAAATAACTGATTTGTTTGATGTCCGTATTAAGGAGGTGTGTGTTGCAGATATGACCATGGTGCAGAGCAATGCAGATGTGGGATGCATGATGGCTGGCCACTTCCACAGACCTGGAAGCTCATGGCATCCATACCTTCCTCCTAATGGCTTTGATACTTGCACTCATTGTACCTGTCAGGTATTATTTTAACTTCAGGCTTTTGTCAAAGTTTCATTTTAAAGACATGACAGTCATATCCTCCTCCTTGGTTGGTTTCAGACTGGTAAAGTCTCCTGTCGACGGTTAGAATGCCCTAGATTAGACTGTGACGACAGAACAGCTATTAGACCGAGAAAATCATGCTGCAAAGTTTGTCCTCCTCGTCAAGCCACCAGCCATCACTTGCTGGCTGATCAGAGCATGGCTGACTCAACGGCAGAGATCCTAGCGCGAGGGGGCTGCAACTACCCTGTAGGTGGTCCCTACCCCAATGGGCACGAGTGGCATCCCAGGCTGTACTCACACGGGGAACTCAAGTGTGTCACGTGTCGCTGCAAGGTAACTATTACTTACTACTAAATGTGGTCATATACATAAATGACCATATTCTGAATATGAGAGAAACAAGATCATGTATACGTCATCCTTCGACGAGAAAGTCGAAACTTTTCACCAGCCATACAGTGTCAGGCGCTCCAAAACATGCTTCTGAGTTCTTATAATTAAAGAACTGAAAGATAACGCACTGCTTTTATTGTCCAAATTTCAAGACCAGTTTTATATTTGATGAGTTCCTTGATAAGTCCAGATGGCCTATGACACAGTCATATCGCCACTGTTTTTTCTGGTTAACCATCTATGATTTGTAGGGACTACTAACAGATGTCTTTGTAGTTGATGAAATACGCATTTTAGTTTTGATAAGTCAATAATCAAGATTTATTGTAGAAAAAACACAATAGTTATATAAACGATAACAATTTATTTCTTGCTTTTGTTAGAGGAAATGATTGTTGATATAATTCAATGACAAACTGAGTAGTTTGTCACTTTTTATGTACTTGATAGTTAGAAAACATTTATCTTGAAGTCATTGCTTTTCTAAATTTATGTTTTATCCTCTACAGCTAAGAAAAAAAATTTTTCTTTAAAACAATTTTCAATCATCGAACCAAGATACATCTCAAAACTACGCCTAAATGAACGTTCATTGGAAATTACCACTAAATGTTACTGGATGCAGATCCTACTGTGTGAAAACTATCTTGTGAAGTTAGTGATTGTGAAGTAAAACATTGTTTACAGTAAGTTTGACATAGTCAACCATGGGTTGGAATTTATAATATCATAGTGCAGATCAGATGCAGTCTCCCCCTTCTAGTCAGTACGTAGGTGGGCCCCGGAATATTAGTGGATCCTAAGTTGTAGGATTACACGTAAACCACTATTGGTTTTATTATTAATAAGTACTAATATTCATAAAAATATCATATAGTGTTGAATAGAAGAAATTTCAATGGATTTCTTTTCTCGATATGTATTCGTGGAATGTGTTTCTGAAACCGCAGAGCTAAAAAAAAATCAACGGAAATTTTGTTCGTACTTGTTATAATTTAAAAAAATGTTATATGTTTATATTTTTTTGTAGAAATAGGCAGGAGATCTTTAAATAGGCAGGTATGATTAAAGTGAACCGCAGTCTCGGCATTCACGATCTTTAGACTGAGAGATTGTTTTTTAATACAAGTGCTATGTTTTTTGTGAATGGCTATAAATCACGTATAGTTTGTTTTTTGTTGAAGTAATTTATGTAATTGGCTACGTAAATGTAAGAGTGGGACTACTGTTTCATTTGAATTTCATATTTTTACAATATCATCGATTTCTTTAAAATATTCGTTAGCTAAAATAGAACTCACCCGACAGTTCGGGGTTGCTCTGGTATTTAAAGTTCTAATTCAGTAATATATTTCTATGTAATACTCACTTTTGAAAGTATGTTTCGATATGAATACACAAGTATAGCTTAAGATATTGTTTTATTTGGTTCTGAAGTCCAACGGCACTGAATACCATTTCAGTACGTGTTCAACATTTAGCACTGTTATCAGGCCAGAAGGTGATGGCGCATTTGTTACCAGAAACCATTTTTGGTGCCGGTTAAGCCGCATTATCCGGTTGATCGTTCATTTGAAATTCTAAGCTTTATATCAGGCACTTTTATTTGAGTAGGTTGACATCGTGACTTGACTTGACTGCTGTATAACTTATTTTAACTACGACTTGACATCGTGCAGGTTTGTGATCAGCAGTTTTATATTATCTGTGAGGAATAACGTGCACAAGATTTTTCATCCCGACGAGAAGAATTTGAGATGCACGCAGAAAACGCAAAAACCCTTCCTGCTACTCTACTCTTAAAACTACTCTTATTAGTGAATAACACTAATTGTGTTTCTTTTTTTGCAGGATGGCTCAGTAAAATGTGAAAGAAAACGCTGCAACAAGTGGTCTTGCAATGACGAATGTTGCATTGCGAAATGTTCTCGAGGTAGAAGACACATTAGATCTCGTTTATCATGAACAGAAATCTGATCAAATACCAGCCCTCAACGCTTCAAGTCGTTCGAACATCTAGAACCATACAAACAAGATCAAACATGTGGAAAATCAAATATTTTTTTCACAACAGCCTCTATACTCCAATATTTCAATTTTGTTTGAAAAAGAAAAGTATCTTGGAAAAGTTTTAAAACATTCCTAAAGAAGTAATTTTTAATTTTTATTTAATCTCTATGGTTGTTTATATTGTTTCAAAACTTAAAAATAATCATTAACATCTACAGTTTGCAAGATCTTTTACTATAAAATATTTCACTAATTGTGTATGATCAGTGATAGACCTAAATTACCATTACCACTGAAGGGAGTAATCATAAGAAGCTATGATTTGAGTTTATGTTCACGATATAGTCCTTCAAGTTCAATCAATCGTTTAAAGTAATATTAACATAGATTAAACATAGGTCATTAATGGTTATAAAATGCTTTTAAAGAATGTTTGGTTTATTGCTATAAATTGCAATGTACCAAAATAGAAAAAAATAGCTTCTATAAATGTTCAAACAAATATAGGAATATTTGTAAAAGGTGTTTTATGAAGCTAAATTTCAATGACAATTCAAAACAATTTTATCAGAATTATTAAAACATTTGGGTTCCTGTTTTATGGATTTGTAGGTAGATAATGGTTTTAAGATATTTGTAACCCAATTTTTAGTTGTTTTGCTCTTGTGCCAAACATACAATCTGTCAATTTCCGAACATATCCGTCCATTTCAATCTGAGAGAATGGTTATTTGAAATTTTACTAGATATATAAATATATATTTTCAAGTAACTCATCACAAAGAGTAGGGGATTAACGCTATGAGACTTTTTGTTTAAATATCACCAGAGAGCATGTGATACATAAATTATTACGAAAACAACACACATATAAACACAGAATAACCCGCTTCTATATTTGGACTATAGTCGTCAGATAACTATGATTGTCGAAATATAGAAGTGAGTTATGTCTGTGCCTTCTTTGTGTTGTTTTTATTATGATTTTTATCTAAAGTCCAATGGACCGTTTCATTTCGTTATATATTGTTAAATAACCTTCCATATCTGGCTTCTTTTTGCATAATTACTCCAATTTCTGCTAGTCTTTTCTCATCTCTTCGTTAAAACTGTATAATTTATCACCTATATTAATAGTCGACATGTTTCGAATGTACTAAATTCATGTTAAGCATAAAAATGGGTATATTTGAGGATTGGTAAGTTTATATGGAGGTAGAGTAGTAGTTGAAGGTTGATTTAGCATCGACCTTGTATCAGAGAATATTTTGAGGGATTAGGGTAGGGTGGTTGAACTCTACTTCTAGTTGGCTAATCGATAGTAAAAATACAAGTCAAATATGGGGGAGTTATTTAACAATATATGTTTCAATGAAGAACTGCTACCAAATTTTACAAATAGTTCTGATGAGGAATATCATGAAAATATGTATATTGCTATCAAAGTTTCAATATCTCCAATGAATAATTTCATTGACTGTCTGACTGTCGCTTTTACTCGGCCAAATATCGTTAAATATTAAAAAAGTAATGATATTGTTTAATGTTTGCTACAAGTATATTGAAATGAATCGTAGCAAACATTAGAAGCATACACATCTTATCTTTAAATATACTTAAAACATTAAAAGGCTGATGGATGTTATATTTGATGGTGATTGCTGACTCCCAGTTTCCGGAGGCAGGAAGGCACCGAGAAAAAAAATACTCAATAAACCATTATTATTTAATAAAAACGACTGTGAAAGCCGTGGAGATTAAAAATACTGTGCCAATGTTTGATCCTAATTTCATGTTACCTATCGGAGATTACTGTACATTTGTATTAATCCATTTTATTTATTTAAGTCATTCATTTGTGGATATACCATGTGAACATATTGTAAGATATTTAAGTACCTGATTTTTTTTTGAACTTAATATTAATTGATAATTAAAATTAGCTGTAGAAGCCGTATTTAACCATTTTTTTAACTGTTACTTAAATTGGGTTAATTTGTAAATAATTATTTATTATTTAAAGTTTCCTACTGGAAAGTCACAATTTAGTTGTAATTAGCTATATATAAATAGGTGCTTTTCTTTAGTGTTTTTATAAAATTCTTTAAACATAGTTAACTGAAAAATGTTTTATACATTTGATTTTAAATTGAATCAAGTGCCTTTTTTTCATATTTTTTTTTTAAATTGTAAAACTATAAGGCACAATTATGGTTAAAATGAAAACGTCTATGTGTTCCTATTAAATCTAGCAGTTTATTAATGTTAATAATAAATAGTTAAAAAAAAAGTTAATGTGAGGCGTAATAATGTGTAAAAGAATAAAAGACTGAGCAGTCTATGTTTAAGTTTTAAATATTGTTATTTTGTATTTGCAGAATAATAAAATGTCAAAAATAAAATTAATAATTATTTTAAAGCCTTTTTTTTTAGTTTGGTAATAAATTATGTTCAAATACAAAATACATATGTATTTCATTCATTCAATACAGTTCATCCTTTTTTTTTTGCAGATCAAATTTTTTTATGTGTTTGAAACAAATCTTTTTCAGAACCTATATCTAAGGAAATATCCTAAAAAAATAAATAGTTTTAAAACTTATACTTTGTTTGAAATTCGTTTTCTTTTTCTTTTCTATATCTCGAACACTAAAAGAATCCAAACATATTTAAATATTTTTTTTAAATTATTTAAAATAATTTAATTTTAAAATTGATTGTTTTAAATATGGGGTGTTCCAAAAGTCTTGCCCACATTTTGACATTGAATATCTCGGAAACTATTAAAGGTATAAAGACGCATCTGGTAAAATCAGAAAGCTTGTTATTTCAAGTTTTACATAAAATGTTCAAAGATGTTCAATGTGAGCGCCATTTGTTACACGAACACATCAAGTCGATAGTCAAATTCTTGCCAAACGCGTCCCAGGATTGCATTGTCAATGGTTGAAACAGCTTGTGTTATTCGTGCTTTGAGTTGAGGGGCGTCCCGTTCTTTTAGCTGGACATAAGCACCCATCCGTTGTGAATTTACTATGCCATCTTACTATGGACTTCCTGTATGGTGGCTCCTCTCCGAATTTTCTGTGAAATGCACATTGAACAACAGTGCATGACTCAGTTTTTGCAAATTCAAGCACATAAAACGCCTTTTCCGGTTGAGAGAACGCCATTATTGGGTCTGAAAAGAAATAAAAAAATATTAGCCTTACAAAAAACTTTATTTAATTAGCTTTAAAATAGCAAAACTTTTATCTTAATACCATTCATAGTTAAGGAGATATGAGAACTTCAAATTGGCTCAAAACTTTTGGAACACCCCATATTTAAAACAATTTAAATATTGTCTTACGTATATATAATATTTCATTTACACTGAATGCTAGTGGTATGTCAGCCCCGATCTAACATGAGGTTTTTTTTTTTTGTCAATCCACATACCTTTGGGATTTCCCTCTGCTCGCTGTTTTATGTATTGGAAGTATATGTAATTGGTTAATTGACAATGTAAGGAAGTTAGCCATATTGTCAGTTTGACTCTTCATAGGCAATGCTAAGTTACTATACTGAAGTATTTCGGATTAATTCTTTTTTTTAAAAAAAAGGTACGTACTTATCGCTGGACTGACGGTTTTAATTTCTCCCTTTGAGAAATTACTTCCATTTTTAATGTTAAATCTGCTCTGTTTCTACACCACGAGGTACTTTCCAGCATATGAAATATTTACCATTACGACGAATGGAATCAGGGATATTCAGTAGTGATAAATTATACAAAACCACAATGTACTCTGGTTGACAAATAAATTGAGTACAACAGAATCCTATATTAACTATAGTTACGAACTAAGCTTTAATAAAAAATAGAATAAAATATAACTTATTATTATTTAATTATTCTATTTTTCATTACTTAATTATTATATTTATTTAATATTATTATTTGTATTCTCAAAATTATTTTGTTTTATTTTATGTATTTTTTATTAAAGCTTAGTCCGTAATTTTTATTTCTGTATCATTTCCTCTGTTCATCCCTCAGTTTTTCTTTTAATCATTTACCAAGAGTATTTAAAAAATTCGCGGATTTTTTAAAATTTTTATTAGTTTCTATGTACAATGAATTTATTTTTCAACATAACCTCCGTCATGGTCGATGCACTTCTCCGAGCGGTGTTTCCATCCAGTTATGCCATTCTTGAAAAATTCTGCGGACTGATTTTTAAGTCAAGTTTTTGCTGCATGTTTTGCTTCATCAGTGGTATCGAAAGGGACTCCTTTCAGTTGTTCTTTAAGTTTTGGGAGTAGGAACAAATCAGATGGGGCTAGATCTGAACTGTAAGGGAGATATGGCAGCAATTCCCATCGAAATTCTTAGTGGTTCCTTAGTGGCTCTTGCAGAATGCGCTGGAGCATTGTCATGATAGAAGGTGATTCCACGGTGAAGCTTTCCTGGGCGTTTTTTTTATCTAATTCTATCCATAATTTTCTCAACACTTCAACACAATACTATGCTGTGACAGTTGTTCGACCTTGTAAGAAATCAACTAGCACAACTCCTTCCTGGTCTCAGAAAACAGTAGCCATCACCTTGTTGACTGACCTTTCAGACTTGAATTTGATTGGACCAGCTGATTCACGAGGAAACCACTGTTTGGACTGCTGTTTTGTTTCAGGATCATACTGGTAAACCCATGTTTCATCCCCAGTAATAATTCGTCCGAAAAACGAGTCTCCATTTGATTAAATTTTGGTCAAAATCACTATTGACAGTTCCCATTTGAGGTTAAGCTGATTTGGGCATAACGCTTTTGGGACCCATCGTGCCGAAAGCTGGCTCAGGCCTAAGTCTTCATGCAGAATTGAATGAGCTGGAACTGATATCTCCACCGCCTGAGCTATTTCACAACTGTCAATCTTCCATCTTCTTCAACCAGCCTCCTAACATAATCAACTTTTCCAACATTTTTTGAGGTTGTTGGTTTTCACAACCTTCATCATCTTCAACAGCTTCTCTACCATCTCTAAATCTTTTCATCCATTTGTAAACGCAATAGACATACACAAACCTACTTTCAAAGTTTCAACTCGCTATGTCTTATGATGACTGAGTTTACTTGTGAGAAAATTTGCGGCTAAACCGACAGACAAAAATTTTTCTAAGGGTGGATTCGGTTCCTCTAATGTATGAATCGTAAAGATAACTGAGTCAGGCCTAAGCAATATACCAGACAAAACCTTTATTTTATTGATATAGATTTTTCCATATTTCCTAGTTCAATTATAAACTGTTTCTTGTCTACCTTACTCTCTATGACCGGGTGCGTATACGGTAATATTGTTTGTCTGCAACCGTCTCTATACCAGTGCGCTTGGTTTCCCTCTTTTATCTCTCCTGAAGACGGTTTAAACCGAAAATTAGAGACCTCTTCTGTATAGTGCTAAAGATGTCTACACATTTAGGTGAAAGGATCGTTTAAGGTATTTTTTGAATTGATTGATTGGCTGTAGACAAAACTTCCATAAAGAAAAATAGTGTCTCTATACAGTGGACTCCTCTTAATGTGATCACTTTTGTATATACTAAAAATGATAACATTAACAGAAAAAATGGCCATTGCCATTTTACCGTTCGTGAAGCTAAAGCTACAGGTGTAGTAAAAAACCTCGAAATAAAAGATGTAATTAATAGAAAAACTTACGACAGATGTAATACAACAAGTTATTTGTTTAGGAAATCGTCCAGTTTTGTCTACTCCTCGTCATTTAGCAGCAAAACATTTATACAAGATTGTACTCATATCACATTTCCTTTGTACTCACGCAAAGAGCTTCCCATATTTCCTTATTTGTTGGAATGCGCACTGCTGGTTTATCATCCTCTTTTTCATCGTCACTGCCTACTTTATTCTCCCCAGCCTGTACAACAGCATCACCGACTTCCTTCATTTTAAGCCAATGTGGCTAATTCACGAGCAATCAGGCTAAAAATATCCCCCGAAAATCCAAACATCTGTATGACACTCACTTTACTATTTCACTGAATTAATGAATTTAACATTATGCATAAAAATTACACACACACATATATATATATAAATTTAAATTACACAAAGCACAACACAGAAAAGAGAATACAAAGAAAACTTACAGAATTCAATATTTCGAACTGTTGTTCGTCATCAGGAGAGTAGACTAGAAGAGAGGACGAAGTGAGAGAGATCTCCCCACGTCGAAGAACGGAGCGCGAATCATATATATATATATATATATTATTAAGAAGTATGCCAATTTTCATTTTAGTTCTTTTCCTATTTAATTTCTCTAGTTTTTTAAACTTGGTTTTCAACACTTCTGGTAAATTATACACTAATTCTCCGAATGATTTATTCCTGAATTCCATAATGGTAATCCAAGCTATAATAATACACTATAAATCAAACAATAAAAACTACACAATAAATTGTTCAGACGTTTCAGTCATCATAGATTATCTTCAGTCTTGAAAGTGAGACTATTGTTTGGAACTCATAGTCACCTTCCACTCGCAATCCTGAATGCACGTACCTATTCTTTTTCCCTTCTTCCTGATGACGAACTTTAGTTCAAAATATTGATCCAGTAAGTTTCTCGTTTCTTGTATGTGTTGTCTTTTTCATTTATTTATTTATCTGTCCGGTTTGGACTGTTTAGTATTTATATATATATATAATTTTAAAACCATAACGTTGATTGGGGCCATCCTAATTTTGGTATATATTCCTCCCTAATGGCGTTTTAACCATTTAAGATCTTAAATTTTAATTCAGATTGACTTTGGGAATGTATTATTAGGTAGATGAAATTGAATGCAGGTCAAAGGACAGTCTAACAGAGAAGATGTAATACTTATTTTCCTTTACTTGCTATTTGTATTTTAGTTCTCATATTTTAATCAATGTAAGTTTTTTTGGGAAAAAAAGAAAAACGAATTTTCCTTTGTCTTTCTTTCTATGCCAAAAATTTTAAAATTATGTATCATAAATTCAATTCCCCCCACCCCCCGCCCGCCCAAAGAGAGATAATTTTTTCTTCATTGTCTTTCAAAAATCATCAAATTTTTTGTTATCATAAATTATTTATGGCTTTATGAGAGCCCAAGTAACTAAACCTGTCCGGCCCTCTAAGAGTGTTGCGATACAATTACTTCTTTTAAAGTCATGTGGATCAATCAGTCTGACCCTGCCCTCTAAGTGTCTCACGGTACTGCTAATTCTAACCCCGCCAACCTGGTCCTCTTTGAGGAGCCAGGCTCTGCCTGTCACAAGCCAGGAACAAGGGGGAGTGATAGAGGAGTAACACCTTTTTAAAAAACCTTGTTTCAGCTGGCCCGGCTGATAGTACCTTGTTAGGGTCCCTGTGCAGGGTTACGCACGAAGGCTTGTTTTGGATTTTCTTTTGGATTAACAGATTAGACTTGGTTTTTATTGAGCTTGCCCCTATTTGTGTGGAAACAATAACCGGCCGAGCCATTTGAAATTGATTTATCTATGGGCCGGTGGTGCTGGCGAATGTCTACCCACGGGGAACCCCCGCCAAGCAGGCGCTGCAGGGTGTGCCACAGATCGTCTCTGGGGAGCCCCGAAAGCCTATTTAGTATGAGCCTGGGGCCCTCACGGGGGTTGAGCGTCTCCCTCCATCGGTGGTGTAATCCGGTCCTTCGGGGGAACTCGGAAACTGGTGTGTTGTCTTTCCAACTTGGTAATGCCCGGGCCAGATAGCCCTCTGCGATTGTGGTCATTGTTTTCTAATGAACACTAAAACTTCTACTTCTTCTGTTTCGCCGGGAAGGCGAGTGGCATCAATTGGTGACATTTCCCACGTTAGTGAAAGACCTGGGCATTTTGGTGAGCGAGGGTTTTCGTTTTGAGTCCCGCGTACGCCAACTGGCCAAGAGAACGCAAGATAAGTTTGAAGCTGTATCTAGGATCTCTGCACCCACGTGGTGCTCAAATTCGAGGACATGTAAAGTTTATTATGGGGCAATTTTCAATTCCATAGTAACATATGGAGCACCATGTTGGTGATTTTTGACTGGGATATTGATAAAACATCAACGCAAAGCCCTACTTAAAGCTATTAAAGGCTATAAGACCGTGTCGGCTCTGGCGGTGCAAGTTGTGACTGGAGAAATGCCAATAGATATTGTGTTGAAATGGCGAGTTTAGAAATTCTTTGTCAAGGGTAACCTATCCCCAGTTTGCGTAACGTACGACGTAAATAGTACTGTTGATAAGGAGAGCCAGCTTCAGGACTGGGCCTTAGCGATATGGCAGCGCAGATGGGAATGTAGTTCCACTGGGCGATGGGCATACAAGTTCATCCGTTTGGTGCGATATACACTCCGTATGAAGCATTTCTTCCCTTCTTTTTGATTGGCCATGGAGATTTCTGAGAATATTTACATCGGTTTCACCTCCGAGATAATGCCACATGCCAGTGTGGAGTATGTTGCGCACATCCTTGAGAATGTATATATGAAGTCTATAGTTGGATCAGGTTTGGTTACCAAATGGTTCACGGATCATTTGTCGCCACTTTGTGCAGGGCAGTTCTGAGCAGGAAATATTGTTTTGCCTTCTTAAAATTCATTTTTGATATTGTTAAAGCAAAGAGGACACTGACTTTCCAATAAATAAATTATGTCACCTACCATCCTAACCACCTCCTTTTATTATAGTATCCTTTTATATTTTTGTATATTGTGAATTTGTATTTTAACGTGTAAGTCCTTTGTGTCTATTTATATGTCTTATGTTTGAGTTTGTTTTAAGTTCCTTTCCTAGGGGGAATATCCTAGTACCCCTAGGATCTATAATTTTAGTTTCTTCTAATTCATTAGATTTAAGTTTACTCATGGGGGAATATTGAGTACCCCAAGGGTCTTAAGTATTATGTTTTTAGTATTAAGTCTGTATTATTCATAGTTTAAGTCTAGCTAAGTTAGTCAGTTTTCTATACTAGTCATTAGATTTAAGTTCATCTCTGAGGGAATATTGAACACCCTAGGCTTCATAGTTTTTTAAGTTTTTTTTTGTAAATAATATCTAGGCAATTGGTTTTTGTTATAGTTCTTTTTGTTCTCACCTAAGGTATTGTTGCGAGAGTCAATTAGCCTTATATGTGACGTAGTATGGTGTGCCCGCCTCCGCGAGGTCCGTCTTGGACAGACTTGGTTGTTTGTAGACCGAGGGTGACTAAAGGGCTATACGTTGGACGTCGGCCTGTCTTGATTCGAGTGATATAGCCTAAAAGACTTAGTCGCGCGAATATCAAAACAGGTACTTCTAATTGTTTTACAGTCGTGGGCGCTAATCAGTCTGACCCTACCCCTCTAAGTGTGCCATGGGACTACTGCCAATCTGACTAAACCTGCACGTCTTTCTATGAGTGTTAAGATATTAGTCCTTCTTTTTTAGACAAATCTACCAATCCGTCTGAACCTGCCTAAGTGTGCCACAGTACGACTAATTCGTTTACAATCGTGGGCGCCAATCCGTCTGAACCTGCCTGTTAGTGTATCATAAAACTACTTCTTATTTACGAGTTCTATGCACATCCCCACTAGAGAGGGAGTGCAGCCAGTGCGCACAACCAGGGCCCATAACAGTCCAGGAGGCACATAAATATCAAAGTTAAAAATGTAAATGGGCATTTATGCATGAATTGAAAAAGAAAGAGAATTAGAGTGCACTGTCATTTAAGTTCCATTTTTCGACCCAACTTCGTCAAATTTTACTTCTTTTCTAGTGTTTTGGCATTAAAAAATACCTAGTTTGCGTTTTTCCTGTGTTGGCTTTTTTTTATAGGGAAATAGTATGCGAGTCACGGAAGTGAAAAAGCAGACTGAAATAATGTGCATTTTATCAAGTAACCTATAAAAAAATGGCTCCGTTTGATGGTCAGATTAAGCTGGCAGCTTTTTGATATCTCGGTCCTCAGTGACTTGACCCTAACTTCTTAGCAAAAGATTTACTCTTATAAATTTATATTTTCCAGGTCTGTATCATATATTTAGCTTTTGTCAAACTCAGAATACAAAACTCAGAAAGACAAAAGTCTTGCACCGGCTCATTTTTTTCCTCTCAAGAGAGCGCTGCCCATGTACCAATCGAACTGAATTTGCCAACCCTTCTAAGAATGTTTAGTGGTTCTTTAGAGTAAACTGCCCCTGCTGGTGTGTCACAGAACTCGCTAATTGTCATGAAAGATCTCTGTTCTCCTAATCGACATAAAAAACATCCTCAACAAATCTCATTTGATTAAAAATATTTTAAAATGTTGAAAGGGAGATTACAGTAAAATAAAATAGATACTTAAGCTCTTGAGGTGATTTATTATAAAAATAAAACTACAGAGTACATTAACAATATTACCTAGATAAAAAGTAATATTAAATATCATTATACTTTCAAAAGCAATAAAACATATGGGACTTAGTCATTTTGTAACAGAAGAAAAGACACAACAGATTATTTTAACTTACAATAAGGAGAACATAAACACTTTAACTGCTAATAACTAAGTCTATTTATTATGTATTTATTCATCACAATTGACTTATATTTGACTTCAAGAATAGTATCTTTGAAATTATAATGTTAAGCAAGCCACCCCACAAGAGCAAATAAATACAAAGCAAACATTCAAAATATGTCGAAATTGAAATAAGTACTCCACATTGACAAATAATCAGTCGATCGGACAATTCAGATAAACTTATCTTTAGTCTCCAACGAAATAACACTTAATCATTAAATAGTCGACTAAATACAATTAGAAGAATAAAAATTTGTTTGTTATCTATGCCACTAAAACATGACACCAGCCTGGCAACCTACCGTCTTTATGTACAAATAGTATTTACAAGTATACAAGTGGTTCAATGTCAAAAAAGTAAAGTAAAACAAAACAAATGAACGCTTTACAGTAATAAATTAACAAAGATATTAAATTTTACTTTCTGATTCATAACCTTTTTTTCATTGGCTATCTATAGCTTTAAATGCATGCAAATTTTAGTACAACAGAGGTGAGAAAACATATTATGAAAGACCGTCTTACCTTGTTTATGGATGATATAGCTGCCAAACCGCTTTCGCATGTTGCTCATCATCAAGAGGTACTGATTCATATCAAATGCTCCTGGGAATAAATACCTATTAAACAAGTAATGCCAAGATATGTCTAAATTCCTTATTGTTAATTTTATACTTTATTTTATTCCTTTAAAATTGATATTCCTAATCAAAGACGACTGGACGGACTTGACAAGGATAATGTAAATTTTAAAAGGAAAAGTCAGATATTAAATAAAATGAATCTAAAATTAATAATAGGAATTTTAGGCATATACTGATATTACTTGTTCTCAGGTTTTTGATATTATTCTTAGGAACATTCGACATTTATCAGTCCCTCTTGAAGATGTACAGAGTGTGAAACTGTTTGGGTGGCTATATCACAGATAAACGAGATAATACAGACTTTTACAATAATATTATGTTTTCTAACTTTAACTTTCAATAGCACTTCATTCTTTTAAACATAATCAATATTCAATGGCTTCCCTTTACCAGATAAAAGGAAATGTCAAAAAATATTTTAGTCTTATAAACATTAAAATGGAAACCCTATTTGTATTTGTTTTATTTTTTTTTTATATCGTAATAAACAAGCAGTTTAAATACATTAAAAAGGAATAACTTTGTTACAAGAGATAGAAAAAAGTTATAACTTTTATTTTAGAAAATGTATAATACATGATACTGATGAGAAGTTAATTGTTGTGATCAATTTCAAGTATCTATAACCCATTATCAATTTGATAGTATTATCGAGATTAATAATATATTATTAGAGAAAATCACCACAGAACTCATTTATCTACGAGGATAAGAGATTACTAATATACTGTAGTTATTTATTCCAGAAGTATAACACATTTTTAATTTTCTGTTGTTGTTCCTCTACAAACCAATCTAGAAAGTCTTAATGTTAATCAAAATTTGAAAAATTGATAAAAGTTTATTTTTTTTTTAATTTTAAAACTGATAATTATATAGGTATATTATTATTAATCACTGTTTGAAGTTTAATGAAGTAAGGTAAACATTACTCATAGGTTTCATTGTACAGTGATACCTTGAGATACGATTGCCCTAACATACGATTATTTGAGATACGACACGAAATATTCGACCATTTTTTGCTCCGATATACGACGAAAAATTTGAGATACGATTTGGTGATTCTTACTCACGACGGAGTAGCTAAAGGAGTTGCATAAGATTTCCCATTCGGAGGTAATGCTGGAACTCAGCAGTGAGGAGGAGGTCGAGCCGGTGGAGGAACTAACTTCACGTGAAATTCGTGATATCCTTGACAAGTGGCAGGAAGTGTCTGATTTCGTAGAAAAAAGACACCCAGAGAAAATGTCTACTGGGAGAGCGAGTGACTTATTTAATGATATGTGTCTCACATTTTTTCGTAACATTTTAAAAAAGAGGCAGAAACAAACCTCTCTTGATCGTTACTTTTTGAAGGTCTCACGTAGTGAATGAGGCCAAAAAGGCACAACATGAAAGTGATGATTAGCCTAAGTGATGATTAAAAAAAAAATATAGAAATTATGGGGATATCTAAGAATTTAGATCCAGATTTTTTTTTGAAAAAAAAAAAAAAAAAAAAAATCTGGGCCTTAATTCTTAGATACAACAAATCTAAAAAAAAATTGAAAAAAAATTTAAATAAAAATTTAAACTCCTTTTTTTTTATTGATTTTATTAACATTTATCATACATCAATATGTTATTTTACCATATTTGTGTTATTACTCGTTTATTTGTACAAAAAATGTTATATTATATGCAATTTAACGTTTTTTTTTTGAGTGATTTAGTATCGCTGGAACGCATTAATACATATTACATTGTTTTAAAGGGAAAAATTGCTTTGAGATACGAATTTTTTGACATACGACGATGGTTACAGAACGAATTAAAATCGTATCTCAAGGTATCACTGTATAATAATAAATTTGCTTTTAGTTTGTTTTTTTATTTTTAGAATTTTCTTTAATTGATATTTAAGTAAGAATCCCATGTAGTTTCATAGTATAGAAGAAAAATAATTTACTTACTAATCTTTTGAATATAACCCAAATGGTTTATAGAGTTTTAAAGATCTCAAATCCAACAATAGAATTCAAAAAGCGACTATTTTCTTTCATATACTATTTAATCTTCAATAATAATAAAGAAAACAGGAAGCATTCTGATATATCAAAAAGTTATAGTTCTGTTATAACATTTTCTAGTTAAGTAGACAGGTAAAATTTAAGAACTCACAGTTCTAGTTGAGGAGTTTAAAATTTAGAATGTTTTCTTCATTTATATATGGTCATAACGATTCAAATCTGAAGAAAATTCAAAATACTGTATATTATTGGTCCTGAGAAAGCCAAATTTGAAATTATCTTATAGCAGAGTTGAAATAAACTGGATTAACAAACAAATAAATAAACAATCGTATCTCACTAGGCATAACTTGTGAAATAAAATGACTACTTGTTTGACTTGCGTGTTATAACTCACTATGCAAGCATTTATTGTAACGTATTTTACTCATGATTAGAAGAGGGGAAGAAACACTAAGCTAGACACACATTTTATCCAGTGTCGACGTGTTTCACCTTAGTAATCAATTTTAGTTTAATATTCACCATAATATTAGGTATCAATTGACGATGAATACCTAAGAGTAAGAAAAGGAGTCAATGTTGGATAAAATATTGTACGTCGAGATTTAGTATCTCTTCTTCTATTTTAACAAATAAATGCTTTTTTACTTGTTTTCATATCGTTAACAGATAACCGTGGTAACCGTTAACTGACCGTAGTAATATACAGTACCAGAATATAGTCATTTATCTTAAACGATGGAGAGAATAGCAATACTCAAAGTAAGCAAAACATGATTTCACTAATGCAGACAAACTATTAAAATCAGCAAAAAGAAAAGGCTGTTTATTTTACCAATAAGCAATAACACCTAGTTAAATTGTTCGAATGACTTATTCATCCCATTTTCATTTTAACTGCAATCAGTATCAGTTAAACTCAACTTTTTTTTTTTTAAATATTTCATTAAAATTTAAATCGTCCATATTTAATTGCAAAAAAAAAAGAAATTCGAATACAGAAGAGTAAACTTTTTTATCTTTGTTATTTTCAAAAATTAAATTATGTTATTTTAAAACAGCTAGAACTATGTACCCTGATTCACAGCTCAAAAAAAAAAAAAAAAAACAACATCTATGTAATAAGCATTAAATGTTGATAGTCATACATACATATAACATTGAAGAATAACTTTTGAAAAATTTGGCCTAACTAAATAGTAATAGAAAATTGTTAACATAAGTCCCTTTAGGAAATATACTTATAAATAAATTTTTCTTTAGACAAATAGAGAAATTTATCAAGAGAGATAAAAAATTTTCATGCATTATGGAGAAAAATGAAGTATGGCAATATATATCTAGAAATCTGTCTTCAAAGTTAAGTTATTTTTCAAATAATAAACACAGAAAATAGTAATAACAAATATCACAAAAATATATCAATAAAAATTAACTATCACCAACTTCATTAATGTTTATTCAATTTCTTCCGGTTTACCTGAAAAAGAAATTATTATTATAGTATATCAGAGAACAAAGATGATATTTGGCATTAATGACGAAAAGGTGGCGGTTCAATATGGAGGTTCTATATAAAAAGAATACTTTTCGCCTTGACGGGTACGATTGAAAGATAGCACACATGGCTTAGAGTTAAACAAGTCAACCCTTTATCAAATTTGTTTAATTATAAGATCATGCTACCTTTCAGTGACAAAATTGAATTTATAACAAAGGACTGATTTCACAAATGGAATAAGTATAGATAATGTACGAAAGTAAGGACATTTTGAGATAAATATTCAGTAGATGACTCTGACGAAGACCGCTTGTTGTGGTTGAAAGATCTTAGTCTTTTTTTCCCATTTCATATTGTGGTTTGATTACTAAATTATATATATATATATATATATATATATATATATATATATATACACTTTTTTTCGTTGGAAATACGATCCAAAACGGACAAATATAGTTCAATATAAACAAAGAAACATAGAGAAATCAAAATAACACACTTACAGTCTCTAATTTTCGGTTTGAACCGTCTTCAGGAGAGATAAGAGAGGGAAACCAAGCGCACTGGTTCAGAGACGGTTCGTATCTCTCCTGAAGACGGTTCAAACCGAAAATTAGAGACTGTAAGTGTGTTATTTTGATTTCTCTATGTTTCTTTGTATATATATATATATATATATAATATATATCAATGATTAAACCACAATAAGAATGGGAAAACAAGACTAAGATTTTTCAACCGTAACAAGCGGTCTTCGTCAGAGTCAAAAACCCAACTGAATGGGAAAATCTCACCAGATGTTTTCTGCATCTAGTGTTCTGTTGGGTTTTTGACTCTGACGAAGTCCGCTTGTTACGGTTGGAAGATCTTAGTCTTGTTTTCCCATTCTTATTGTGGTTTAATCATTGATTGTTGTTTCACGTGTTTATGTGAAATCTTTTTATATATATATATATATAACAGATTCAATAATATATCATATATCGACCGTTTGATAGAATAGGTGTGTTATCTAATCGGGATTCGGTCAAATTTTCTAGCTTCAAAAATCAAACTCTCATTACCAAGTATCGGTTTTATTTTAAAACATTTTTCATAGTAATCTTCTCCATTCTTATATCCTCATAAAAACCCATATTTCTTCTTATATAAACCCAAATTATACATATAACAGATTAGTTATATGGTATACATAATCCATAATACACAATAGATTAATTATATACATAATGCAATACATAATTTTTATTTTAATTTTATAAAAACATCCTCTAGTAGATATTAATACTGTACAATGAAACTTAATATCACACACAGCTCATATTTACATGAGTATCTTGCCCTCCTTTAAAAAACTAGATAAATTCTCATGGTTTCTTGGTGTGATCGCTACAGTTGCAGTTGTTATAACAGTGTCAAATATGATTTATGTATTATAATCTATAGACTATAGCTTATTTAATTGGTACTTATGTAATAAC
Source organism: Hermatobates lingyangjiaoensis (assembly GCA_026182355.1). NCBI lineage: Eukaryota > Metazoa > Arthropoda > Insecta > Hemiptera > Hermatobatidae > Hermatobates > Hermatobates lingyangjiaoensis. Next base: position 854,361 of record JAPFBL010001921.1, on the reverse strand, counting down.
ATATATTTGCCAAGAGATGTAGTAACATTGCAAATCTGATGTTGCGTAACTGTCATCCTGTAACATCTTTACATATCTTTATCTGAGCCAGTAGAGGCTAAAGTATTACTCATAAAAAAAACATTGTTTCTGTATAATTAAGATTGTTTTATAAATCTGAAGATCTTTCCCCTAATTGTTTCTTTGATTTCCATGATAATATTTTAAGACCCTAGAATTAGTAGTTTAGGAGAAAAAAATGTGTAAAAACCACATTTTTACTAAAAATGTGACTGTCCCATCGTGCAAATTTCCAGTTTTGGGTTGATTCTAGTATAAAAAGAGTCGAATTTTAATTTTTCACGTCTACCTATAGAATAAATATATTAATATATTACCTAGGTACATGGTGCTGAATAAAGTGCCTGTTTAAAACACCTTCAGAGTTTCCGTCAACTTTATATAAGATATCATGGCACATAGGACAACGATCCTGGAACATAAGAAACAAAATTTATAATCACAGAGTAAAAGTTAAAAATAACAAATCATAATTATGGAATAAATGGAAACAATGAATGACAGTTCCGTGCACCTCAAACTAATATTGAAATAATAAGTACTTTTTTAAAAACAGCTACAATATCCTCTAGAGTCCTATAAATGCTAAACTGAAAAGTCATAACCTAAGGCAGACGTCGAGCAACTCTGGCACATTTTTTTCAATTGCTGAGAAAAATGTGTGAACTTCTAAAAAAATTCGAAGAAAACTAAAAAAAATACGAAATGATCGCCTTTTAATTTTTATAAACCACGATTCAACAAAATGTAAATAATAACTACATAACTAATAACTACTAATGTAAATAATAAAACAACAACTAGCTAAAATACAAATATCATGTAGTTTTTTTTAATGAATAAGAAGTATTTTACAATTTTAATACATATACAATTAATCGCAACTTAAAGAGATGTGATTACATTCTCTTGTGTTGTGTTAAAATAGTTAAAATGGAGGTTTTAATAATAAATAATAAGTAAATATAATAATAAATAAATATGTGTTTTCCTATTCATAAAGGAAAAGATTATCATAATTTTATCACATATAACACAATATGTTAATAGTACAACCACTTAAATATTGTAAGCAGAAAACCTACTCAAAAGTAAGTAAATGCAATATTACGTAAATATATTAATTTACCTGTATATACAGCCATTTCCTGAGACAAACGCCATGGAAATAATGATTGCAAGTTGTTATTTTAGCAGTTTTCATTTCCTGGTAGCAAATAGCGCAGACATCATCGAGGGAGGCAAGTTGATCAGGACTGGCAGTAGGGAGGGACTCGATTTTGTTTACAGCTGTTCGACGTCGCATAAACACACACCAACCTGCCCTTGCTTCACACCTAGCAGAGCAGAAAGTAAGAAAAAGGTTTTCAATGAAATGGCTTTGTAAAGTAAGGTAAAACTGAATGGACTGTGAGGCAATAATTTAGAAACTCATCAAGCAACATGATAAGTGATTAAACATGGAAAACAGGTTTAACTGTGATATACTAAACCAGATATATCAAAGGATGATTTAAAATTTGCGCACAAACAAATTAAAAGTTAAATGAAACTTGGTAGGGTATTTCAAAAACAAGTCTCCACACATACGAGTTTTATGTTAACTAACAACGCGTTTCGAACACTTCGAGTTCTTCTTCAGGATTACATCTGCACTGTTGCATTGTTGAAGGAATCCCCCCTAGGTCCCTGCAGCCATAACACCCTCAAAAGTGCAGATGTAAACCTCAAGAACACCAAGTGTTGGAAACACGTTGTCAGTTTGTAATATTTAAAACTCTTTTGTGAGGAGACTTAATTGTTTTTGAAACTCACATCATGAGTGAATAACACACTATAACGGACTTAGTAACTAACTTAAATATTCCATTGTTGGGATTAAGTTATATATCAACAGAAACCTCTGCTGTATATATCTCGGCTCTTATAATATAATAAAGCAGTTGAAATGTATATATAAATTGTAAGTTAATATATTAACATATAAGTAAGTATATTGTTCAAGAAATATATGGGGCGTTATTTAACAATATAAAATGTAAGAGTAAACCTGTAATTTAAGATGGGAACAGGTAAAAAAAATAAATTCCCTCATGGTAGGGTTGCTACCAGTGAGGAAAGGATAAAAAAAAACTATAACAAACTGAACAAGTATTGAATTAAATGAATATTGACTTAAGGTGTCCTTGACTGTACTCTCCTTCCTAAGTTCGTCACTTCTAAAAGATTAATCTCCTTACAGAGGTCATGGCCAGAATCGAATTGAATTGAACTTTTATTTCATACGACATTCATGACTCAAATCTTAGCGTTTTTATGGGTAAGCGATGAAAATCAATTAAAACTTCCTTCTTCACATTTTCAAACTACGAATATGATCATTTTGTTATTGTGATATGTAGACTTTTATTTATATGCGGTTAGGTGGATGTATCCAGATATCCACATTAACTTAAGTACATACTAGGCTAAGGTTAGCCTACACTAATCATTGCCAAATGACTGACTATAAATAATAAACCTCCACTATCACAGAAAAGAACTTGAGTCAATTCCCTAATTAGGTATTTTACACTTGAATTTACTTGCTCTCCGATGGTGTGTAAACGAAAAAGTTCAGAGCGTCCTCTACTCTTTGTGGTGAGTAACTTGAATTTTTATATTATGTGTTACGGTAATAATTTTGCATACATATATGTACAGACATCAATCAATGTGAAATCTTGTTATCAATCAAAGTGTATATATCATCAATTATACTCATCAAAATACTGTAATGAATTAAAGTTTGCCTTCTTTAACACATTAGGTTATTCTGAGGTAAAATGGATAAACCAACAAAACCTCAGAATGAGTAAATACCACACAATTACGGATTGCACAACTAATGACATTAGGTTAATTTAGGTTGCTGTGGTTGCCCTACGGGAGAACACATATAGGCCAAGGAATGGCCCTTTCTGCTTCCACACAATGAATATTCTACATCGGGAGTCCTTCATTCTGCCTACCTCACGTGCATTTCAAGTAGTCATCTTTAACGAGTATCTGACTTCGTAAAGGTTCAAGACAGTCGACTTCACGTCTACTTCGAGGGACGACTAGCTCAGATTTTTTCACTTTCCTCGTAAATAAATCGAATCCTGGTTTACCACTCCAGAGGCAAGCACGTAATTCTCTGGGCTACCCTGAACCCCACGTTAATAAATTACAGATTATCCTAGTGATACGGCTATAGTACCGCTTTGTCAATTATGGTACTATAATATACGAGTATATATATATATAGTACATAATATATTATATATATATATACCTATTCTATCCAACGGTTGATATATTATTGAATTTTATATATATATATATATATATATTCAGGTAACTCACCACAAATTAAAGAAGATAGTCGCTCTAAGGCCTTTCGTTTTCACGTCGTCAGAGAGTAAGTAAATACAAAATGTAAGCAGGTTATGAATTTTGATTTAAAGAAGGAGTAAGATTGGCATCATTGACAGTATTTTTCCCTATAACTGTTGAAATAGTTTTGATTTGTTTGATAATTCCTTCAATTAGAAATTCATCTAATTTAAAAAGGCCTGGACTAGTGTTGACCAAGCTCTTAGAAACGTCTTTTATGAGGGCGCTTTCAACAATGTTTCTTCTTCTTTCACATGACATAAAAACCAACTCCTTTGCTTCTTCCCAGTTAATTATGTGATTTTTGTCTCTAATGTGTAGGAACAAGGCACTTTTATCATCTTGTCTTCTAACTGAATACTGATGTTGCTTAATCCTTGTATCCATTCCTTTTCCCGTCTGTCCAATATAAGCCAACTCGCAATCCTTGCAAGGAATTCTGTATACACAACAGTTTTTTCGGCTTCTTTTAGAGTTATGGACAAGTCTATTTGACAAATTACCACCACTACTAAATGTAACTGAGATATCTAGCTTCTTCAACAAATATGGAATGTCTTTTAAACATGGGCTGTAGGGAACCATGTTATTTAATATATGGTACTATATATGGAGCACTTCTGTTCAGCATACAATAAACCAGTGCGGCAAAGTTTAACATTACCAAATACTTAATAAAGTTTAATTTACCACTGGAACTTAAATTTGTGTAGTACACTTGTGCACTATACAGCTATTCACAATAATTGATAATATCTACTTGTAACATTCATAATAATTATAAAGTGAACACCAGTATCTCACCATATATTGAAGTAAGCGTGAATCCCCATCATGGCGGCTCTGATTGTACCTCCACTTTCAAATAGAAGAATAAAAGCACCATTGAAGAATAAAAATATGCCAAAACAGAATTCCACCTGTAACAAAATAACAAAAATTAATCTGAATCTTATTACTTACTGCACGCTGAGAAGATTTGGAAATTACTAAGTAGATAAGAAGGCAACTAAGATAAATTACTAGTCAGTTATTTATGCCTACTCCAAAAAAATATCACAAACCGGGTGGATTATACACAAGAAGTTGTAAATATTGCCTTAAACTCAATAAGGCAATATTTAAAACCGAGTTACTGTTTGCTAGCAAGCGAAGCTAAACACGTGAAATAAAAATCAACATCCTGACCACAGTAACAAATAAAAAAAAATAAAAATCTTTCTACCGTCAAAGTGGTCTTCGTCAGAGTCGAATCTTAACTGAAAATCTTAAGTTCGCTTGTTACGGTTGAAAGATCCTAGTCTTTTTTTCTGATTTGTTACTCTAGTTTGGACGTTGATATATACATATACCATATTCATTAGTGCTATTTAGTTCAATTAGGGTTAACACAGTGAAAGGTTAATTTTGGTTAAGTAGGATAATTTACTGCCGTTATTTTTAGATTCATTTAAATTTAGTAAATAGCAAATTGAAATTTTATAGATATTTTGGAGGCACATGGATGAGTGTGTACACAAGATAAAAATGTGGATCTAATTTCAATCTCTATCCTTAAGTTATGGATTTCTCCTTATTAAACAGTTTGCTAGAATGACTAGTTGCTACAATAAACTGTGATGCTATGATTATAGTACACTATAGTATACTCTAATACCAGAATTATTAGAATAAATTAATTATTTTAATTGGTTATCGTCTAAATGAGAAAAAACCGATTTCTGTAATTTTAATCAATATTTATAAAGCAAAATTATTGAAGAAGAATCAAAATGAATGGAACATTACTTTACAATATTTGTGAAGGAAAATAATTTTCTAAAAAGACAGTTCTCAAAATATAAAGCTTATATTTTAAATAAGAATTATTTTTTTAACGACAATAAAACAATGAATTAGAGTAATGGAATTCATTTGTACCGAAAAAAAAAAGGAACTTACCGTGTTTCCAAATGCTCGGATGTAATAGACATAGTCATCTAGTTTCTCCCAAAATGTAGTTCTGTAAGCGTCAATAAGAAAGAGAGAGTATATGAGAAGAGACACAATGACCTTGATGATTACTTCGATGCTAAAGACGGAGACAGCCAGTAGCCATGTGGACATGGGGTGGTTACGCCACAGATAGGCTAGTAGGCTCATGGGGTATACGATCAAGAAGAGGCAAACCAAGAGAGCCCGCAAATGTCTGCAAAAACAAGTCAAAACATTCTTAACTATCTCCTAAGCACAGTTAATAAAACTTCATTTTCACTAATTGAATCATTAAAGAGTAATTAAATGTTTCCAAATATTATCACACCGTTGTGAAACAAGTACATATAATTTTGTTAAAGAACAGTAAAACAGCAATAATTTATTTTCAAGTATATATATATCATGATTTGTTTTCTTGACCCAATATATATATATATAACAGTTGAATTGAAGATAAAAAATTGAAGATAGGTAGCACACAAAGTAAAGAAACACACTTACAAACTCAAATTTTCAGGCAATCCGTCTTCAGGAGAAAAGAGAAAGGGAGACCAAGCACTTTGTAGACGCAACGGCTAGCAGTAATATATATATATATATATATATATATATATATATATATAGGTGTGTTCTCTAATCGGGGTTCGATCAATTTTCCAGGATAAAAAATCAAACTCTCGTTGCCAACGTTTCGGTTTTACTTAAAACCTTTTTCATAGGCAGAAGTAAGAATTTTTTAACTAAGAAAATGAAATTTACATTGTTGTTACTTAAAATAATGTAAATTTCATTTTCTTAGTTAAAAAATTCTTACTTCTGCCTATGAAAAAGGTTTTAAATAAAACTGAAACGTTGGCAACGAGAGTTTGATTTTTTATCCTGGAAAATTGACCGAACCCCGATTAGAGAACACACCTATTCTATCTAACCGTCGATATATTATTGAATCTGTTATATATATATATATATATATATATATATATATATATATATCAATGATCAAACCACAAAAAGAAATGGGAAAACAAGACTAAGATCTTTTAACCGTAACAAGCGGTCTTCGTCAGAGTCAAAACCCCAACTGAGTTGGGTCTTGTGGTTTGATCATTGATTGTTATTTCACGTGTTTATGTGAAATCTTTATATATATATCTACAAAACTATAGTTTATCGATACTTTATTAATATTTATATATATATATATACACACATATATACAATACAATAGTATTGAAAATAGAGTTCAATAAACTATACGTAGATAAATGAAAACACACACACTTACAGGTCTCTAGTTTTCGGCTTAAACAGTCATCAGGAGAGAAAAGAGCAAGTCCAACCACCTTTCATCAGTCACTAGTTTTCCCTCTCCTTTCTCTATTCTTGACGATTCAATCAAAAAATTGACTACTGTAAGTGTGTGGTTTTTCATTTACCTAGTATCTCTGTTTATATTGAACTTTAGCTATCCGTTTCGGATCGTTTTTTCATCAAAGTATATTTATAGATGAATGTGAACAAGACAGATATAACTAAAACAAATCAGTTAGCTCATTCTGATGAAAGGTCAAGTATGGAAATATCCCATTTCTTCCATCAGTACAATTTTTTGGATATTAATCAGAAACAAAGGAAGAAAATAATTAAAATAATTAAAGGAACTTTCGCCTTTACAGTTATTCACCATACATCTATATTACTACTATTATAGGAATAGTAACAAGAAATGTTTACCTGTGTAATGATGGATTGTGAGAAGCACTAAGGGACATGAGCAAAGGGTTGACGATACTGTGGATGAAGTGAAGAAGAGCAGTATAAAGAAGAAAGAAGTTTCTACAAAGTCTAACGAACCGTTTTTCAGGTTCAAGCCCTGTGAGACCTGTTTGAAGAGCTAAAATATAGAAGAGCAGTGCCGACATGGTACCAATACTCCGGTCATCTTCATCATCAGACATCAGCACCTGCAAACACATACCCCAATATCTCAACTCAAAGTCATACTGGAGGGTAAAGTCTCATGGATCTAAGAAAATCGATGACTAAAATTTACAGTTTTTAAATTCAGAAAACTACCAAGACAATATTATTTATTATTTTTTTAACTTTTTCTATAGCACAGCCTATTCTGGATCCAGAAATTAAATTTCACTTGTTATTTGGCATGCACTTTAGTTATAGGAGAGCCAGATAACCGGGATGCTTCCTATGGAATTTTAAGTTTTACATTAATCAAGGTTATTTAGACGGTTAATCTTTGTAATGTCATTGATTACTGTAACGGTACCACACAATGAAGATTCTACATTGGGAGTCATAAATTTTGCTTAATCCAAGTGTACTAACATAATACCTGACATCGTACAGGCTCGGGACAGACTGCTTGATGTCCTCTTCCCCCCGATGTGCCTTCACCTTGTCGTGGTGGGGGGGCTTAACACGCATGAGTGGTTATTCCTTCATTGCGTGAAATAAGAAAGGCACAAGTGCGAGAAGGGTTAGCCTGGGTCGGCATCCGAGGGTGGAAAGTTCACTCGTTCACGTCTGGCTTGGATGCCAGTCCTTATTAGTCAAATGTGGCTAACGTCTGTCTTTTTCAAGACTTCTGTTGCGAGGTTTTTTGGGGTGGTTGAGTCCTTGGGCTGAGTTCGTGGGTGGAAGGTCTGCTCAGCGTCCCATATTTCCTGCCTCGTGCGGTTGATAACTGAATTTTTCAAAACTCTTTCTTTTTGTGGTAAGCTAAAGAGCAGGTTTAGCTACAACGTTGGAGTTCTCGATCTTGGACTGGTGCCCGCGGAAGGAAGGTCCTCTCAGTCACACACTTGTTCGGGAGTTGGGTTCCAACTCCTTCTGTTTTCTTCCGGCTTGCGCCAGTCTTTTTAAAGGCTTTTTCTCTCCCATCAATGAGATCCGGCAACTTTGTTTGCTTATCAGGCCTAAGATTTATTAGGATGATGCTCATTGTGGCCGGTTATGGCGGTCTTAGGTTTGCCTGACCTGTCGCAGTGTGGTTTGTGTCTGGATGCTTCTTCTTCCTTCCCCTATACCGATTCTTGTAATCTCTGACTCCTTCCATTACTTACCTAATCTTCCCTATATCTCAACTCTCTATTAACTGTTACTCTTGTTTTTTTCCTTTTCATTTTTCATCTGTAATTCTTGATGGTCTCTTTCATCAAGTAACCATCAATCTTATAGATTTATGCTTTTATAATTTTTGTCGATGTAGGTCGTGGAAGCCTGCCTCCGCGAGGTCCACCTTGGGAATTTCAAAAGGACTGTCTCGTTTCCTTGCACGTGAGGAAAGGCTGCTTTTTCGTAACACGACAAAAGGGTTCTACGTTCAAAAATCTCAACCTATTCTACTTTTCATGGTATGGCTGAGAGACTCAGGTACGGGCTTAAATAAATCAAAACAGGCTTAATGTCCTCTCCAAGGGACGACATGCTCAAATTTTGTTCACCTCCCGTGCAGTGGGTATCGAACCCTGGATCTACTAGTCCAGAGCCGAACATGAGATACGTGCAAGCACTGGGCCACCCTGGCCCCTTTATTTCTTATTTTACTTTTAATTATTTCTATCTTGTTCCCTTCTCCTTTTAGTGTAAGGAGGCAGCACTGAAATAATGCTTCCGTAAAGAGAAGACAGTATTTAGAACTAGATAGCCTTCCATGAGGCAACAACTCTTGCCAGATAACAACGAATGCTGAAATATCAAAATCAGTTGTTGTTTTTTCTTCTGCATCTTATCCTTCAATGAATTTATAGTTCGTTATTACAAATGTGATATACCTGCAATTCTTTCTCAGGGATGGATCTACTCCCACATAAAACAAGAATACTGGTCTTCGATAGTAAGATATAGAGTATGTGTCTGGTCTACACAATCAGTAGTTTAGACTGCCTTGGGACAGACCTTTTAGTAGAGTAATATACTCCTATCATTTATTTTCACCCATTTTACAATCATAAGGTTGGCCAGTCTTTTCACCAGTCTGTGAATTCACTTATGTCTTCGCCCTTATTATTTTATTTTACTTTCTTCCGAAGAATCCATGAAACTAAAATGATCAAAAATCGTGAGTGTTTGTCTTATTTTTGTACTAATAAGTTATATTACACTTATATATATATATATATATATATATATATATATATATATATAAAACACTTTTTCTTTTTCTCGGAGTTTGGTCAGGGTAAATATATGGAATCACCTTTTTGCCAACGTTTCGTCTTTATTTCAAGACATCCTCAGGGCTATAAATGTAACAGAACCAAGCCTTCATTTATAGCCCTGAGGATGTCTTGAAATAAAGACGAAACGTTGGCAAAAAGGTGATTCCATATATTTACCCTGACCAAACTCCGAGAAAAAGAAAAAGTGTTTTGTGAATATTTTGTGGTCAAGAAAACAGTACCGTATATATATATACATGAAACATCATTATTGTATCAATCCGTGGAATAGAATAGAATACAAAAATATCAGGAGTACACTAGTTTTCAGATTCAAATAAAAAGAAAAACACACTTTGTCTCTAATTTTCAGAAGTCATTTGCTCTCCAAGAAATGACGGTTGAAATCGGAAATTACAGACCTTAAGTTTTGTTTTTCCTGATATTTTTGTGTCTTTACTAACTTTGAATTGTTGCTGTTCGTTCTTGATAGAGTTTACAAATGCCAAGCATATATATAATTATAATTATTATGACTATAATATGCATGTATGTATTATTATAACATGTATATGACATACAATAATATGTGGCCCAGAGATCTATTATTACAATAATATACTAATAAAAAAAAAAACAAAAACAAAAAAAAAATGTGAAAAGTTGAACCAGTGGGTTCTATTCTTTGTTCATGAGTATCAATGTTTTGAGTAATCTATTACAACATATGTCTGTTACGCAGAAGATGCGTAGTTGTATATTTAATAATAAAGATGTTAAAAAAAAATTATAGTATGTAATACTATACTATATTTCATACTAATACTACTTATCACATGTAATATTATGCATAATATTATATTATTAAGTATAATATTACATGTGAAAATTAACACTCAACAGTATGTAAAACAAGAGTACTTAGCCAATCCAGTAGAATATACAATTCAGAAATAAAATACTTAATTCCAAGAAAAAAAGAAGCAATAACATGTTTATGAAATATTCAGATATAAAGTGGGATATAGCGGAATGATGTATTAGTATTATTACTTAATTTATTAGTATTATGTAAACTGGTTGAGAAAGACTTTTCAACATTTGTATTTTATTTGTTTTCCCCAACACAGTAACCCTACATCGAGACCGTATATTCACAATATGTTCCGTTATAGATTACACATTTATCACTAACCTAAATAATATAATATATGTGATTAATTAATTGAGCATATATCCTATTTTAACTTTAAATATAACGTCAAGTAAGATTGTATTCTATTATTGAAAATACTATTTCTTTAGAATGCTGTGCAAACATTTTATTGAAATGCTGTTCAGAGTATCAACAATACTTGAACTTTGATCGGACCACTCAAGATTGTTCATGACTGTATAAGAAAGATATACAGTGCAATTGTATGTTTTTTAAAGTTAAAAAAAAGCTACAGTTTAGTATATGAGATGATTAGGTAATTGCACTGACGGTCATAACCGTATTGAATTCATCAGTTCTCACTAGGTGTGGTTAATACCTGGATAAATGACACCATTTGCCGATGGATAGTGCGCACGGTTATATGTTTTCGACTATGATTTATTATGAATGAGCCACACTTCCACCCAGGCGGAAATATTACAAGTATAAGTCTAACGCAGTGCAATCAGTTATTAAGTTGTATTTACTCATTGTAGGGTAAAAAGCTAATGAAATGGTCTCCACATATAAAAAATTAATCGTATAAGCAACGAGTTTCGAACACGTAGTGTTCTTCCTCAGGCATTTACTAAAAAATACAATGTCATCAGAGAGTTATCTATAGTATAAAGATGACATTGTATTTTTTAGTTAATGCCTGAGGAAGAACCTCGTGTTCGAAACGCGTTGTTTATACGATTAAATTTTTATATGTAGAGACAATTTCATTAGCTTTTTACGCTACAATGAATATAAGTGTTTGATTAAGAAAAATATAAATGGAATAATCAAGTGTTTTAAATACCCATTCAAAAAAGGAGCCTGTGTAGTGACAAAGACAGCTGATGACTGAAGTCATGCCCATCACAGCAGTAAGAGTCTCACATCCAGAAATCATAAGAGATTTGACGACGAAGAGGAGGTCTGTAAAGGCGGGTAGTGCGAGAAAGTGCTCTAGAAGACGAACAATCCAGAAAACACGAAGTACTGTTGGAACACTCAGTCGTTCCCATTCAGATTCTACCAGAGCCACAAGGCCTAAATTACTGAAAAACAAATATTTTAATAGTACAAGGCGAAGAGAACTGAAAAAAAATACCATCAGACACTGTAATAAAAACTCTTTAAGTACTTCAAACTGAAAAACTCAAATTAAAGTGTGATTCTCTTCTAAATTTATAAGCAAGAAAATATACAGCATAAACAAACTTTATCTTGGTATTTACAGAAGTACGTTATGAAAGCCAATTTTTTGTATAAACCTACTATACGATTACACTTATAATTTTTTCCGAGTTAAAATGGAAGTTAAATCAATATTAATTGTTCTTTCTTAATCAAGTGAAATAAACAATAGATAAAATTTAAAAAAAAGTATGGACAGGTTTTTTCCTCCAAAGTAGTACCCCTACTTGGAGGGAGCTTATTGCAATATTTTCACATGCTCCATTTCTTATTCTACATGTGTGTAATAAACACATGGACAGTATAAACACTGGAATATTGAGCAAAATATTGAATAGGAAAATTTTGATTATCACTACGATTTAAACTTAGAAAATTATTTCAACTTTTAATTCATCAATAGTTTATTCCAAAATACTAATAAGTAATAATGAACATTGTAAGTCCACGGCACGTAGTTTACACTTTGGGTCTCCATTGGGATTAGGCATGGAGCAAAACCTATGTTATCAATAATCTATGTGTTCTAGCGAAATCTCTGTTGTATCTTTAAACAAAACTTGACATACAAGTGTGGTTTGACTGTTATTTAGCAGACGTATGAACTAATCATATTACCCGGTTGATTCTGCTTAGCTAGTACTAAATTTTGTCTAAAAAACTTTATAAAATAATTACCATTGTTTAATTATACAAAATAATCAAAGGAAATGGTTTCTCTATCTACCCGAGTGTCACCGAAGTGTCTCGTTCTACTTTCGTATGCTGGTGCGGAATATGAATAAATTACACATTATACCTACAAGAAAGTCATTTAAAACGAAAGAAAAGAAATAAATTATAACAAAATCATGTAAGAAAGAGGAAAAACTCGGGTCAAGAAAACATCCGAAACAAGGTTGCTTTAAGTTTCAGCAGAAATTTAACTGAATCAACCGTAGATGTTCCAAGAAACTGAATATGCTCACAGATTATATCAAAAGAGCGCCAGAAAAGACCAGAAAGATTACACTTAACATCAAATCAAAATAATACAGGTTTGATCCTAGTTAACTTTATTAGCATCGCTAATCCACCAAACATATTCAATGAATGCCCAAAGGCCATCTAACAATCTCACAACTGCAACTGCAACTATCCACTCTAACATTCGTAGTCTTTACTTCAATTCAAGGACTCCTTGAAGTACAAACCCTCACAAAAATAGCCACTGAATATACTAAATTAATTTTAAGAGTTTCTGTTTAAGTAATATTTGGATACTTAAAACTCCAGTTATATTAAAAAATCGACAAATGGTATTGTAACTTAAGCACTTCGATATATCCACAACAATAACAAACAAATTACAATTTTTTTTTTTTTTTTTGGTATATATTTACAATTACCTGACAAAGTTTTTTGCATCAATGTATCCAGCATATATAGTTTGAAGTATTGGTATAATTGAGCACCATAGTACAAACTTGACCATTGCTAGTGGGACCACTGCAGCAAATACAGGAGCATGGTAAAGGACTGAATTTGGGAGAGGAAGGAGAGCTAGGAAGGTAGGAAAAAGAAAAGCTAGAGGGCAGAGGGACTCAAGTAAGGGGTAACTCCTCGGACGAAGTCGGATGAAGAAGAACACGGCGGACAGGCCGAACTGAAACAAAAAACAGGTTATTACATATCACACCATGGACAAGTCTTACAGTTATTATGTAGATTATGAACTGACAACTGCGTTTACTGTATCCTTCAACTCAATATGTTACATGTTTTTTATTAGCTTTGTTTCCTTCCAAGGACTAAATTTACCGGAATGAGACCAAAGCTGTGCTTTTTAAGTTTGGTCTCCCATCCACCAAACATAGCACTTGAATGAATGCCCAAAGGCCATCTAACAATCTCACAACTGCAACTATCCACTCTAACATTCGTAGTCTTTACTTCAATTCAAGGACTCCTTGAAGTACAAACCCTCACAAAAATAGCCACTGAATATACTAAATTAATTTTAAGAGTTTCTGTTTAAGTAATATTTGGATACTTATAACTCATTCCTAATTCAGTTTAATTAAAATGTTTTTCTCTCATTATTATCTTAGATTTTACTCTTTCCTTTGTTTTTTCTTCTTTATCAATATTTTTAATTAATAATTTTATCCTGATTAATAATTAAGTTCACTGCAAAGTGAGGCTCATGTTTCCTGCCAATAATCTTACATCACAGAGGGACTGTGCAACCTCTACATCCTTTAGCGAAATAACGGAGGATTCGCTGGGCAGCGGGTAACTGGGACCGCACGCATGGACCCACGCACTCACAGGGCGACTACAGTACAGTAACCATGGTTGATATTTATAAACTGTAGCCTCTAGTCGTTCAGTCACTCCACTAAACTTGAAATTTTACACAAAATCTTAGCTGCAAAGTACTTGGTCAGAAGTACTAGGTATACCTGGATCAAAGGTTTTTTGACCATCGACGTATACAACTAGGAAACTGTTATGTTACAGACTGTATTTTTTTAATTATAAAATTTCGAGAAGGGTAAACAACTATGTCTTCTCTATAATCTGATAGGAATTTGAAAGATATATATTACACCAAAAATTGTAAACAAACTCTAGGTGCTGATTATGCAAATTGAATCTTATATAATTACCTGTATAACAACATTTTGTATGAGAGTAGAAGAAGTACCCTTGTTGATAATTCCAACAATATCAACTGAAAGAATATCTTCAAGAAGACTGGTAGTTGATCCGGCAGCGATGACAGCCGCCATCGCTGAGGTATTGCACCAGTAGGAAACCACAACAACTCCGAGAGAGAACAGGTACAGGTAAATGAATATCAGATGTTTGGTCCATAAGAGAAACACGCAGAGCGACGCCAAACATCCTACAAATGATGAAAAGTTAACATTGTCGTTCAAAAAATATTTGAGTAAGGAAATCAAAGAACAGTGTGTAGTTTTTTCAAAATGAGATTTATCACTCGAGAGAAGCAAATGAAATATTTGAGATACCTAACTAAATTTATGTTTATAAGTTTTTAATAACTATACTTACAGTCTTCAACTAACCAGTGTTGTTGTAGGGACAGAAAATATGACCTTCGTACTCAATGTATTTACGTGCGAGCATCATTACAGGATTGGTAACACATTGTGACTCCTAAATTTATCATTCATCTGTTTTAATGCAGTAATGATGGTTAAAATTGCTAGTGCCTGACACTAAACAGGCTTAAGACAGACTAATTTACATCTTCCCTGAGGGCGTGCAAAAACATCTCCAAACAAAATCTAGGCCCATGAGACGTAATTAAGGCGGCATGTTACCTCTATACAACAGATGACCCCGAAGTACGGAAAACATGTAAGATCCTTTTTAGTTATCTTAATGAGTAATAATATATGTCATATTACTTTGTTGTATCGTCATACCTCTGTTCATATTTTTCTACATAAGTTATTCATTCCTTATAAATTGTGAAGTGTGATAATAAAATTGTTGATAATGTTTATGATTATCATTCATAAAAATTATTGATAATAAAACTAACACATTGAAATGTCTAATATAGTGGTAATGGTTTAATACTAAATTTATTAGTAAAATGCAAATAAATTCTGTAACAATGAAGTGGCGCCATATTAAAGTGGAGTAAGGAGATGCTTTTCCTAAAAATAAAGGTGATTTCCACGTAAACTCATTTGAAACCCAAGGCGTTTTATCCAAAGTAAAGTTTTAATTCTGAGCTAAAACTTCAATCTTCATTAATATACTAGAATGCTAGTTCAGATCGTAGTACCACGTTTTATAAATCCAGCCATCAATATGAAAGTTTAAAAGAACGGTATACTTATAATTAGTGAAAGCCTTCAAATTTGATTATAAAGGTTGCAATGGTATGGAAAGAAGAAATTTGAAACAACCGACAGATTTGAATAGAAATATACTAATTCAGGATAAACAAAAGAATTATCCACATAGTCTATATCATAAAGGTATAGATAATTAGAAATTGTTTGATCCACACTAGCAACACATATATCGACATCAAACATGTTAGTTACACATATATGTGTAAGAGAAAATTCCCTTGTCTAAATAACCTGACCCTTAATTGTTATTAACAATAACCTCTAAGCCATATAATGTACTAGTTACGCTTTTGGTCATTCCAAACGAAATAAGATACGAGACAATAGTTCAATTTTTCAAAATTCAATTAAATTTATTTTTCTTTTAATTCAAATTAATATTAACAATTGCTAAATTAATATTAGGCAGAAATACATTACAATACTTTTTGCACAATTACTGATTTCACAACATCATAATTTAGGTAATTTCACTGTATCAATGACAAATGTTTCAAGCCAAATCTCATCATTATACCAAGTTATCTTATTGTAAAACTACGATAGTTAATACTAGTATTAACCATACTGGTATGTTAGTTCATAATTTTAATAAATAATAATCAAAAGACAGTACTGATAATTCCTTAAGACGTATCTCAAGGCTAAAACCTTATTCAAATGTTGCATGAATAAAAGAATTATTCATAGACGTCATACCAGGAAAAATTAACAATGAATACGTCACTAATTAACAAAAACATACAAAAAACTAACAATTAAATTTGGACAGTAATTAGAATAAATATATAGATAACATAAGTGAACAAGGTAATTCTGTCACAGAATCGTAAAAATAATGAAGATCAGATACTCACCAAAACAAGATAAAACGATCTTTAGAACATAAATAATTACTTTATGATTTTGATCATCTTCTGACATAACAGTCGCTAAAAGTTTTAGGGCGTCTATATTGGGTGCATGGGTATCATTTCCAAACAATTCACCAACACGAAACACTACATATTCTTGATTTAAACCGAGATTATTACGAAACAATTCGTCTATAATAAATAAAGGAGGAACTCGAAGTAAGACATCTAATAAACTAACTAATTTTCTTCGAAGGGACATTTATAGTTCACTAGGAAACCAAAAGTATGTAAATAAAGACTTGA
This sequence comes from Hermatobates lingyangjiaoensis, assembly GCA_026182355.1. NCBI lineage: Eukaryota > Metazoa > Arthropoda > Insecta > Hemiptera > Hermatobatidae > Hermatobates > Hermatobates lingyangjiaoensis. The sequence continues at coordinate 837,305 of JAPFBL010001921.1, read as the reverse complement.
TGAAATTTAGAATTAAATATATACTTCAGTTAAATGCTAGTGGCATAGTTTTGGTAACAGTACATCGTAATTTATAAAAATGTTTTCGAAGTTCAAACGAACTATCTTCAAAAGAACTAAAAATTATACACAAGTAAATCGAACAGCTGTCATTACGTTCAAAAAGCAGTGTTGACTTTACGGACTAAAATTGAAATTCTAACAAACTGATGAAATGTTAAGACATATGTTGTAATAAGAGAAAAGAAAAACATGAATTTTAGTGTAATAATAAAATAGTGTGTTCTATTATTTAAAGAATGTTATTACGCACCGAACGTTAAATTTATATGATTTAATGTTGACTGATAAACAAATTGTTTTCTTCGTATTCTAATTCTGTTACATACTATTTTCATTCCATTCCGTGTCAAAGAGTCTAATTATTTAAATTAATAGAGCAGCAATTATTGTAGCAAGTAGCCAAATTTGTCCATCTGACAGTATCCAATCTCTTCTTGTACAGCCTAAAAAGTTGTCAACCTAATATTAATATCACTAGAGGAATTTAAAATTGTATGTACGATGAGCACTGTACTATCATGAATCAAACAAATATTATTGATAGTGAGTTATATATGCATCTATTATTATTGTATAACATTATTATAACTGTTATTTATACATATATAAAATTGAAATGAAATTTGAACAACCCACAGTGTCATGAACATTATCTTTAAAAGGACATCAATAGCTGATACACAAAAAAAAATAATACATGATGATCCACATAACACAACAGATATAACTCACATAATTCAACATAATCTCATATACTCAACATAATATAACAGATATAATATTTAATTCAAAAATTTTAAATTTCTGATAGATTTATCTTTCGGAAATATATGAAAATATTTAATACGACAGGGCAAATAAGTTAAAAAATAAAAAAATAATATTTTATATAAGTTATGGTTTTTGAAATGAAATATAGTTCGATTGTATGTATTTGTAGAATTGTTTTCCACATTTATTAAACATTGAATGCAACAAATTTGAAATTTTTACAGCAGACACTAGTAATTTTATCGATGTGTCATACTTTTTTAGTAATTGAATAAAACTAGATGATATGGAGGGAGACAGACAGATATAAATAGACAAATGGGGAAAGGGGTATGGAGAAAATGGGAATAAAATAAGAACCAAGGGGGAGACGTCGAAGTTGACGGACAGAATATGATATAAAGAAAAATGGAATTATAAAAAGCTTGTTTTTCTCAATAATAATTGTAACTGGTATGATAACTACAATTTTCTATAAAATAATTAAAATAATAACTGCAATTAAGAAGAATTATATCGAAAATTATATTCCTGCTGATCTATTTAGATCAAATTGATATTGAAATGAAGGTTTCTTTTCTCATACTTATTTTTTTTCTTTTAAATTCGACCATATATTCTTATTAAAAAGGTTAAAATTTTTACTGATAATATTGTGGATGTTGTTATTTTCATAAATATTTTTTGTAATTTCGTGATTTTGAATTTAGAATAGGTATGATATAATTATGATATAATAATTGTTGTTCAATTCATTAAATATGAATTAGATGTTGAGGGGTCAAATTTCAAAATAAATTTGTTATCATTTCATTTCAAATTATTATCTTTTTTATTATTATTTTTTCTCTTTTGATTGAAAAATTGCGTTGAAGTAAATTATTGCATTTATTAATACATGGAACAAATACAATGAATAGTATTGTTCACCAAGAGATATTTGCGGGATTAACAAGCATTATTAATTTATATTTATAATTGTACAATTTTTTTTTAATCAACTGTTTCATTAAGAGTATCCGTTATTTACTTTTTTTTTTAAGAGACCATTAGTTTAATGGACTTTTTTCAGAAATTTAATGAGTAATTTTATATTTAATTGATGAAGTCAGTCGAGTTATTAGTTGTAGAGGTTATACATATGTTATCTTTACGGGGAAATGCTATCCCTAGGGATCCAATTATTAAATGTAGTAATCACTTTTTAAATCCTCCAATTATCATTGGTATATTATACTTTTTACTATATAGAAAATTATGATAAATGTGTAATGGATTACAATAATGTTGTAAATATGGCCATCTCCTATAAATGATGCTGGTTGTACTCATTCCATTCTAATAATTCATTTTATTCATATTCCTGCTCAAACTCCAACTATAAAATATAAAAGTCCAATATCTTTATTCTTTTTTGTTCAATTTTGCTACGGTGCCTGAATTATTATTTAGTTATAAATTGTAATTTATTTATACAACTTTTCTCTTCTCAAGCTATATGGTCAATTAAGAGATTGCAATTGCAAAAGAATTAAATTGAAATTCTATCTGAAGCTCAATATATTTTTAACTTTGAAGGTTAACATTTTTTTAACTTAAATCTTTAGAACATGTTTGTTATTATTATTATTGGTGATATTAAATTTATCATTATTGTTCTTTTAATTTTTTTATTGTAATTTTATATCTTCTCCTAGTAGTAACGAATAGCAATACTATTATTAGTAAATATAATTATTGATATATTGATCCTAATAGTTATTATTATTATTGATTAAGTCACTATTAATTTTTGTAAAAATCCTATTAATGGAGTATTCCACCTGAGTTTTTTCTAGTTCTCTTTTTCAAATTCTTTAATTTGAAATAAAAAAGGATTATTTTTTTTTTATTCTTCTAATAATTATAATCCCTACCGTATGTAAAATAATATATTAGTCAAATTTCCCTTTCTAAATTTAAAATAATTACTATTCGTTCTATGTGATTAACTTAAGAGAATACTATAATTTTAAATTTTGCTTACTTTTTTTCTTAAAATTGCAATTATGATCATTGGTTTTCCCTCATGTAAAACTACTAATATAATGGATATAACATTAAAATTATTGAATTTATTCGGAATATTGTTGTATGAAATCTATAAATATATATGAAATGGTGTAGCTGCGCTTTTCATGACAATTCTTGAGAATATTATTGATTTCTTATTTATTTTCTTGTTTCTGAATAAATTAATATGAGATTTGCAACAGTACATATTGAGAATATTACTGGTCTTATTTTTTTAATTAAAAGATAAATTATTCTTTATTTTAGGTGACTTTATATCGTTCGGTGGATCCATTTACTTCTCCACTCCTTCGTTCCTTCTTTTTGTATTTTCCTGAAGACGGCAAGACAGACTAAATGATCAAAATCGTAAGTGTTAGTCCTCTTTTTTTGTGTTCTCTAGTTGTAAGTTTAATTATTTTTTATTTTTTTAAATGTTACTTTTTATTATTAAGGTAGTCAATATTATTATATTAATTTCTGGACCTATTCATATTCTAAATCAATTATCTGATTTTATTACTGGTATTATGAATATAATAATTATTTTAAGAAGAATTGTTTTTCTTGAAATTACATTTATTAGAAAGCATAATTTATCTTATAAATTTATCTTATATTAGCATATAAGCTTTATTTACATTATTTATCTACAGTTTGGTATAATTTGCACCTAAAATTATACTTTCTTTTGGGAAAGCTACTGTAATCATAGTTAATCAAAAGTATATTAGTATAATTGCAGTAATAATCATTTTGGTAGTAAAATACTTAAGATATTGTTGTAATTGATTCAAATATTTGCTTGCTCTTAAATGTTTGTCTACCGTAACTAAAATATTTCTGTAGTTATAAAGGTAAATATATGTTATATTCATTATTAGGACGGGACTTAATAACAACTAATTGAGATATAATCAATCAGATGCCTTTTCCCCTGTACATTTATGTACAGAGGGAGGTTATAAAACTTACTTATCCTATCCTAAACCAATATATATGTTATATTAAATCAACTGGACCACTAATCCACAGAAATGGTTGAGATAATGAATGTATCTGATTCATAATGATTGATAAAACAAACAATCAATTGGTTGTGAAGAAGTTTGATTTAGTTACTAATAGTAAAGTTGATTGTAGGCTACTCCTGATTTTGATTGGAACAGAAAAGAAACATTATGTTTCTGCTCACAAAAAAGATTTTATCAAGCGACGATGCGTTTCGAACACTTAGTGTTCATAGTCATGTTACATTTGCCTCAGTAAGGTCATATTAACTGTTTAAGGAGTTAAAATATACTGATTCCTCGTGTTTGTAGAGACCTTTCTAATCACGAGTAAATACCATTCAATAACTATTTGCATAATGCATAGCTAGCATAGAATTAATTTTTTTCTAAAATTACTGCTTTAATTTTGAATTTAAATGAATTGCATTAATTTACATATAAGTTAACTAAATAAAAGCAATTACAACAATCTAAAATATAGTGTTCTCAGCATAATATTAAAAAAGGATTTGATTTTATGAAATTTATTATTATTTCTTTGTTTTTTTACAAACACTTTAAAACGATAATAAGTAACTATGAAAAATCCTCCGTATACATTCCCAACATATTGAAAGTTAATTTAAAATATTACTCAGCAAATGACTAGTCTTAATTATTAGTCATCGTGATTCATTAAATTTTTTTACAAGGCTGTGACAATGATTATATTTTCATTAAAATTATCAAAATAGAGATTACTGCATTAAAACAAAACATTGCTAAATGCATAAACAAATATATATAAAAATATATAAACTAAATGTATAAACAAAACAAAAGTTAAATAGCTTGTCAATTAACTTAATAAGTCTAATACTTTTAGTTAAGATGACTGCACATTAACGCATATCTTTTAAAATATAAAACATATTATTATGGACCGACCTGTATTTCAATTACTAAATTCTACTAATATGACATTTTTTGCCTTTTATTATTACATTATCTATTTGAAGCCTTTTTTTTAAATATAATTCACATGTAAACATTTTATAATTCACATTTAATATAGTTTATATTTTTATTTCTTGCCTATTAAAGACAACACTGACTTATTGAAGAGCTAAATCCCTTTTATTCAATTTCACACCGTCATGGCGTCATAAATCCCTTTTATTCACACCGTCATGGCGTCATTAGATTTTTTTAATTTATGTTTAAAAAACAATTTTTATACATATAGCAGTTTAAAAGTGATTTTATTAATTAGATTACTAAGTGGTGCACACGTATGTTCGTATAAGTTTATGAAAAGAAAGAAGAAAGAGGAAAAATCTGCACATCAAAAAGAAAGTTAGTACACAATTTAAAATTATCTTCTATTCTTTATTACATTGCGTTAAATTATAACTATTAACTTTAAATAATGACAGTAAAACATTCAAAAACTTTTAAACTGCCTCATGTAAATTAATATACAATTAAGGTGTAATTTAAAAAACGTTATTCCTACAAAAAGTTATGTAATATACCTCTGTTTAATTACTTCTAATTATTTACAATACTATATTTATTAATTGGTTATTAATAATAATAGAATTGATTGCAATATAATCTTTTAATATTAGGAAAACAATGAAAATAGTAATATTCAAAATTATATTTACGGAAAGAAATATCACAAGTATTAGTACAAATTTGTTATAGGACCAATGATTCAGTTTTTAATGAAAGTTTAACTTTATATTGTTTACAACTTTTTATATAAAAGTATAAAGTATTTTAACAACTTTAAAAAACTGCATAACAAAATATGAATATAACTTATCTTTAATCAACATTTCAATGCAAACGTTAAGGAACTGTTATTTTACAAACCATTTTTTGTTTTAAACTTAATTTAATAATCTAGCTTAAACATATTTTTTTAAAATTAAGCTTAAATTAAATTGATTCTATCTTAAAAATTGTATTATTATAAATACTTTACTCATTACTGCGTTTAATTTAATTATTGAAAACTAAAGTAATTTATTACTTTAAGCTAGAAAAGCCAGAACCTATTATGCAGTAATTTTTATAGTTTCTTATATAAGTATTCGTTGAGTTTAATTGTCAATTAATAGTATATCAATTATTTAATATTATTAATTATTAATAGGTAATAATTTTTAAACTAAGATTTGTAGCCTTTTTCTGATTTCTACTGTGGTTTAGACGTTGATAGATATAGTATATAAAAATTACTATATTAACAACATCAATTAATAATATTTATCAATAATTAATGTTAATAAAATCATTAATAAGAATAACATAGTTTGTTCTCTATAGATGCTAGCATATTATTTTGTGTACTAAATTGATTGTCGTGAAAGTAATTATCCATGTAATTAATAGATAATATTATATGTATCCTCTTATGATATTTTACAAAAAGTTATATGATTTTTATGATTGTTATTGTTTACATAACAATCTATATTCAATGTTCATAGCTTTATACTGTATTAATGTAAAGCTTTTATAAAGTTATGAAAGTTTTATTTAAGCATTATATATATAGTTTATATAAACGTGATGTCAACTCTTACAAAAGAAAGTAATATAATTTAAGAATATGTTTTTTACTTTAATTTCATCTTTATATCGTATGTAGGACAATGAAAGTATCGCATTCAGGTTAAAATTTGCCATCGAGTTTTCTACGGAAGTTAATGTTTGTTGCCTGCCCTCTGTGGCGAATATCTCGGATATTAATGTGTGTGTTTGTGTACTCAATTGTAGTACCCGTGCCATGAATGAAATTCTTCTTTCAAAGGAACTGGGTTCCTTTTTTATTACAGATTTACTTTTATATTTTAACATTAACATGTAGTTTTACAAAACGGCCAGGTTAGCCTAGTGGCAACGTGCTCATCTCAGGACTGGTAGATCCAGGGTTCAATACCCACTCTGGTCATCGATTTATTCACTAGAGATGTGAGAAGGTTATTCCTTGGAGAGAATGTTTTGATTTATTCATTCCTCTTAGCCTTTCAGCCATCACATCATACATCAGAAAAGCTTGTTTTTTTTTTTAAAGTGCAGCCCTTTCGCCATGTCAGTAGAAACCAACCAGATCCTCACGAATAAGAAGACGAGACAGTCTTCGTGAAATACCCATATAGACCTAGTGGAGACGGGCTTCCACTTCTTAGACCAACAACAACTATAACATATCAACCTGATGGTTACTTGATGAAAGAGATGAAAAGGGAATAAACAAAAGTACCGGTTAATAGGGACTTGATATATAGGTAAGTAAGGAAAGGAGTCAGAGATTACAAGAAAAGCTATAGAGAGGATGTTAAGTGGTCTCTCCTGAGCTAGTCCGATATAAGATACTCCTTAAAGATCCCCTACTCTCAAATACACTTGAGTTAGGAAAACATTTAGGACTCCTAAATGCAGAATGTTCATTATGTGATATCACAAAGAGCCAAGATCTGGTCTTTGTCTGCTCTCTTGTAAGACTGCCATTGCAATTTAACTTAACTTAACCTATGTGTTTAAACTAATAATACATATAATATATTGTTGATGTCATAGTCCATTAATGGGTAACTTATATATAAAAGTAAAAGCACCTTTACTGTATTTGGTAATGAAGAATTTTCTGTTTCTGGTTATGTTCCAATTTAAAATATGTTTTTTTTTTTTTTTTTTTTTTTTAGCAGTGATAGTCTTTGCTGTTCATAGTTTCTCAAATTGAATATAGTATTTTTGAAGGTTTTTCTACTTCTATAGATGAACAGTTTAGTTAACAGATTTAGAATGTTACAAATAAGACCAGTTCCTTTCATGATCTTATAAATCCATCGTAATCTTACATATGTATTTCAGATTAATTTTTGTTGTCTTAGATCAATACATCAAATTTCTCAAACTTTTTCTATTTCACTTTATATTTTATATCATTTTGTATTTTCATTTGCGTTATGAGATATAAAGTGTGTGTATGTATGCGTGTGTATATATTGTTCAATACAGATAAAAAAAATTAAATAAAAAATACATACTTACAGTCTCTAATTTACGGTTTGAACTATCATCAGAAGGGATAAAAGAAGAAAACTAAGATCACTGGTGCGGAGCAAACTACTCTCCAACCGTCTCTGCACCAGTGCGCTTGGTTTCTCTCTAATATTCCACTGATAACGGTTCAAACCAAAAATTAGAGACTGTAGTGTACGTTTTTTTATTTTTATTCCTTTATCTATATTGAACTTTATTTGTCTGTGTCGAATCATTTTTCTTCTTAAAGATATATATATATATATATATATATATATATATATATATATGTGTGTGTGTGTGTGTGGTGTGTGTGTTTGTGTGTGAGTGAGTGTATGTGTGTGGGTGACAGAAAGAAAGAGAGAAAGAAAGAAAGTAAGAGAGAGAGAGAGAGAGAGAGAGAGAGAGGAGAGAGCAGGATATATCTAAAATCAAAACAGTTACAATCACCAAATTTCATAATCCCTTTCCTTCCAGCTTTAAGACAGAATAGTAAGCTCGACACTAATATTTTATCTCTTAGTTGCGGTTACTTCATAAAGAAAAAATCAATTTTGATATAATTTTTACTATTTTTTTCATGTTACATTTGATATAAATAGGATGTAACCCACGATTAAAATTTTTAAAACTGTTCTAAAATGACTTTTTGACTCTATGCTGCTCATTAAAGAACAATACAATTTTTGCTAAAAAATTGAACAAAAAATTAGCAATTTATAAAAAAAATAGTGAAATTTCAATCGCCGAAAAGATTACTAAAACTATGAAAACTGAATTGTCATCCTGGACTAATTGTTAACCTGCTATACATGTTGGTTTTATTTACATTGTTTACATTTACAAAAAAGATACTAATTTGAAGCTAATTTTTCGTTGATTCTATGGCACTGACATTTTTTGTTAAATGTTTCTGACTTTTTCCAAAACAAATAGGAATATTTTAATAGTTTTAAAAGGAAAACATGGGTTTAAATATTCAATGTAGAATTTCAGATAGACGACATCAGATCCACTGGTCATGTAATGTTGCAAATGACCATATGATAGATCTATTTGTTATAAGACCAAATCCATGTTCTCCTGTAAGGGATTATTTCGTCACACGAAGTCTTCACTTTGGCTTTACTAAAGTATTATTACTACTGAGAAGATACTAATGATATTATATGCATAAATTGTGTGATATACAAGAATTAGCGTCCACGAGTTTTTTGATGACTGGATCAACACCCATGTGTACTACGATCTAAAGTGCTAGTCCAGGAATAAAAGACCAGTAAACATCTATTTTAGACATTTAACTTTGACGCTGAGATCGAAATTGTTTCATCAAAGTTATAAGCCATCACCACAAGAAAAAGTAAGGAAGCCTTTGGCATAGATTCCATGATAGACCTTCTCGCCTTATGCTTTGCAAAGTAAACTCAAACAATAGAGTTGTCTGTACAAAAGAGGTCATCAGTAAACTCCCGATTACTGGGTGGTCGATCATATACTAGTGGGTCCCAAAACTATTGCGATATCAGGGTAAATGAACATGATGACAAAGCACCAAAGGAGGCGAATTTATTACGTACAAAGAGTTAAATGAAAAGGTGAAACTCGGCCTAGCAGTAAGAAGTCTTCAATGCAAGTGTGGAAAACACTGCCAGCTAGCCCAAAAGGAATTAGCCCGTCGACTTTAGGGTGGTAACAAAACATTGTACATCAGTGTTTCCCAAAGTGGGCGATACCGCCCCCCTGGGGGAGGTGCTTTGATATCGGGGGGCGCTATTGCAAAAAGGAGTGGGGATTCTATTTCCATAAATTGAAAATTTCATGCAATATAATTTCTAAATTTAAGTGAAAACACCACATGTAAACTTCTAGGAAAAGGTTTCTTAAAATTATTTGTTTTGATAATTTATTTTTATTTTAAAAGTATATTCTCATCTAAGTTTCTTTTATTGTGTATTAATTCTTTTGCATAAATGTGCTATGAAACAATACATATATTCGATTATAAATAAATATTCCATTATTCATTTTATTAATTTAATTATTAAAATGTTACTCATTACGTTATTTAGTCTAAGATTCTGATTATTGAGGAGTGTTGAGTTATAGATTTAGGGACCCAAGGGGGCGGTCGCTCGAAAAAGTTTGGGAAACACTGTTCTACATGAACACCTGTATAGAATCGGAGTAGAAATTAACCTTATCTGCCTTCTGTGACGATTTAGGGAAAATATAATATGACCGGAGCACATATCCAAACATGTCCTAAATGAGTTTTACGTAGCAATTATATTCGGCTGCAAAGAAAAATGGAGTTAATGTCCTAAGGGACAAATTCGATTTTCCTTTTTCTGGTGTACGATAAGAAAATAATTTTTATATATTGTGTTATTATTTTATTCGGATAAATAAGTCTTATTTAACTACTTTAATATAAACAACAATTAAAATTAAATTATTTTTCTTTCGCAACCTGCCGAAAAATATAAAATACAAAAATACATTACATGTTGAGAAATCCTATGACAAGTAAACCTTCATTTAGCGTGGGTTTACTGTAAATACAATTAAAATTACTTTATAAGAAGCTTTTTTAATATTGATTGTATGGTCTCCACTAGTCTTCTTATTTTAAGTAAGAATGCAAAGAAATATTCAAATAAAAATATTTATAACTGTAGTTTTTTTTTTAGGTAGTTAACTTTAATCCTTTCATATTTAAACTATTAACAAAAAAAATAGACATTATCAGTTTATTGATAATTTGAACTAACTGGAGCATAGCTCAGTAATAGGAGTATTCATTGCAATGCGAATACATTCGTGTAGAAATATTTGATTATCTGCGAATGTAAACACAAATTGATAGCATAATTGAAGTACTCTTTCTACAGCTAATATAAATGAGAATTCTGATTAAAATTTATTCCGTAGGGAATAATATGGAATTTTTTAGTACTGCGAGTGTTGCCCTTAGCCGTAAACTGCCGGATCAGTGGATCACACATTCAACTGATTTATTACAAATTTTTTTTTAATTTTGTTTTAAAAATATGAACTATTAATTTTTTAATTTAAAATCTAGTATGTAATAACATGAAATATTGGGGTCTGCGAATTTATTTTTCACTCAAGCCTTATATGAGATGGTAGAATGCAACGACAAAATAACAGAATTTCCTTTAAATTAATTGCCCTTTTCGCCAATTTCAAAAACTGTCGTTACTTTCAAAATAATTGAAAAAATTATGACTGAATACCTATAGTAAATAACTATATAAATAATATTTCTTTATATCATGTTTTACGATTACTGTTTTTCTAAGTTCATAAGTTAATAACCAAATGCAAGATAATTTATGTATTTCTTTTTTTACAAAGTGATTGACTAATAACAGCGTATAGATTTTATACCCAATAAGGACTGTTAACAAATATTAAGGGATTTTTAAAATCAATTTTATTATTTTCCATTGTTACAATTGAAGAAGAATAAAACATCTCCTCGCTTAAATAATCATCCTCACTTGACCAACTTCAAATCTAGCCTATCTTTCTGGATTAAACTGAAGTTTTACTGTAGGTTACTCTGTAAGATGGAGCAGACTAGAAAACTGTCGAAACAGAAAGGAAATGTATGTGGTAAAGTGATATAGTAGTCTTTAATGTAACTAATACGTCTGCATTAGTTACCTCTGTATTGTTGGTACTTTTCGCCCTGTGGAGAAGACGTTCAGCCGTAGGTCTCAGTTTGTATGTTGCCAAGTACCTGTTAAAGCTACCTAGTCAAAATTTAAAACTAGTGTGATAGAATGTTTGTGTGGTATCACAAAAGGTTTGGTTAGGTTGCCGTAGCAGTCCGAGCATATCCCCCCCCTAAATCCAAACTAGTTGACTTAAACCATCTTGAGAGAACAATAAACTTCATTAAGTTCGTGATATCAGCGGATGATTCTCAGCATTGTTAAAGAAGTACTCTTCTAATATTGCTGTTCTTCTCTGAGCCAGACCAGAGCATTGGCAAAGGTCTGGTCTAAACCTCTAACTAGTTGACTTGAACCATCTTGAGAGAACAATAAACTTGATTAAGTTCGTGGTATCAGTGGATGATAAATTCTCAGCATTGTTAAAGAAGTACTCTTCTAATATTGCTGTCCTTCTTTGAGCCAGACCAGAGAATTGGCAAAGGAGGAGAACAGATTCTTCCTCCTCTCGCTTTAACATACTCTGCAGATGTCCCTTCCCACTAAAGCCATCCTGGTGGCATACTTCCCTATTAGCCATTTTCCAGTACAAACCATAATGACATTCGCTACCATTTCTCCATTCATGGATAGAAGTTCATTAGTCCTTCTCTAATTCCAAGTAGGCCATAGTTGCTTCGAAATGAGTCACGATCCCTCCCGGATCCTTTTTTTTTTTGGTACCACAAAGAGCCAATCTTTGGTCTATCTGTTTTCTCTAGTGATGCACCATTGCAACTTAACCTAGTAACTCTTTGGTACTACGAGTAACAATAATAATATTATATTTTCATTGTTATTATTATTATCATTCAATTATATAATTTGCAAGTATTTTTATAAACATTCTATTGATTAAATTAGTCCGCGTTACAAATTATTTTATGTAATTTTAATTCTGATTAATTCAATTTCGTTGAGCTTTTCGAGAAATATACAGGTTTCATTGATTGCTATAGGGTTGAATTTGGTTGAAGGGAGTGAGAGGTTGTGTGCTTGGCGAGGGGTAACACCTGTTGTTGGGGGGCGGGGCGGAACAGCGCGATGGTCGAACAGGGCCAGCACTAGGCCAGTGTTAAACAAGAACCAAGCACCGCTCTCGGCCCAGGAAACGTGTGTCGCGAACACATGGACCTCCCTTCGTCCTCAGGTCAGCCTACCCATCTTCTTGCGACTTTCAATATTAAACTCTTTAAAAAACAATGTTATAAATCAAATGCATAATGTCGATACATCATACATTATGCACGCAAGATATTCAAAACATCAGTATTTAAAACATTATGCCAACAGTATAGAAAAATTATATGATAAAAACAAGAATAGCAGTATAACATTCAATAAATATAATAACACAACTTTTTATTATAGAATTATTCGATCAGCACTAGACATTCTTCATAAATTTTATTTTGTCTCCAAACATATTCTTCTTTTCATTGAACTGAATTTTTTTTTCAATGAAGATTAATTAATCATCTGATAAAACAATATATGTTTTTTTTAAAAGTTAAAATAAATTATTTATTTGGTGATACTATTATTTACTATTCAACTGATTCATATAATCTGTGTTCTTTTTTGTAATTTTGTTTATATTTGGCACCAGTTTCTATTAACATTGGAGTAAACAAGTTTTTAGTATTTATTTAAATGTTAAATTAAATTAATACTTATTTGCTTTAGTATGACACTTAATAAATTCGTGTCCAAATAAAACACAAAATAAAGATAAACACAAAATAATTTGTGTTTTAATATGACAAAAGGTATAGTATCTTGGAGTTTATAAAACTGATATATTCTAATATATATACTAATATATTTATACTATAATAGTATATATACTATAGTATATAACTAATATATAACTATATTAACATATATATATATTTTGTTTTTTAATGTTGACAGTTCACAAAATATGTAATCATGTCTTCAGGTAAAACATAGTTATCATATTCAAAACAAACACTCTTACAAAACATATTATTAGTATATATATAAATATATACTAATAATATATTTTGTAAGAGTGTTTTGAATATGAAAACTATGTTTTACCTGAAGACATGATTACATATTTTGTGAACTGTCAACATTAAAAAACAAAAAATAACATAAAGACAAAGACATATGTCTTTAACTAATAGTGATTGTGTGGTGATGTGAATTTTAAGTTGATGGAAATAAGTCAAAGTTCATTATTGTAGGAAACACTTAAATATGGAAAAACAAGTTTTCATATATACTCATTCAGGTTTTACGATTAATATAATTATAAATTATAATTGTATGATATATATTTTTTTTGCAACAATACTTTCAAAATTAATCAATTTCGTTGGGGGTGAAAATTACGTTATAATTATAATTAGTGGTACAGTATTAATCTGATTCTTCTTTGAATATAATATTTATGAATATAGAATAACAACGTCATACAATTCTCACGATAAGTTAATTTTTGAAATTTCGTTATAGGACACATTAGCCATTTAAATTATTATAAGAACGGATAATTGTGTAGTGGCGCTGAATTCACTTTAATAATTATCAATATCATGAATTGATAATCATGTAGTGGCTCTATATTCGTTGAAATGATTATCAATAATATGACTGGTAATCATGCAGTGCTTTTGAATTTACGTGGTTTATAATTAATCATGTATTACAGTTTATTAAATGATTTTTGATAAATGGAAGTGATAATGGCATTATTGACTCACATTACCTATAGAATTAGAGATTTGTAGGGGTGGTACGTGCACTACTATTTATTTCCAAGATTGTTCCTAAAAGTATTTGAAGATTTCGGCGCCAGCATTCTTTGCCAGTACCTGGAAATTGTTGGTAAATTGTATTGGGCTCTTCCATCATCAGTCAGATACCATATTCTACCCTTTCTGTTCAAGTTTCTGTTACAATATTGAATTTTGTATAACGAAGTATTAAAAATAAATCACCATTGAATTGCTTTATTTTAAAATGTACATACAGGCACATTTGGTTTGTAACTTTTAAATTATGATTACAACTAGTATTTCTATTAAAATCAAATAACGAGGGAGATAACAAAGTATGATTATATTTGGCAAGTAAGTTGATCGAAATATGTAATTTAAAGTTTGTAATTTTAGAAACCTACGAATGAAAACACTCAGAAGAGTACACGGGTCTAAAGATGATCATATCACCAGCTGTTATTTGATTCTAACATTCATCATATCTTGTACATATTACAAGTATAATTCAATTTTTTTTTAAAAGATTTTTGAACGTTCAGTTCATTATAACCAACTACAATTAATTACTTTTCATTAAATATATGAAAAAGAATATATTATTCTTTTTTATATATCATAATAACTAACTTTTTTGAATATTATAAAATTATAAATTTTGTTTACAGGATTTATATCATTTTTATATATCCATATATCTTGAATATATGGTTTCTAGAATTGAGAAAAATATATATACTTGGTTCTTTTTACATAAATACCTAAGATGATATAAAATGTCTTTACTTTTTAAAATAGATTGTGATGTTCCAATATATTTGAAGAATATGGGCAATAACTCTAGAAATCATTTATTATTTATTACCATATATTGTGACACTTCTCTATACGACCATATACAAAAATAGTGACAATTAAGCACATAACGAACAAAGTATGTTGAAACAAAGTATGATTATATCTTTTAAGAAACTTGATCTGCAGATTTATTTATTTGTGACTTTTGTTTCATATATATATAACCAATTAAATGAAACGATTCCACAAACTAAATAAACTATATTGACACAAAGAACACTCAGAAATGA
This sequence comes from Hermatobates lingyangjiaoensis, assembly GCA_026182355.1. Classification (NCBI taxonomy): domain Eukaryota; kingdom Metazoa; phylum Arthropoda; class Insecta; order Hemiptera; family Hermatobatidae; genus Hermatobates; species Hermatobates lingyangjiaoensis. The sequence continues at coordinate 821,790 of JAPFBL010001921.1, read as the reverse complement.
AACAGAAACTCACTACTATATTTCGATGTCCTCGTCATCAGAAAAATAGAAACGAGTCCTCCGCAGGCAGACAACGACGTCTGCGTTTCCAAGCGTTGCGTTTCCAGCTTGCTTGGTCTTCCTATCTTTTTTCTCCTAAAGATGGATTTTCCAAAAATTTGTGTTAGCAAGTCTGTTTTTTTACTCACTGTGATACATATTCGATATTATATTTGTATATTAAATATATTATCTGTATATAAAGCAAGATTTCACAATAAACACGTGAAATAACAAAAATGATGAAACCAGAATAAGAAATGGGGAAAAAAAGACAAAGATCTTTCAACCATAACAAGCAGTCTTCGTCAGAGTCAAAAACCCTGTTGTGTTTCAACCGTTCTTTGAACCGTAACTTTACAGTTGAAAGATAGTCTTTTTTTCCCATTTCATATTATGGTTTGAATTTATATATATATATATATATATATATAAAGATTTTTCAACCGTAACAAGCGGTCTTCGTCAGAGTCAAAAACCCAACTTGGGTTTAAGCGGTAAGAAGACCGCTCCTGACGGTTGAAAGATCTTAGTCTTGTTTTCCCATAACGCGGTTTCATCATTGATTGTTATTTCACGTGTTTATGTGAATTCTTTATATATATATATATATATATATATATATATATATATATATCAACAAATATATATGTACATATCAACAAATATATATATATTAATATCTCCGTCAGAGTCAAAAATGAGTTGCGATTTTGACTCTGACGAAAATTGATTGTTACGTTTAAAAGATCTTAGTCTTTTTTTCCATTAAATTTTGTGGTTTGATCATATATATATATATATATATATATATATATATATATATAGTTAACACATGAAAGAGAAAAAACAAATAAAGACGCACACAAAAGACTCACAACGATATTTCGACAGTCGTCGTCATCGGGTAGAAGTAGTCCCTTTGAGTAGCTGAAGCTAACTCGATATATATATATATATATATACTTAAAATAAATTGTGACACATAGACAGAAACATAACAAAGACTCATTTTTCAATATTTCCACCGCCATTACGGTATATTCAATATAGAAGTTATATAGTCGAAAACCAACGAAAAGGTCATTAATATTTAAGAGAGTTAAACTAAAATTAGTCTTTTTTTTTTAAAGTTACTAAAAATGAAGTGAACCCTAAATGTGTTACTTATTACAAAACTTGCACCTGGAGGTATCATAGTTCTAAAGAAAAAGAAAAAAAAAATATACTGACAAGAGCCCTTTGAAATAGGAGTAATCTAATCCGGCGTCTAAGCCTGGGCACAGTGTTGTCCAATTTTTTGTCTACAACAGCCCTTTTTGTCATAGCCTCCAATTTTCACCTGTCAAATTAAACTCTGAATACAGCTTATATATTCTTTTTTTTTATTTCATGCTTTCAGCAAGGTTAACTCATTAAAGAAATATTAAAATATTAAGTGAAGTATACTGTTCATATAATTTTTAATAGAGTTATTGATTAAAATTAGAAATATAGTTTGTACGGAATGTTTATATTTATCAACAAAAATTGATTAAGAATTGAATGTAAAACTAATATCATTTCTTGTCATCAAAGTAACAGTTTTCATCTACCATCACGTAAGCACTAATGAAAATTTAGTTCTAATGATATGAAGTAATACAATTGATATATTTGCAATAATAATCGTCTTGAAACCAAAAAAAAAGTAGTGAAAAAGTTGTAAATTTATCATTAGATATTCAAGAAACAACTTTAAATGAGTTAGTCCAACGTGGATAGAAAACTGCTTCTTTGTTTCAAAAGCTCGCATTCAAGGGTTTTCGCTGCTGTGCTGATTTATGAGAAGAAAGTCTCTCTTGTTTGTTATTTGGCACTCATTTTCGTTATGGATGAGTCATATTACAGGGGTTGACGTGTCTATAAATAACGCCAGCAGGTTTTGGGTTTGTATTCACCTTTATATGGGTTTAAATTAGTTAATATGTAACTTTGTTTGTTAGCGCCTTTATCTTGAAAATAAAATGGAACATTTGTTCTTATTCAAAGAGTTTAATAGAACATGAGTGCTAAATTTATGCAAATTGTTAGTACCACTGAATACTAATTCTAAAAATTAATAAAACGTCTTTTAGTTGTATTATTGCCTTAAATAGTATATCCGATTGATGATTATTTTGTTATATATTAAATTATCTTTGTTTTCATCCTTATAAATTTCGAGTTTCTCTATTATATTTCATGTTTGTCCTTTATGTACTGTTTTAATTAAATGCATTGAATTTTCCATATTATCTGCTTCAAGACCAGGTTTATTTAAGTAATTAGCGGAGTTGGATATATTTGAATTACTTACGTAATCTATACTGTCCTTTAAATCGGAGTTTTAATGTTCTACCAGTTTGCCTTTGTATAAATACATGTTTTCAATCCTTACATTTTAATTTATATATATATATATATATATATATATATATATGTACATATACTAATGATACTAATATACTAATAATATATAAAACTAATCAATTTAAGTCAGAAGCTATTTAAATTAGAAGAATTCGTAATTCAAGGGATAGTTAAGCAAATTGGACCTGGGGGGGGGGGTTATCTGGGAAATGTACAAGTATCTTTGGACATGAGTTTTATATACATAAGCTGATTGGAGACTGGTTGTAAGTTGGGGTCCCAAATCGTGTCTCCACCAGTGTTATTGGTTTCCTTCTATTATCTTTCCTGACAGCGTTTCAAACCGAAATTACAGACTGTGTGTGTTTCTATTTTTTAAAAAAATTATCTATTTTTATAAAAAATAGATTTTTCTATATAAAGGAGATTCATAAGAATATTTCTATAATTTATAAAAAAAAATATCTATTTCATTTTGTCTATAGTAAACTTTGGTTGTATATATATATATAAAGATTTCTCATAAACACGTGAAATAACAATCAATGATCAAACAACAATATGAAAATGAGAAAACAAGACTATGATCTTTCAACCGTAACAAGTGGTCTTCGTCAGAGTCAAAAACCCAACTGTTGGTGGGTTAAGAAGAAGAAGCTATAAGTGGAAAAGTCGTGGATGCAGAATTGCTATTAAACTCAATACAATATGCTTAAAAGAGGACTTGCAGCCAAAATACACATATATATATCAATGAACAAACCATAATATGAAAATGGGAAAACAAGACTAAGATCTTTCAACCGTAACAAGCGGTCTTCGTCAGAGTCAAAAACCCAACTGTTGGTGGGTTAAGAAGAAGAAGCTATAAGTGAAAAAGTCGTGGATGCAGAATTGCTATTAAACTCAATACAATATGCTTAAAAGAGGACTTGCAGTCAAAATACACATATATATATCAATGAACAAACCATAATATGAAAATGGGAAAACAAGACTAAGATCTTTCAACCGTAACAAGCGGTCTTCGTCAGAGTCAAAAACCCAACTGTTGGTGGGTTAAGAAGAAGAAGCTATAAGTGAAAAAGTCGTGGATGCAGAATTGCTATTAAACTCAATACAATATGCTTAAAAGAGGACTTGCAGCCAAAATACACATATATATATCAATGAACAAACCATAATATGAAAATGGGAAAACAAGACTAAGATCTTTCAACCGTAACAAGCGGTCTTCGTCAGAGTCAAAAACCCAACTGTTGGTGGGTTAAGAAGAAGAAGCTATAAGTGAAAAAGTCGTGGATGCAGAATCTGCTATTAAACTCAATACAATATGCTTAAAAGAGGACTTGCAGCCAAAATACACATATATATATCAATGAACAAACCATAATATGAAAATGGGAAAACAAGACTAAGATCTTTCAACCGTAACAAGCGGTCTTCGTCAGAGTCAAAAACCCAACTGTTGGTGGGTTAAGAAGAAGAAGCTATAAGTGAAAAAGTCGTGGATGCAGAATTGCTATTAAACTCAATACAATATGCTTAAAAGAGGACTTGCAGCCAAAATACACATATATATATCAATGAACAAACCATAATATGAAAATGGGAAAACAAGACTAAGATCTTTCAACCGTAACAAGCGGTCTTCGTCAGAGTCAAAAACCCAACTGTTGGTGGGTTAAGAAGAAGAAGCTATAAGTGAAAAAGTCGTGGATGCAGAATCTGCTATTAAACTCAATACAATATGCTTAAAAGAGGACTTGCAGCCAAAATACACATATATATATCAATGAACAAACCATAATATGAAAATGGGAAAACAAGACTAAGATCTTTCAACCGTAACAAGCGGTCTTCGTCAGAGTCAAAAACCCAACTGTTGGTGGGTTAAGAAGAAGAAGCTATAAGTGAAAAAGTCGTGGATGCAGAATTGCTATTAAACTCAATACAATATGCTTAAAAGAGGACTTGCAGCCAAAATACACATATATATATATCAATGAACAAACCATAATATGAAAATGGGAAAACAAGACTAAGATCTTTCAACCGTAACAAGCGGTCTTCGTCAGAGTCAAAAACCCAACTGTTGGTGGGTTAAGAAGAAGAAGCTATAAGTGAAAAAGTCGTGGATGCAGAATTGCTATTAAACTCAATACAATATGCTTAAAAGAGGACTTGCAGCCAAAATACACATATATATATCAATGAACAAACCATAATATGAAAATGGGAAAACAAGACTAAGATCTTTCAACCGTAACAAGCGGTCTTCGTCAGAGTCAAAAACCCAACTGTTGGTGGGTTAAGAAGAAGAAGCTATAAGTGAAAAAGTCGTGGATGCAGAATTGCTATTAAACGCAATACAATATGCTTAAAAGAGGACTTGCAGCCAAAATACACATATATATATATCAATGAACAAACCATAATATGAAAATGGGAAAACAAGACTAAGATCTTTCAACCGTAACAAGCGGTCTTCGTCAGAGTCAAAAACCCAACTGTTGGTGGGTTAAGAAGAAGAAGCTATAAGTGAAAAAGTCGTGGATGCAGAATTGCTATTAAACTCAATACAATATGCTAAAAGAGGACTTGCAGCCAAAATACACATATATATATCAATGAACAAACCATAATATGAAAATGGGAAAACAAGACTAAGATCTTTCAACCGTAACAAGCGGTCTTCGTCAGAGTCAAAAACCCAACTGTTGGTGGGTTAAGAAGAAGAAGCTATAAGTGAAAAAGTCGTGGATGCAGAATTGCTATTAAACTCAATACAATATGCTTAAAAGAGGACTTGCAGCCAAAATACACATATATATATCAATGAACAAACCATAATATGAAAATGGGAAAACAAGACTAAGATCTTTCAACCGTAACAAGCGGTCTTCGTCAGAGTCAAAAACCCAACTGTTGGTGGGTTAAGAAGAAGAAGCTATAAGTGAAAAAGTCGTGGATGCAGAATCTGCTATTAAACTCAATACAATATGCTTAAAAGAGGACTTGCAGCCAAAATACACATATATATATATCAATGAACAAACCATAATATGAAAATGGGAAAACAAGACTAAGATCTTTCAACCGTAACAAGCGGTCTTCGTCAGAGTCAAAAACCCAACTGTTGGTGGGTTAAGAAGAAGAAGCTATAAGTGAAAAAGTCGTGGATGCAGAATCTGCTATTAAACTCAATACAATATGCTTAAAAGAGGACTTGCAGCCAAAATACACATATATATATATCAATGAACAAACCATAATATGAAAATGGGAAAACAAGACTAAGATCTTTCAACCGTAACAAGCGGTCTTCGTCAGAGTCAAAAACCCAACTGTTGGGTTTTTGACTCTGAAGAAGACCGCTTGTTACGGTTGAAAGATCTTAGTCTTGTTTTCCCATTTTCATATTATGGTTTGTTCATTGATATATATGTTTAGTGGAATACATGGAATAAATGGTTTAGTGAGTAATTTATCTGAAAAAAATATGGTTATTTTGATTTGGTAGGTATTTGCTCAAATGTTTAATTAAAATTTTCGTTGGTTCTGGCATTTTTGTTGATATTCAATATGAATACAGTTTAGTATATCTATAAATATTAATTTTCAGGGTAACAATACATTGAGAATATCAGTATTTATAAATTTTGATTCCTATTAAACTTTTGCTAATTTAACAGACATCAGGTTTGTTCGAATGGAGAGATGGAGAGAAGGTAACGCCAAGTAAGGTAATAGAATTTTAAGCATTAAACGAGTTTCTTACTAAATGTGCATATATTAGGGGTTAAGTTTCTTTAAGGGTACTTCTTAATTGAAGCTGTGGAAAAGAATTAGCTTGATGGCTGCTTCTTAGTCTAATTAAAATTTTAAACGATAATACTCTTGAAGCTATAATATATTTCGTTAAAACTATATACCTTATATCTGTATGTATATTGAGTGCTTTAATAAACCAAAAGGAGTAACAAATTTATGACGAACACCAACTTGTAAATAAAACTCACTTCATTATATTCCTAATGGTAGAAACCAAGAGATGATCCTATGAACTCAAGAGACGTTCCACAAGTACTCACTAATAACTGTTATTACTTTATCCACATATAATATACATCAAGATTTTATGACAAACATGTGAAAAAACTCGTTCAAACAAGAGTCTAAAAAATATTTAAATGGTTTAAAAAATCTTAAATAACTATTCATCCTTCTTGGAGGAGGAGAGAGGTTAATATAGTTAACTATAATTAATATTAAATAAAAAAGTTTATCAGGACTCGGTCAGTTCATCAAGTTTAAATTAAACTCTCATAGCCAACGTTTTAGCTTTTATTTAATACCTTTTTTTTTTATAGGTAGATGTATAAATTTTCGAAACAGAAAAACTTAAGTATTACAGTAGAGCTTTTTTTTTTTTTTCAAAGAAAACAATTTGCGAATTTCAACAACTGTATGGTTTAAATAAACACTTGAAACTGAAACGCTGAGTTTATTCAAATTAAGTAGTTGTTGTTTAAATTCACAAATTGTTTTCGTTTTTAAAAGAAATCTCTAATGTAATAATGAAGTTTTCCTGTTTCAAAATGTAATTCTTCTTTCTATTAGAAAGGTTTTAGATAAAAACCGAAACATTGGAAATGAAATTTTATTTTGAACCTGAAGAACTGACGGAATGCTGATAACATTTTATTTTGTTTTATATAAATATATATATATATATATATATTATATAGTCTGCGTATATGTGTTTCTACACTAACCTTGGTTAAAGATATAGTCTCTGCTATAATCCGTGGTATGATTTGAAAATCCAGGTACACGGCAATAGATCAAAACAGGTTAAAGATATAGTGGCATTTCGTAAATCGTTACGAACTATAGACGTTGTCATATATATATATATATATATATATATTCAATAAAGGGAAAGACGATCCAAACTGAGCAGGTCTGTTACTTGTGCTTCTTACTCTCTGTGTTACTCTTCTTTAATTTTGAACTCGTATATTTTACTTTTCAAAGTGTGTGTGTGTGTGTGTGTGTGTGTGTGTGTGTGTGTGTGTGTGTGTGAGTGTGTGTGTGTGTGTGTGTGTGTGAGTGTGTGTGTTTGTAGAAAAAATGTGCTCATTTTTTCTTTTTGGAAACCTTGTTCCATGGTACGTTTGAACTCCCTCCGTATTTAAGGTATATATATTAGCGTAAGTTGGGTGCAGCCGTTCTTTTAGATATATTAACGTTGCACACATATTGTAATTTTTTAAATAATTGAATAATTTGTTGTCGTTTTATATTTGTATATATTTTTTAAAGAAGGAGTTGTAAGGAAAAAATGTTTTTCCTTTATAGAAACCATAGATAAAAATTCAGCTCATATATACATTGTATGAAAGGATTTCAATAATGAAACCTTACTTTATTTATGCTAAATTTCTTTTCTGAATACAGTCTAGAGGTAAGCATATTCAAAAGAAAAAAATTCGAGGAGCAGTCTGCCTTATTCATATTCTAACTAATTTTGTGTTTTATATTGTGTTCAAATCTTTCAGGTTATGGTCAATTTATTACAAAGAAATTTTTTATTATAAAAGCAGTAGTTTTATTTTTTTATTGTCAGTATTTTTTTAAGTTATCTACAATTATATATATATATATATATAATTCATTTTACACGCAATAAATGGAAGGAAGCAATAAGAACGTTGGAATATATATATTCAGGACAGGAAAAGAAAAAACATAAGTAAGGACAGATGAGAAAGTTCACCGACCGATACAACACAGTATATTTTTCCTTTTATTATATAAATATAATAAAAATTAATAAAATAAAATGAAAAATTAATTTTGAAAAAAGTGGTGTTTTGGAGAAAAAAATAATTGGAATACACAAATACTTTCACATTAATTAATTAACTGACTCAGAAAGTTTAGCTGCACCATTATTTACCATAAAAATAATGATAGTATAATTAGGAAATGAAAACAAAGCAGCTGTTTACTGTTAGGAACAAGGGAATTCACTTATTTTATTCAATTACAACAAATGCAATTTGTATTTTTCGAATAATTGAAGCGGTAAATGAAAACAGCTGGTTTGAAATTGAATGAAATAGCCATTATCTAATTATCAGAGTAGAACTCTCCCTCAAAATGATAGTTGTACCATTTATTTAATTTAAGCACGGATTATTTGTAGGGTTTACTACATGTTTATAAAACTTTTATACATCTATACGTATATAAACTTGTTTATAAAACAAAAAAAAAATGTTGAATGGCCACGCGACTTTAATAAAATAAAATAATAAATTTAACAATTTTTGTGTTTAAAATTTTCGTTTATAATGCTTTTATAATTTATATGTTCTAGAGAGTCTGTGCCTAATTTAAAGTTAATCATAGTTTGCTAGTTAATCATAGTTGAACTATCAAATAAAAAAGAACATAATTCAGTTTTATAAATGAATTGTTATCTACTATTAAATGATGTTTACTGTTATCTGCATATGTTTAAAAAGAATGTTCTTAACAATTACTTTCAATTAGCTGACTGTTTTTTAAATTCTGATTCATTTTTTAAATTTAAAGAACTGAAAAATTAATAATTATTATTCTGAGGTAAAATGGATAAACAAACAAAAGTCTCCACACAAATGAAGTTTTATACAACAGCAACAACGCGTTTCAAACACTTTGTGTTCATCATCAGGAAGACACTATAATACAAATTATATCTAATCAGTTACAAAATTAGAGTGAAGTAATAAAATTCAATTAAGAGAATTCAAGACATACTGATTAGATATAATTTGCATTATAGTGTCTTCCTGATGATGACCACA